>VXBQ01007178.1:392780-408234 GCA_013400175.1 Phainopepla nitens | reverse complement strand
CCCTGATCCCATCACCCCAATCCCACCCTATCTCACCCCAGTCCCATGCCCGATCCTTACTAACCCCACCCGATCCCATCCCACTCTGATCCCAACCAATCCCATTCCCATCTCACCCAATCACACCCATTCCCATTCTAATGCCACCTGCTCCCTCCCAATCCCTCCCACTCCCACACAACTTCTCCTGATCCCACCCCACCCCACCCCACCAATGTTATCCTGCTCCCACCCTGCTCTCAGCCTCTCCCATCTGCAATCTGCCTTGTTCTACTTCCTCCTGCTCCTGGGCCTGACAGTGAAATGCTTGTGGAGGGGAAAGGAAGATCAGATCCATGCCGGGATTCATCCATGGAGCAGAGCAGCTTTGCAGCTCTGGCTGTGCCAAAATCTATCCCCATCACCATTTTTTCCCTTTCCAAAGAGGAAATTAGGGAACAGCACCCTTGACTGGCCCTGCCCCTTCAAGTGACAGCCACAGTGCCATGGCCCTGCTCTGGGAACAAGGATTCCCACCCAGACAGGACCGGGAGAGGAGAAATTTCCCTTACTTGGGAAATAACAGCTGAGCCAGGTTTCCAGCAGAGCATCAGGAATTCAGACTGCGATTTTCCTCCTCAAACCTGTCTGCTGAGAGAGATGGGAATGGGTCAGGACAATAAGTTTCATTCAGGAACAAGTGCTTCCTGGGCTGAATGCATTCTGCAGGGATCCAGCGTGCTGCCAGCAGCTGGATGAGCTGCAGAGCCTGCTGAGAGCGGATGGGAAGGGGAAGGACTGGGAATACAGCGACGCTGGAAGCTGCCTTCCTGTCAGGAGAGGCACTTCCAGAGAGAAACAAATGGGGAATGTTAAAATACGCAGGGAAATCAAGCAGGAATCAGGAGGGGGTAGAAAATAGATCATGGAGCTCTGGAGGAACAGCTGGAGTAAATTAAGGCAGGTAATTGGAGCAGGATAAGGTGGGTGAGCAGCAAGGCTGGAAGGAGCTATTCTTAGTGCAGGCATTTACTCATCAGCACATGGAATCCTGCTCTTGGCTGGCCTGCCAATGGTTTTGCCACTTGGCTGGATCCACTCGTTATTCCAAGCCTGTGGTGGCACCTGTCTGGAGGTGTCTGGAGCCTGTGGTGGCACCTGTCCGGAGCCTGTGGTGGCACCTGTCTGGACCTGTCCGGAGCCTGTGGTGGCACCTGTCCGGAGCCTGTGGTGGCACCTGTCCAGAGGTGTCCGGAGCCTGTGGTGGCACCTGTCCAGAGGTGTCCGGCTGTGTCCGGCTCAGGGAAGCCACGAGCTGCAGGGTGCCAGGAGGGGGAGTGCAGCTCTCCTGGCCCAGGGGAGGGGACAGTCCCTGGGAGATGCTGTGCCTTGGGGGAATGCTTTGGCTTTGCTTTGGAGCCCAGAGAAGCAGGGGTTCATCCTTTTTTACTGCGTGTGCTTCAGCTGCTGCTCCATTTCCAGGAGCTGCCAAGGACTCCTGGCCTATGACACAACCTGGGGACGTCACCTGGGGACAGCAACCTTGGCACGGCTGCTGAGAGCCAGGGGAGAGCTGCTGTCCCCCACAGGGCTGGGGCTGCTCCCAGGGGTGTCCCCCAGGGCCAGAGCCCTCAGAAAGGGCTGGGGGGGGGGACAGGACTGGGGAGAAACTGGGGCAGCCACCACCCCTCCTGCCAGGGGCTGGGGTGTCCCCACGAGTGTCCCTGCTGTCCCCAGGTCATCCTGCTGGCAGCCAAGCTTCACGGTGGCAGCAACTTTTCTTAATGTTTCCTAGTGCTGGGAATGACACCCTGGGTGGGTTACTCCAAGGTGTAACAGCTCATTCCCATCTCCTTGTTGTGGCTGCACTGAGGATTTGTTGTTTGAGCTCAGAACATCCCTGTCAGCGTCTGTAACAAAATTCATCGGTTTCATTCCTCCAAGAGAAGCCACTTACTCAGAGGTAACAACCACTTAGGCCAGTTAAGTCTCCTCCATTTGATCTAAAATATCAATTAATACAAACGATTGGAATGAAATAACCGTGCTCCAAACCCTTCTTATCCCTCAACTGTAGAAGAAAATCCCGGCAAACAATTTCGAGTAAATACCTTCATTAAACACTGAAGGGAGGCGGTTGGGATTACAACACTCTGTAAACAAGGGAACAAACAGGCTGATCTAATCTCACCGCAGAACAAAGCAAGTGTCGAGGGGATGAGGCTGTGTGTGACTAATAGAGGGCTGATAAGTAAATAATAACGGCAAGGACTAATTAATGGCTGAATATCAAGGGCTGACAATGAGGGCAGGGGATGTGGGGAGCTGCTGGGGCCCCTGCCCTGTCCCCCATGTCCCCTGAGCATGAGGGGACCTTCCCTGTGCCAATCTGCTGTGATTTAACAGAAACAGTGACCGTCCTACAAAGCACTGAGGCCAGCGGATGGGTGGCACTGAGTGGGACACTCTGGGCCCCAAAGGGAGGTGCCTGTCACTGCCTGGTGGCACTGAGAGGTTCAAAATGACCTGGCTGGCAGCTAGGAGCTCTGCAAGGCGTCACTAACCCAGGGAGCTCCTTGAGGGGGAAATCCCAGAGGGCAGAGACTCCTGAGTTACCGCCTGGGCTGTGGCTCTGCATCTGAAAGGACCAGGAGAGAGGGACGCAAGCCACCTGTCCCCCCCAGCCCTGGCTCTCCCTTGCTCAGAGCTGTGCAGGGGCTCATGCTTACAGGCACACCCTCCCCTGGATGGCTGGGGATCACAGAATCCCAGAATGGTTGGGCCTGGAAGGGACTTTAAAACTCATTTAGTTCCACCCCTCTGCCATGGCAGGGACACCTCCCACTGTCCCAGGCTGCTCCAAGCCTCAGTGTCCAGCCTGGCCTTGGGCACTGCCAGGGATCTAGGGGCAGCCACAGCTGCTCTGGGCACCCTGTGCCAACCCTGCCCACCCTGACAGGGGACAATTCCTTCCCAATACCCAACCTAGATATCCCCTCTGTCAGTCTGAACCCACCCCCCTTGTCCTGTCACTCCAGTTCTCCAGGAAGGGTCCCTCTCCCATTCCCCTGCAGCCCCTTCAGACTCAGGAAGGGGCTCTGAGGTCTCCACACAACCTTCTCCTGTCCAGGCTGCACATTCCCAGCTCTCCCAGCCTCTCAGGATGCACAGGCTGGACTCAGTTCTTGCAAGATGAAGGTGTTTTGTGCTGTGCTCAACCAGAGCTGGATATACCAAACTGTGTCTCCAGATCCCTGCTCTAGGCTTCAGGAGTTTCCCAGCTCTTAGCCTGCTGTGCTCAGGTTGTTCCGGAACATTCTGGTGTTACTGGAGAGTGTTGCTGCTTTTCAGCCTGTCCCAGGACACTCCTTCCTGCTGGGAGAAGGGAGCAGCTGCTGGTGGCAGGATTTGGAACCACTTCCAGGAGGCATCTGTGGGAGACCCAGGGCTGCCTCTGGGCATGGCCTGGCGGGTCCTCAGTGCCACACCTGGTTTTTTCTCAGCTAAATTTTACCCTGTTGAAACTCCAGCAGAGGTGGCTCACTGTGACCTCAGCCTTGTCCAGCAGCAGCAGCCACGTGTGGACAACATTCCTGGGGAGGCTTCCCAGCAGGATCCTGAGCTGAAAGCAGAGCAGGGTGGAAAAAGAGGGCTCTGTCCCTCAGCATGGTGTCCCCTGTGCTCTTTCTCCCCATCCAAACCTGTCTGGGATGCAGCAGCAGAGCAGGAAGCAGGATCTTTGCTGGGAATGCAGCAGGGACGGGGCAGCAGCAGCAGCAGCAGTGGGGATGTGCTCCCACACCCCTGCCCCTCTTCACGTGTCCCTGCAGCCCAGAGGGGCAGCAGCTGTGACACAGCGCTGGGGACGAGCTGCTGGCACGCAACTGCCGGCAAATGAATGTCATAAATCAAATTACTACCTCTGCTGCGCCCCAGAGCATCCCTGACAATTTACGGCATATCCTTAAAACATAAATAGGAAAATAAATGCATGAGGGCAGGGAATGAGGCTGGGGCAGGTGGGGAAGGGGTGGAGGAGAAGGAGCGTCCTGGCAGTTTAAGGGAGGACTTTAAACATTATGATTTTGGTTGTTTTGCTGGAGAAAAATGAAGATCTAGAGACCATCATTATCCTGGGGTTAGTAAAGCTAGAAAAGACCTATTGCTTGTGTATCCTGAAAAATCCAGCTGGTTATTTTTGGGGGTGGGAAGGGAGCTTCGTGCTTGCTCTTCCGAGAAGAGCAGAAACACATTGCCTGTGCTGATGGCATTTTGTCCCTGGAACTCATCCCACAGTTGATCACTCCATCACAGCAAAGATTTACTCCAATAGCTTTTGTGTTTTATAACATTTACCAACAGTCTCACTCTGCTTGCTGAAAACTTGAGGAGTGGGCAGTGTCCCTCAGCACAGCTCAGGAGTTCTGCTGCTCTCCCTGAAAAAGGATTTGTCAGCAGAACCAAAGCTTTTATTCCTGCAGGCGACAGAGTGGAAACACGTGGCCAGGCCTGGGGGTGAAGAAGCCTTTTAGCTGCTCTGTCCTGGGACACGGGGTTTGTCAGGCCTGGAACTGTCTGGCGCTGACACCTGAGGTGCAAAGCCGAGCTCACCTGGGCCAGGGTTTGTCTGCTGGGCTCAGAGAGCGAGAGCAGGGCCAGCAGGGCACAGGCACCCAGCCCAGAGCCACTGAGCTGAGCCCAGAGTGGGGCAGGAAGGCCTGGGCACCCCTGGCTGAAGATCTGCAGGGGTCAGATCTCCAGCTCTCTGGGAAAAGAGGTCCCAGCACGGCTCCCAGGTGGCTCCTGCCCCTTTCAAAACCTCCATGTCCCTTCATGTCACAGCAGGGAAGGACGCCCTGCAGGAAGCCTGCAGAACCCTGGATGTGCCTCTCCTGCCTCTGGAGCACAAAATCCCCTGGCACTGGGGAGGCCTGGAGAGCCCTGGGCCCAACAAAATCCTGGGAGTTTCCTACGTAATCCAGCTGCAGTTTTTAGGGAAAGAGAAAAGCAGGGATCCACAGCTCCTGACATGTCTGCAGGTTCCAGGCAGGCTGGGCTTCAGAGATTTCCTCAGACAGGAGCTACACTAGTGTCTGAGAGCCCTGGGGGTGTTATTCAGGGTGGATTTGTCTGACAGCCTTTTAAACCTGTCTATATTTCTTGTGGCAATGAGTTCCCCACCAACGCAGTGTTCAATAAATGCTCCTATTTGGAACCTGCCATGCTTAGGTGGTTTTGTTTTCCTGCTGGCTTTGCATGACAGAGCAAACCTCAGGGCACCTCGGAAGATTTCTGTGCCAAGCACCCACTTTTCTCTTGATGGATTCCCTTGGTCCTGGGGGTTCAGAGGTGGTGGGGAGAAACCTGAGCTGCTGTTGGACAGTCAGGGGTGGTGTCTCACTCCTCACTGACAGCAGGACCCTTCCAGAACATCAGCTGGAGCCTCATCTCATAATCTCATCTCATCTCATCATCTCATCCCACCCCTTTCCATGGGCAAGGACACCTTCCACCATCCCAGGTCACTCCAACCTGGCACTGAACACTTCCATGGATGGGGCAGCCACAGCTTCTCTGTGCCAGGGCCTCTCTACCCTCACAGGGAGCAATTTCTTCTCAACATCCACTCTAAACCTTCTCCATCCTAATGTGAATATTTCCCGTGGTTTTTGGCTGTCACCACCCCCTGACTGGCAGTCCTAAAGCCCCACCAGAGCTCCTCTGACTTCCACCCAGCATTCCTGATTTACAGAAACTTCCACACAGCTGCAGTTCCAATCTCATTTTCTCCCCTCTCCACTCCCAGAGGAATTTCTCTGGGAGAGATGTGTGATACCAGGTGGGGTGACACTGGTGAGGCAGGCAAAGTTCCCACAGATCCACCTCCTCCCACTTTGTTTAGGAAACATCAAAATGCCTTGGAAGGCTTGTGCTGCTCCAGAGAACTCAGATCTTCCCCTCAGAGACAGCAAAGGGCTTCTTTGTTGTTGATAAAAATCAGGAGCACTGGGAAGACATCTTGACCCCTTTTCTGAGAAACCAAATTGTCTCTGAAACCCTACAAAGGAGAACAGGGACTTCTTTTGTGATTTCCTGCTCAAGTTCCACAAGATTCATCCAAGCAGGGGTGTTAAACCTGGAGTCCTGGCCAGCCTCCAGCACAGGTAATTACAGATCTGCCGACCTAAATCTCTCCCCCTGAGTCAATTAAAGGTGTTGTTCTTTTCTCCTGTCCTCGCTGCCGTGATGGTGTCCCAAGCAGAGTCCTCAGATGGTTCTGTCCTTCCCAGAGCACATTTGAGGCACAAAATGGTCTGCACTGGTCCCCCCATGGGAGCTTTCCCATGGGAAGCTGCTGTGGAGGTGAAAGGGGAATTACAGGATGGAGGCTGTGGAGCTGTAGCCCACCCTGTGTTCACCAAAAAAAATAAAATCCAGCCCCACCTCCCTGGATGCTGGTGGGATCCATCCAGCTCAGGATATTTCATGACTTTCANCAGGTAATTACAGATCTGCCGACCTAAATCTCTCCCCCTGAGTCAATTAAAGGTGTTGTTCTTTTCTCCTGTCCTCGCTGCCGTGATGGTGTCCCAAGCAGAGTCCTCAGATGGTTCTGTCCTTCCCAGAGCACATTTGAGGCACAAAATGGTCTGCACTGGTCCCCCCATGGGAGCTTTCCCATGGGAAGCTGCTGTGGAGGTGAAAGGGGAATTACAGGATGGAGGCTGTGGAGCTGTAGCCCACCCTGTGTTCACCAAAAAAAATAAAATCCAGCCCCACCTCCCTGGATGCTGGTGGGATCCATCCAGCTCAGGATATTTCATGACTTTCATGCAGCTCAAAACATTCCAGCTGTTTCTTCTGAGGAGACAGGGAGTGGACAAACAGCACCAAATTCCCCCTTTGCCACTGCCTGGCTGCTGCCAAAAGGCCACAGGGAGAGGCAGAGCTCCCCAGGAAGGCCACTGGGGAGGAGAAGCCACTTGTCCCCAGCACTGTCCCTGCAGTCTCTGAGTCTCTGTCACCCTGAGGCTGGTGACACCCAGCTGAATTTAACAGCCATGAGGAGCCAGGGAAGCCACTGGCTTCCAGTCACCCCCCATGGCACCCAAGAGCCTGAAGGCAGCATCTCCACATCCCCAGGACACAACCAAGCAGCTGACCCCGGGGTCTGTGGTGTCACCTCCAGCGAAGCCATGGAGAGCACATGGGGACCCTGCAGCCTCTGGGTTCTGCAGGTCCCTGGGCCAGCCCTGGGGATGAGGCAGCTGCTGCCTCACTGAGGCTCCTGCATTTTTAAAGGTTTCCTCCTCCAGCCCCGGGAGGGAATTCCCAGCCATGGCCAGCTCTGGAGCCAGCCCTGCATGCCCTCTGCCTGGCCAGTGTGGCACTGCCCTGGGCTGAGGGCACTGCCCAGGGCCCCTCGGGGTGAGCAAGGATGCAGCCCCTGGAGCAGGGACTTGAAGCTGCTGCTGCTTCTCAGGCATNATCCCTGCCCTCTGGCAGTGGAAGCCATTCCCTATGTCCTGTCCCTCCATCCCTTGTCCCCAGTCCCTCTCCAGCTCTCCTGGAGCCCCTTAGGTACTGAAAGGCCACAGTGAGGTCACCCTGGAGCCTTTTTTTTCAACTTCCCTCTTGCTACAGGCCTGAGAAGTTCAGTCAGGTTTTGTGATCAGGTTTTGTGCTGCTCCTGAGCCCTCAGCACATGGAGCCTGAGGAGGAGGAGGAGGATGAGAAGGAGGAGGATAGGCAGCTCCTCCTGCCCCTCTGCAGGGACAGCAAACTCTCCCCTGCCGCATACATGGATGTACAGGTCGAGGGGTATTCCAGTGTTCAGGGATTGCTCTGGCTCAAACATTTTCTTTTTGCCTTTTCTGTAATTGTATCAATGTGAAAAAAAATGTAAATAGGAATTTTAATAAAAGTATAGCAGTAAGCAGATCTAATCTCTAACCTTTTGAAATATGAAGAAGCTGCTTTATCTGCAAGGAAGCACAATCTCTCCCCAGCAGAGATGGGAATTTGTGGGAGTTAAATTAACTAAGGCAGTGCTCCCCTCTTGCTCGTTGAATGTAAACGAAGCATATTGAGGATTATTGCAAAGGGAGAATTAATAAAAACAGAATGGGTAAGTTTCAGATCCAGGCATGTTTGCTAATCGTTTCCCAGGCATGGGGAGAGCAGCCTGTGGTCCCAGCACCTCCTTCCCTCCTTCCACGGAGAAACAGGAGTGCACATCCTGTGCAAGGCCTTGCAGTGGGAACGAGGGAGCTGCTGGAGTGAGGAGTGCTTGGAATTCCATGATTCCATCTACACAGCTCTGCAAAGAAAAACCTTTACACAGTGAGGGTTCTGGCCCTCCAGCTCTGAATTTGGGGATGTCACTTGGTGTCCCCCACGTTACACACTGTGGGCTGCTTGGGATGTGCCCATGGACTCCCCAGGGCTCCAGAGCAGGAATTCTTCCAGTGAGGGGCAACCTTTGCCTGGCACCAGGGAGATGTCCCCTGCTAAAGGGTTCCTGGACTGTCCTGGCTCTTGTAAACCAAGTCAGGATCAATCAGTGCAGTTTATTTCACCTCAGGGGCAGCTGCAGCAGGGACTGAGGCAGAGGAGGGTCTCCAGCACAAACCCCAGTTTAAAATGTTGAATAAATGGCGAGTGAAGAGCTCCCTGTGTCCTGGGCAGGGCAGGAGCAGCGACTCTGCTGTGAACCAGGGTGACCCTCGTGTGTGCAGGGTGCCTGCAGAGCCCCAGACAGAGCAGAGCAGAGATTTATCCAGCACTGGGTGCTGGCACAGGCAGTTTAACCAGTTCTGCCTGATAGCAAAGCTGGGACTCGTTCTGTTTCCAAGAGATCCCAGATTACCTCGCCACTGTGCTGAGTTCTTTGCTGTTGCCCACATTGCCCAGGAATCCTTCCCTTTTCCAGATTTTCTGTTATTACAGGGTCTGGTTTCTCACCATCAGGTTTCCTTCAGCTCTCTCTTCTAAGAGCTGCCCATGTGGGTTCAGAGGACGTCATGTCACCCAAATTTATTGTGTCAGCCATGGTACAGTCCTGAATGGTGCTCACAAGACTTTTTCACCAACAGGGTGAGTGGTCACAGCTGCAGAGCGACTTTTGAGTGACAAAAGATACCCCTGAACATTTCCTGCAAACACCAGCACCTCTCCCTGGTGCTGCATGGCTGGGATTTGTCCTCCTTTCTCCAGGCACACATCCTGCAGAAGGTGCAGGGAGAGAAGAACTTCAAGTACAAAGCTGGTAAGCCTGGACTGCACCTTCCCCCCAGAGCAAACCCCAAATGCAGCTTTCCTTTCATTCCTGCTTTTTCTCAGACATGATTCCAGTGCCTGGAGGGGTCGTACAAGAGAGCTGGAGAGGGACTGGGGACAAGGGATGGAGGGACAGAACATAGGGAATGGCTTCCACTGCCAGAGGGCAGAGATGGATGGGACTTTGGGAAGGAATTCCTGGCTGTGAGGGTGGGCAGGCCCTGGCACAGGGTGCCCAGAGAGGCTGTGGCTGCCCCTGGATCCCTGGCAGTGCCCAAGGCCAGGTTGGACACTGGGGCTGGGAGCAGCCTGGGACAGTGGGAGGTGTCCCTGCCATGGCAGGGGTGGCACTGGATGGTCTTCAATGTCCCTTCCAACCCAAACCATTCCATGATTTTATGATCATTTCTCCTGTAACTGCCCAGTTTTCTGAAGAATTTGGACCAAAAGTCCTGACAGAACCCGCTCCCTGCCCAGTTGGGATGCTCCTTCCTCCTCTCCTGGGCTGCTCCGGGGCGACTGTGCTGGCTGCAGGCAGCAGCAATTGGCCTCCTGAAGTGCTCTTTAGTCTGCTCAGAGGAGTGAATTGGCAGCAGCACAAAGATCTAAGGAAAATAATTCCCATTAAGCCAGGGGCACCCTGCCTGAGCAGTGCCTGCTTCCAGCACCAGAGCCGTTCCTCCCACTGCCCCCTGCTCGGGATTTGCGATTGTTCGTGCCCATGGCAAGGATTGCCCTGGCCTGCCGTGCACACCGTGCTTCCATCCCACACTCTTTTCTCAATTGTGCAAGCCCGGGGTTCAGCTTTCTTTGGTCTCCCTCTCAGCCTTGAAAAATATCCTAATTTCAGAGAGCTCTCAGCTCTATTCAAAGGACTTTTGAATCCTCCCATTTTCCAGGCATTCACCTGGTCCATGAATGACTGGGAAGAACTGGCTTGTCCTGGGGATTTTAGAAAGGGTATAAAATTCACCTGTAAAGAGAAACAGAGGGACTCGGGGAGCCTGAGAGCAGATGTGTCACTCCCTCTGAAATCCCTGTCATGCCTGAGGAACTCATTTGCTTTCTGGAGAAATCTGCCTGCCTGGTACAGGGGCTGAAGGAGGGACTGGCACCAGGCAGGAGCTCTCCTAGAAAACTCCTGTATCTTTATCAGGCCATGGCATGAGCCCTGCACCTGGGATCCAGGAATCTCCTGAGCTGGAAGGGCCCTACAAAGATCACAGGTCCAGTCCCTGTCTCTGCACAGACCCCCCCAACAATCCCACCCTGGCATCCCTGGCAGCGCTGCCCAAAGGCTCCTGGAGCTCTGGCAGCCTCGGGGCTGTGTCCATTCCCTGGGGAGCCTGGGCAGTGCCAGCACCCTCTGGGGGAAGAACCTTTCCCTGGTCTCTGTCCCCAAATCCCTGGCCCAGCTCCAGCTGTTCCCTGGCTCCTGTCCCTGTCCCAGGGAGCGGAGCTGCCCCTCAGGAGCACCAGGGCTGTGATGGCATCCATGTCCCTTAGGCTGCCCAGCCAGAAGTGAGGGACAGCCCTGGGTGAGCTGTGAGAAGATGAAATCTGGGATCACACATCTTCCAAGCTCTGGCAGGCTGCAAATGCACTCCTGTGTGGCCTTGAGTGCCTGATTTCTGCTGCTAAATTAATCCACCCAGATAAAAGAGTCGGAGCCGACGGATGAGAGGTTTGGAGGAAAGGAAAATGCCTGTTCACGTCACCTCAAGGCTGCCCATGTCTGAGCTGTCCGTGGTGGCCTGGTTGAGGCGGGATGGACGCAGGGATGGTTGGGCTGCAGAGCCTGGGAGCTCTCTGAGTGTCACATTGCTGGGCTCGGAGGCAGCATCAAATCAGTGCTAATTGCTCTCATCTCTCTGCTGTTATCACCTGCATCCAGCCCTGGCTGGGTAATGACCGTGCAAGGTGTGGATGTTCAACCTGGCTCCTTCCATCTGCTCCTCTGCTGGCTGGGGCACCTCCTTCTGGCTCAGGCTGGCTGCTGCTGAGTGCCTGGAGCTGCAGGGCAATCTGAGTGGAAGAGTCGCTGCTGGGTGTGCCAGATCCTGGGAAAAAACAGATCTGTGGGACACTGATGGAGCAGTGCTTGGCTGGGAGCTGGGAGAGAAGCCTGCCCTCGTGGCAGTGACAGACTGTGCTGTGCTGCTGATGGAAGTGACAACAGGGACTGTAATGACACAGAAAGAAAAGCTCACACTGCTCTCCCTTCTGGGCACATGCAGCCAGATAAAGGAAATTAACCCCTGAAAGCCAGTCTGGGCAGGGCCCTGCACAGTCAGGTGTCACCGTCAGGTGTGTGCTGCCCTCCACGGGCTGAGGAACCCTGGAGAAGTCCCAAACTTGCAGTGACAAAGGTAAAAAGCCAAAGCAGATCAAAATATCTTTCCCAGACTGGCAGGCCTGGAGGAACCTTCACACAGGAGAGACCAGTGAAAGGGAAACCCATACTGAGGTCTCTGCATTCCCCTCTTTCTCCCTGGATCCCCAGCGGATGTCACAGTTTGCAGGGAATACTTGGAGGGTTTCCCTTGTACAGGTTTTTCTGTGAATGTCAGGAGGGAGCCTGGAGGAAAAATGGAGAGATGTCTTATAAGGCTGGACTGACAGGACAAGGGGAAATGGTTTCAAACTGAAAAAGGGGAAATTTAGGTTGGATATTGGGAAAATTTGGGGCTTTGCAGAATTGCAGTGGTAAAAGCACTTTCTAAAGACTTCTCCATGAGCAGAGCTGGATAAATACTGAAGAATTTCTCATTTGCTGTAGAAGTTTCTCTGTCTTCCACTTGCAGATGGCCCATTGCTGGAGTGCCTGGCCAGCGCTGGGGACACCTCAGTCAAGTCCTTGCAGATTTCCCAGGAGTGCTGCTGGCACCTTTTCTGCACAGGTGGGCACCTTGTCGGCAAAGCTGGGTCCAGCTCACATCTGTTCCTGGCCTGGCAGCTTCCTGCCCCTGACTGAGACACAGAACAGGACACAGGGACACGTCCCAGCTGCAGGACAGAGCTGTGACACTCACTGCCAGAGGGCTGAGCGGTGGGAACAGCAAGAAAGAAACAAGAGCTTCCCATGGGGAAGAGAATCCCAGCTCCTCAAATTGTACAAAACCATACAAACCACAGAATCCTCTCAGGCAGCAGAGAATAAACCAACCGTGAAAAGCTGGTGAAATATCCCTGTTTTACTCCTGTTTCTTGTCCTGTCCTTTGAGCAGCTGCTCAGAAGCTGCAGGAGAAGCTGATCACATCTGGTCCTGCCTGTGTGAGGCCCTGCCAGCCCTGTGCCTGCTTGTTCCCCTCACATTTCCCTGCTCTCTATTCAGCCTGTTCTGTACCTGGAACAAGCAGCCTCCTGCCTGGAACAAACCTGGGATCCACCCATTCCTCTTCAAGCAAGAAGGAATCCAGCTCCACAGAAATAATCCCCCGAACTCCTATTAGGAGCTTTTTGTAGCCACGTTAATTTTAGAAGAAAAATTAGGTCCAAAGTGCTGGGCTCATTTTAATGAAGATTCACGGTCACAATTGAATCCCCTGATGAGGAGGAATCAGCTTTTGAGCACATCAGACTCATTAGAAACTCCTCACAAAGTCATCAGAGGCCGAGGAGGGGTGGCAGGAAAAGGGGCTAAGGGGGAGCGACGCTGAGGAGGAATTGGATGTCGGGAGTTTCTGAACCTGCACTTCCCTTCCCTGCCTGCAGCCGCGGCAGCTCCGGCATGGAGATGAAAGCACTCGGCAAAGTAGATAAACAAGAAAACAGCTCTGGAACAGTCACGCTGCCAAAAACAACCTGGGGAGGATGGGACGGGAGATAAAAGAGAAAGTGCTGGAGGTTTTGGGGTGATTTCCAGGTGGGGATGGAGCTGGGGAGCGGAGCTGTCACAGTCACTGTCACAGAGTCACTGTCACAGAGTCACTGTCACAGAGTCACTGTCACACAGCTCCGCGGGCACGGGGGGAGTGCAGCACAGGCGTTTTCTCCCACAAGCATCTCAGCCTCTGTCCTTCCCTTCCACAGCCAGCAACGCGGCTCCAAATCCCAGGAAAGTCCCAGAAATCCAACGCTGCTCCTTAGGGACTTTTTCCTTCTTTTCACATTTGCTTCAGCTTTTCTCTCCCGTATTTTGGCTCCAGGCAAGGCAATGGGATTATACCGGGGATCCGGGGAAGCTCTGTCCTTCTTTAGCTTGCTCAGTGGCGTTGATAAATTGAGCAGGAGGAGGCAGAGGCATCTGGGTGGGGTTTCACCCTCACCTTGGTGTGATGAAGCCATGGTGGCATCAGAGGAGCACGTGGAGTCCAAGGTTCAGCCAGTTCTGGAGGTTGGGCAGGCATGGAGGAAAAGGCAATCTCAGCCCCCAAATATCCTCTGGGGCAGAAAACCTGGCACTCAGTGTTTCACCAGGCATTCTCTGTGCCCTTGTAATGAGGTCTGCCAATTGTTTCTGTCTCAAAAACATTGGATCTTTTCCCCGAGCATTGCCTTCGGCAGGAACCTTGCCCACCTGGAAGAGGACGCTGGGTTTTTGGAGTGGCAGCTCCTCTCCCCTGAGCAGAGCCACTGCAAAGACCTCAGCTCCTGTGCGGGTGTGCAGGGATCAGCCAGGTGAGGGAAGGACACGGATTGTTCCATCTGGGCGCCTCCCACACTTTGCAAAGCCTTAGAGAAGCAGGGACAGAGTTTCAAGGCAAGCTGGGGTTGAAGATGCATTCTGTGGTGAATTGGATGAGGACATGTGGAAGGCCCACAGCGTTTGGAGATGGGCTCCCTACACCAGTCAAATCTGCTTTACAACCTTTGGGGCCAGGGTCTGGTGCTCACTCATGACAGGAGGATTATCCCCAAGGAGGGGCCAGAGGAGCTCCAGAGGAGCTGGGCTCAGGGTATTGGGGTTCAGAGGAGTGCATGCATTAAAGCAGCTCAGACTCCCCCCAGTGTGGCCACGCTGGCCTTAGGCTGCCTCCTCCTGCCTCAGGTTTGAGTCTGGGGTCAGGCACTGGGGCCTGGGGACCCCATGGTGTGGATTTACCTCCCTTAACTCCAGTATTCAGCGGCCATGAAAGGGTACCAGTCCTCCCTTCTGTGAGGAATGGAGGGACTTTTGATTTCCCCAGGTGCTCCCCAGCACCAGAGCAGCTTTAGACGGCAGAGCTAAAGCTTTCTTTGCCAACCTCACAGTCTGTGGGCTCTCCTAAGGGAGTTATCAAATGAGCTGTGGGCACTCAGACCTTGGTAGATTGAGGAAATGATTCCCACAGGGTGCAAGACAGGGGATTTTTAGGGGTGGTTCTCCCTTTCCATTGCTCTCTTCCTCCTACACCGCAATTCCTGCTCTCCTGAAAACTGCCTGCCTGCAGCTGCAGGGGTCCCTTCAGTTCCCAGCTTTGTGTGCTGCTCCTCGCTGGGATTCCCTGCTGTCCTCAGTGTCCTTACAGCCGGCAGCACCTTGGATTCTTCAGGAAATGTTTGTAGAGGCTTGAGCTGACTTTGCAGTGGGACACCGGGGAAGCACCAGGACTCTGAGGAAATTCTGCCTCAGTGGCTGTGGCTCACAGCACTGAAAGCTTCCGTGCCTGAAGGGATCTTGCTTGGAACCCATGGTGGGTGTGCACTGGGCAGCCCAGGGCAGTGCCAGCCCATCCCTGCAGCACCCCAGAGCTCTCCTGGAGAGGGAACAGTTCTGAGGAGTGGGGAGTGTATCAGGCTGGGGTGGGGGGGCTGCTCTCTCTCCACCCCGAGCACTTCAGGGAGCAGGAACTGGGACTCCGCTGGACCCGGTGCACCTTCCCAGGGACGTGCCAACAGCCCCGGGCTGGAGCAGCAGTTCTTGGAAAGCCTGGGAGACTTGTCCCCGTGCAGGGCTGGCAGGGCAGTGGGGACAGCACGGCCTGGGGGACAGCATGGCTGGACAGCCCTGGGGACAACGAGTGCCCAGCACCAGGTCGTGCTGCGGGCACTGCCCCGGGACAGGTACAGCATCACACACATCTATAGGGACCGCATTCCTGCGATCCTCGCAGGGATCACACCCTCAGGGACGGCTCGGGAGTCCTCACACCACACACACCTTTAGAGACCACACCTCTGCCAGGACCACCTCAGACCACCAGAGACAGGTACAGTGGCCACTCACCACATCCCTGCCAGGACCACATCCCGGGGGACACACCTACACGCGCC
>VXBQ01007178.1:375248-390169 GCA_013400175.1 Phainopepla nitens | reverse complement strand
CCAGGGACAGCAGAGCCGCTCGGACCCTGCGGGTCCTGTCCTGCCCAGCCCGGCCAGGGAGGAGTTTTGCACGTGTGGAGGGGATGGATCGGAACCCCCGGGAGGTGCCTGCACCGTGTGGCCGCTGGGGCTGTGTGGGGAAGCGCCGGTGGCAGGCAGAGCTCTGCACGTTCCCTTTTTTATTCGGGTCCCTCTCCAAATGCCGAGCAGTCTGTCCCTGCCGGCCGGAGAGGGCTCGGTGTCCCCGCGGTGTTACAGCGCTCTAGTGACAGGCAGCGCTCGGCGTGGCACAGAAAATCCTGCTTCAAAGCAAAAGCTCGGGCATCTGTAGCAATCCTCCTTTTGGACAAATGCGTGTTCTTGCTCAGTTCATATTTATTTTATGATGAAAAAGTCCCTCCAAATGATGAGTGCTGCTTGCGTGCCGCGAATCCGAGAGCTCCCTGGGTCTGAACATAAAAATTGGTGAGAGGCTTCTTCAGAAGACCAGGGCTGAGCATCAGGGGGAAAGACCTTAACTCAAGCAGATAATGCCTCCTAAAAATTATTTTAATGAAGATTTTTTTTTAATCAAAACTCATGAGACCATTGAATGTATTTTTAAGGCTGAACTTCAGCTACAATCAACAGAGACTGGGGGGAGAAATATTAGTTTTTTACAGGAAAAAACAGATGAGTGACGCAGTTTTTATTTATTTGGGAAGATGTGTGTTATTTGGACTCCTCCCTGCAGTGAGGACAAACAGTGAGGCTGGTTTACATTTGCTGAGGGTCAGGCCCACGTATTCCATTCCAAATCCCACCTGCCCCTGGTCCCTGCAAGAATATAACTTCACAGTGTTAAAAACTACACACAGCTGTGTAGAGGCAAGGGTCCTGCAAGTGGCTTAGCTGGAAAATCGCCTCTTTTAAGTCTGTTGTTAACTAAGGGATGGTTCCCCAGCTGCCCAGCTCTTCTGGCTTCAAGGCAACTTTGCCCGGGCCTTATCTTCACACTAAATTTGGAAATCTGGGTTGGATGTCCATATGTTACTTCTGCTCCAGCTCCAGCCTGCTGCAGGGTTGGATCCTTTACCCTTGGAAATCAGAGCCAATGTTGCCAGACTCGTCTGGATTCTTCCTGATGTTTTCATTTCTTTGATGCTTGCTTTGCTTTATTTAGATAAGTTCTGGTGAAATGATTCACCTGTGTGTAGAAGTATGAATGGCAGATTGAGTGCTCGGGAAGCTTGACTTCCAGAGCATTTTAAGGAGTTGATTGACTTCTATAATATGGTAGCTGGTAAAAGATTATACCTTTCAGAGCTGTGTTACCTGAACTTGATCAACATCAGACGAGGGTTTAAATATTGTGAAATGCATCTCCTGCATTGGGCTGAATGCTCTCGATGCTCTAAACAGAATGTAAATACGGGGAGAGGAATGGTTTGTCTTTGTCTCTGACAGCTGCTGGGGAGTAACGGGGAAGGAGGAAAACAGGATGGGGTCAGATATTTCTGTCTGTTTGAGGTTGTGTCAGTTGGAGTGAAGTGTAACATCCAGAATAATTCTCTGTAGTGATGGCGAGTGCATTAAGCCTCACTGTGCATCCTCTGGGAGGAGGAGAGCAGCAGCATGAACAGAACTTGTTACAGGGCACTGGAAAAAGCCTCTTGGGCTAGTATCCCACAGGCAAGGAAGATAAATCAGAACTTCCCTGCACTTCACCACGAGCAGGATCACACTGTAAATTTTACTTCCTCATAAATGCTCGCCGAGCAGTGCCGTGTGTGGATGTTATCCCTCTGCTCATTCCTCATCCAGCTTTTACAGGAAATCCTTATGAACTCACTTAGAAAGAACATTTTGAGGGAGGCAGGGCTCATTTAATGTCTTTGGATGGCAGGAGGGTTTACAAATTCACAGGAGAGCTGTCACTCTGCCCTGGAAGGAAGGGCTGGCTGTGCATGTGCAGCTCCGAGCTGGAATCAGCTCCTGTTTCCAGGCACTGCCACGTCCCTTTAGAGCACAGGCACTGCTGTGATTCTGAGCTCAGCAGTGGCAGTCACTGAGACAGTCCTTTCTAGCAGCAGTTAAGTGGAAGTGCTTTGAAAACCAGGAGCTGAAATATTCCTGTTTTACAGAAATGCTTGTAATGCTTTCAATTGAACTGATTTTTTTTTTTTTTTTTTTGTAATTATAGGACCTTTGAGCGTATCCACATAGTGCTGCCTCTTGCTTTGAGGCAAGAACTACTTGACACAGCCAGAACTCCTGCTGGGCTCCAGGTAGAAGCTGGGGCTGGTTTCTAAGAATTACACCCAGCAATATTATGTGTGCTGGTGCTCTCTCATGGTGAGGATGGTTTGTTCTCGCCTCATTGCCAGGGTTGTTTTCTTTTCTGGAGCATTTCTTAAGTGAAATTTAAGAAGTATTGGCTTTACTTTCAGTATGGGGATGAGTTAAGGAATCTTTGGACAGGGAACACCAGCTGGTTCTTTCCAAAGCTGGGTGAGTTTTTCTGTAGCAAAAAGGGGTGACACAGAATGTTGTAATTCTGTGGCCATGACCCTGCATCCCCCTGCTACAGAACATAAATAATTCACAGATGTAGCACTGCTCCACGACCCCTGCTTAGCCTCAGCAGCAGCCAGTGCTCTCTGCTGAGCTGGGAATGCACAGATTGGTACCTGGATAGAGCCAGCAGCTCGGGATTGAAATATCCCAAGTGCATCCCACTGGTCAGCTGGAGCCAGAGGGACACAGGGGCAGTGCTGGCCCTGGGGCACTGGTGGGAGCCCAGCTGCTCTCCTGGGAAGCAGTACAGGGATTTTTCCTGGCAAACCAGCTCTGTGTGCTGCTAAAAGGCCTTATCTGGCCTTGCACGGAGCGTGTCTGAAGGGTGGGTAAGGGAGAAGAGAAACACGCTCTGTGCTGCGCCTCACTTCACCCTCCTCCCACAGCATCTGTGTTGCTGCAAAGAGGGAAGATATCTGTGCTCCTCTTCTCTTGAGCCTCTTTGCATCTCCTGCTCTGTGAGTGATAATTGACAGCTTTTATAAATGAACATCCTTTGTCCATGTAGAGAGCACAGTTAAATTGATCCATTCCTGGTCGTTTCTGCTCTGTGGCTCTGAATTCCAACAGGAACTGGAGGCAGTGGATCTGTTTGCCCACAGATCCAAGGAGGCTGCTGGTCTGTGTGAGCCTAACTTGAAATAAAGCAGGGTTTGTGTTCCTGCAGGCTGCATCTCCCCACAGCTGCAGGGCCCTGTGCTTGCTGAGGGGTTGCTGGAGGGAGCTGCTTTCAGGTGTGAAGGTTATGAGGAGTGCCTTTCTCCAGCCCTGGTGTTTGAGACTGGGATCACAGGCAGCTCCTTCAGCTCTGCTCTCTGCTGCTGGAGCCAAACAATCAAACCCCATCCATCCCCAGGGCAGGGAGCGAGTGCTGTGAACATACCTGGCCACAGGGACTCTACAGAAGGTTTTCTTTCTTGGATGCTGTTCCTGCTTTCAGTCTCTTTCCACTGATGTGTTTTTATGCTCTGCCTTTTTTCACTCCACTCACACTCACTCGGGTGCCTTTCAGCTGCTCTTTGCCCCGCTTTGACTTGTTTAATCCTGATGGTTTCTGAGCCTCTCCTCTGAAGTGCCCTGTCCTTCTCACAGGCACAGAATACAGGGCCACAAGCACAGGTCAGACTGAAGTAAGAAAAACCAAAAAAGGTGCAGCCATAAAATCACAGAATCACAGAATGGATGAGGTTGGGAGGAACCTTAAAGGTCATCTCATTCCACCCCTTGCCCTCTGCCATGGGCAGAGACACATTCCCCTTGTGACCTCAGAGAATTTACTCAGAACTAGTTCTGTTTCAAACCAACCCTGCACCTGGCAGGATTTGGGGTAACTCCTAAGCAGGGAGAGCACCTGGATCTTGCCCTGTTTGCAGGGTGAATTGTCCAGATGCAGATCCAAATCCCGACCAGGTGTGTATCTATGTGCATCTACCTGTACAGAACATTTTTCCTTTTGTTTCACTTCCATGCACTGGGAAGACTCCAGTCTGGAGCTCTGGTTGTGGTTTGCAGTTTTATAATTGGGGTTTTTGGCTGTGCTTTCCTCTCTGAGTCTATTTTATGAAGAGATTGGCTCTGTGGGAGCACAGAGGCTGCCTGGCCACTGACTTCCTCTGCATGCTCCTGGGCTTCTCCTTTCCCTTTGAACTTTTCCCATTATGAGAGGCCAGGCTCAGAAACCACACTGCCTCCACCAAATCATCTCAGTGTCTCTAATTCCCATTTATTTGGTATTTTCCTGCTTGCTAATTAACTTTTTCTATTAGTCCAACTCCATCATAAGGTGTCGAGGGAATCCAGTGTAGTTCTGAATTCTATTTATTTCTTTTAGTTTTGTAATCTCTTATATCCTTAAGTAGCAGTTGATCTCTGTGCCTTTGGAGATCAGATGCCTTTTAAAATTTCTGTTTCATGGAAGAGCTGAACTTTCTCGAGAAGAGGAGATCAGGGCATTTGTTGCCTGCCTTTGCCCCCACTCACATGGGCTGGCTGTGTTTCAGATGTGTGTGCCTGCATTGCTTGGAGGGCTCAGAGATTTCCTTCCCCAGGTGGATAAACTCAGAGTTCTTCCGCAGTAAATGCTGTGCTTCAGCTCTCACCACAACCTCCTTTGTTGCGAGGGCTCTTCAGAGTTAGGGCTCTTCAGAGAGAGTGCAGCTTTCTTCAGTGAGTTCAAAGCCCCTTAACTGTGCTCACAGCAGAGGATTTGGTGTAAAACCAGACCCCCTGTGCTTGAGCCTCCCCCACGTGCAGCCGTGCGCTCCCAAAGCCGCGTGAGCACCGGCTTCTGTCCTGTTTGTGCCTGAGGATGCCCAGCACAAGCAGGAGCAGTATAAAGAGCTGGGCCAGCAGAGCATCATTCCCACAGCCTTTCATACCCAGCAAAACCTGCTGGGTTTATTTGCCCTCCTTTCCATGATCAGGACCGATGCTCTGTTCCTGTCCTGCACAGCTTCCTGCTCTCCCCAGCCTGCCTGATGTCTTTCCTGGGTGCATCTCTTTCCAGGGAGCCTCCCAACTGTTCTGGGAAGAGAAGGGGCTGGGGCTGGGTGGGTGAAGGTGGGAGCTGGGGCAGGGAGGTCACAGGGACTGCTCCCTCCTGCAGCCAGCCCGAGCCTTGGTGGCACCTGGGGGGTGCCAGTCTCCTGCCACTCTCTGTCCCCAACAGCCTGATCACAGTTCAGGTGCAGGTCCTGCCCTTGCTGAGGACACTTTCTGCTCAGGGTGACATCTCTCTGCAGAGAAACATCCCTTGGAAAGGTTCATTTTAAGCTTTTAATTGCCAAATCTTTATGTAACAGTTTTGTTCTCTTCGGCCCTGCTGTGTTCAGAGGAACTGGTGTCACCCATTTTGAGCTCAGTCACTGCTGGAAATTCCTTGCCCACATCACAGCAATAGCAAGAGATTATTCAGTTTGGACATTGGTGTGAGGTATGTGTGAAGTGGTTGTCTTTAGAGCTGGATTAAATTCCAGGAGCTTCCAAAATTGTATTTGGCATTAAGATTTCTCAGGAAACATCTGATTTTTCCTTGCAACGTGTATTTTTAAGAATGAATATTCACTTATGCTGGGTGCAAATGCTTCACTCGTGGAAAGGTGTCCCAATGTTTAATATTTTCCCTTCTGAACTCCATGGATGAATTCACCTGTCCTTGGACACACACACACAGAGGCGTGGAATCACAGAATCATGGAACATCCCGAGGCAGAAGGGACCAGCATTGCTCATCCTGTCCAACTCCTGGCCCTGCTCAGACACCCCAACAATCCCACCCTGTGCATCCCTGAGAGCTCTTTGAGCTGTTCCAGGCATCCCCACACTACTATTCCAGCATGTGAAAAAGCATTCCTGGTGTTCCTCACCGGAATTCCTGCTCTGAGGACAGGCTGCTGCTGTTCCTGGCAATGCAGAGCCCAATTCTCTCTTTTGCTGACCTGGGACTGGTGCAGCTCTGGCTCTGCTGAGCCCCTGCACTTCCACAAACAAAGCTCTGCTTCGGCAGGGCCTCTGGAGGGGAGCAACGGCAGCAATTCCCTGATGGATCAGCTTGCAGTGTGTGATCAATTAACATGGAGATAAGACCTGGGCACGGTCAGGGTGATGCCCAGCAGGCAGCAGGGGGCAATTGCTGAGGCCACCTCTGCCCTGCCAGCTGCTGTGTGACACAGCCCGAGGGATGCCACAGGCACTCAGGCTGGCATGCAGGCTGGCAGCACCTGGAATGTGGGAGCCTCAGGATTGTCCAGCCCTGGGCACACAGGACCTGGCTGGCAGCACCTGGAATGTGGGAGCCTCAGGACTGTCCAGCCCTGGGCACACAGGACCTGGCTGGCAGCGCCTGGAATGTGGGAGCCTCAGGACTGTCCAGCCCTGGGCACACAGGACCTGGCTGGCAGTGCCTGGAATGTGGGAGCCTCAGGACTGTCCAGCCCCAGGCGTGGTCAGCGTTTGGAGCTTCCCAAGACACACAGAAGGTGTGGGGGCAGGAGCCAAGCCATGAATAATGCACAGCCAACCTCTGTGAGTGGCTGGTGACTGAAATGCTGTCCCTCGGAGAGAGCTGTCCCTTCCAGGTGAGCTGGCTCCAGGCTGGATAAATCCATTTCCTTGAATAACTGCCTCTTTCTTTCCGAGTTAGTAACAGAGCATAGGGGAATCTTTAACCTGGCTTTTTTTGAAGAACTTGTAGTGAAATCCTGGCTGTGCTGAAGTGATTGGAGTTCTGCCACCGACTCCATCCCCGCTCTGCTTTTAGCAGTTCCAGCTCAGCCAGGCACTGCTTTTTTCACTGTGCTCTGCCAGACCCATTTGGTCATTGTCCTTCCATTCTTCCCCAAATTCATAGGCACTTGGAACAGGAAATTCTGTTTTCTAGCACCCCGTTTTTAAGGTCTGCACAAGAAGGGATTTTCAGAAGGCAAATCAGTGAAGTTTTGAGTGTGTTCCCCCTGCACTGCTGGAAACAGGCAGCTCTTCCCAGTGCCTTTCCCATCCAGCATCCACAGACCCCTCACTCCAATCTCATTTCCCTCAGGCTACATCCCAGCCTGGTGGAGCTGTCAGTGAAGCTCCCCTTGTCTTCAGCAGAAGGGACACCCATGTCCTCCCTCAGACTATTAATTAATGTTGGGAATCTGGGGATGTGGGGAAAATGGGACAATACTTTCCCAACAAGGCTGTGGGGAGGACAGCAGTGCTCCAGATGCTGTTCCCTCGTGGGAAGTTCAGGGAGCAGATTCAGGTTCTGGGCTGGGTTGGAGGGGCAGGGTGAGCTGCAGTGAGCTGGTCCCTCCCAGCCCTGCAGCTTCACTTTCCTGACTACAAAGCCACATTTTGGGATCAAAGTCTGTCATTTCCCCTTCCAGCACCAGGCCCCAGCTGATGCCCAGCCTTGCTGCCCCACTGCTTCCATCCACCCCCTTGATTGCTTTGCATTTACACCAAATCTTTTTGATTTTTCCCTCTGAAAATGGCCACAGCTCCTTCCTTTCATCGTGGCCCTGGTGTTCAGACCTCTGGGTTTCTTCCCCAAGTCCTCAGTTTTTCCAGAGTGCCATGAGAGCCATCCCTGGGAGCAGGACCTGGCCTGGGCTGTCCAGCCACAGGACACATCCGTGGGTTTCCCTCCCACAGGCCAGTCCAGCAGCCTGGAGCAGCATCCTGGCTGGCACTGGGGCTGCTCTGGGTTCAGGTGGAACGAAGCCTCGGCGTTGGCACGGAGATGACGTGAGGGAAAGGTGTCACAAATCCTTATCTCCGGCAGGGACAGTGACACGCTCCAGGCAGGGAGGTTTGTGTTCCTCAGATAAGAGATGTGTCGTCACAGGAAGGTTTCTAGAGTGTCTCATATCCTTGTGCAGGTGATTAGGATGCTGGTGACATCAGTGGGACTAATTGTACCCAAATGGCTGCACACACGGGACCCAAATATTCCAGTGAGTCTGTTCTCCCGGAGCTTTGCAGCAGGCAGTGAGCCAGCTGGACCCAAGGGACTGTCACCAAGCAAATCCTTCCTCTTTTAGGTGGGACTGACCTTCCACCACCTCAGGGCTTTATGGAAATAAGCTGGATCCCACACAGCACCGTGACTGAATTGGCACAGAACGAAGCAGCTCCATCCAAGCTGGGCTTTCTCCTCCACCTATAATGTTTTGTTCTGCTGCTTCTGAACAGTATTTTTCCCCTCTGTTATATATGAGGAGGGTGAGGAGTAGGCACTCAGGACACTCAGATTGGGGTGTTTAGGGGATGAGAAGGTGACACCTCCAGCATGGCTGGGCTCACATTGCTTTAGTCACACACACAAACCAGGCGGGGCTGCTTTGGACACTTCTGTCTAATTTATCTCATGTGTGGTCTGACAGGGCAGGCATCACTTTTCTGGGATTTCTTCACTATGTCTGGGAGAAAGGTCTCCTCCCTTACAGGTGTCTCGCACCCAAAATCATTTCCTTTTTAAGTTGTGACCAGCAACCAACCCTGAGAGTGGCTCTTGTTACCATCTCCCTTCAGGATGAAAACCAAAAAAGAGTGTAAATTCATTCTGTCAGGTACCTCAGCTGTGGAGTTGTTTGTGGCAAGGATCAAAGACTGAAATGTTGTCCTGGACTCACAGGTTTGTCCTCATGGAGGGCAGCAGGCTCTGGGTTCAGCTTGCATGTAAGGAATGTCTGAGAGGACTCAGACTCTCACTTCTCACCAGCTTCAGTTGTTCCAGGGAATATTCACTTGAATTGCCTCAGTTATTTGTAGTGAAGGGATGTAAACACATGCAGGAGGCAGGGGAGGTGTTCTCATAGGGCTGCATCAAACCTCATTGAAAGAGGAACAATCCCAGGAGAAAAGGCAGCAGGATGAGGAGAAGCAGCCTGACCTGCAGTGTAAGGTGGTCCTGGACTCAGAGCAGAAGTCAGGTTGGAAGGGACCTGTGGAGGTCCCTCCTGATGCTTAAACAAGGCCAGCTCCAATGGAGGGGATTGTTCAGGGCCTTTTCGAGCTGTATTTGATCTCCAAGGTAGAGACCCCTCAGACTCCCTGGATCCCTGTTAGTGTTTTGCTGTCCCCACTGTGATCTTTCCTGTCAAACCAGGAGCCTTCTGTCTCCTTTGCCAGACAGCTCCCCGAACAGCCCTGCTCTGTCCCCACCAGTGGGGTGTAGGGTCTCTTTTAGCCTCTTCTGGCCAGGCTAAACACACTCAGTTTTGGGCAGAACTGGTTTGTTCTGTCCCATTTCCATACCCCCCGTTCCTCCAGCTCCCAGTTTGTGCCCCATCCCACCCTGCCCTCTCCGAGTCCCTTCCCTGGCTGCCTCCATTAAAACAGTGGAATGGAGTGTTTGGGAGTTACCCCCCCTGCTTTAGTGTTCTCTGGACGAGTGTTCAAAATGAGCCCCAGCCATAAATAATGGTGCTAATGCCATGTGTGTGATTGAAAAATGGCTCTCAGTGCTTCTGTACTGCACGTGCCATTAAATTGTCACCTGCTGCTCAGTATACCTCCGAGATTCCTACCAAGGGCTCGGATCTGCCAACCTGTTGTCCCTGAAAAAAGGGATGTCTCCAACAGGGTGTGCTGGGGTGCTGCCAAGCTGCAGAGCTCCCCCATCCTCCCCAGGCAGCAGGGTTGGGTGCACTGGAGAGGTTCTGGCCGGGAAAAGCCACCAGGATTACCGGGGGGAACAAATCCTCTCCTCCTGTGCTGTCACACAGGGCAGGAGCCCAGCACCAGCCTCAGTTGTTGTTCTGCCACTCTTGTCCTCCATGACCTTGGGCAAGGAGCCAAAGTCAAAAGTGCCCTGTAGGTTGGGGACCAGTTTGGGACACCTCAGGCATGGCTGGGCAGGGTGGGGAGCACCCACAGCTCTGTGCCAGTCGAGGGGAAGGAGTCCAGCAGCTTTGAGGCAACATCGAACACCAGCTCCTCACCAAACACCAATTCCTCACCAAACACCAGCTCCTCAACACCAATTCCTCATCAAACACCAGTTCCTCACTGAACATCAGTTCCTCCTTTCCTCAGGAGCAAACAAAAGGAGCCCTGGCCTGGCACAAGGCTCAGCACCCCTCTCTCATGGCTCAGCACAATCTGTGCTCTCCTGTCCTTGCAAACAACAATCCCTTCTCCCCACAAGGATCAGTCTGTGTGCACACACAGATATCCCATGGTTGGTTATAGCCTCCAGGTCTGTTCTCTTTACAACCAATAAATAATCAAAAAAGGGTAAAACTGTCCTAATTCTGTACAGGCTGGTGCTGAACTAATGTGATCCTCCTTGTGAGCCTCTGAGATCCTCCAAGAGTTCCTTCTGTGGAGCACATTAGTATTGCAATCCATTATGCACAGGGACAGGAGTCTGGAGAGGAAATGATTTGGAAAATGGAACGGACCCAGGTCCCAAATTATTTCTCCTATGAAAGCCCAGAAATGTGGCATTTAAGGGATGCCAGTGGATATGAGCAACACCAGCATCCCTCTCGTTAATATGCAATGAGGGGATATCTCCTCCTGACATCTTCCCTGGGACCTGAGGTGACTCCAGACATGTTCCCCATGCCAGGAGAAAAGAGCTTTTCAAACTCCATCAGCTTTCAAGTGCCACTGTCCCTTACAGCCCACACAAGCCACCCCTTTCCTGCTTTTCCTAAGGCTCAGGAGAGAGCCTGGGGCTACCCTAGGGAAATCAGGGCACTTCACTCATCAGGAAATCAGGGCAGTAAATATTTCACTGTGTCCATGATATTCACAGAGTGGGGAAAAAATCTTGGAATATCCAAGGGAAAAACATTGGCTGCAGCTGAATTGGGTGACATTGCTTTTTCCTGGGAATAGCAGGGAGAGCTCAGCCATTAAAGCAATCCCTGATGAGCACAGGGCTCAAGGTAGGCTCAGAGCTGTGTTGACATCAACTCCTGGAAATTAGTTAATCCATTTTTCTGGCTTGTGGTTCTCCTTTAAAAAACCCTCCCAGCACTGGTGGGATTTGAGCTTTGTGCAGAAAAAAACAGGGATTTCAGGATGTGGGGATCACACTCTTAATCTGAGTCAGTTTTAAAGGAGTTTGGCTTGGGCAGGGCAGTTTTGGTGTCACTTTTAGGAGGTGCCAGGGTTGGGGCCAGCAGTGGTTCCTGATGGAGGCAGTGCTTTATGTGCCAGGAGCAGTTTGTCTGCTTTGGGAAATGATGGAAAGGGACCATAACCTTGGGCTGAAGTGAATTAGAGAGAGCAGATGAGACACCAAACAATAGCCAGGCAAGCCTGGAAATACTTGCAGCAGATACACAGAAAGAAACAGAGCTTTTAAGCCATATTTTTAAATGCTATTACTATTGCTATTGTTGCTTTTTTTTCTGTTTATGGTAGAAATCCAGCTGCTTCTGGATTCATGGACTGTGCAAGTACAAATACTGAATTCCAGCTGTGTGAAAATACATTTTTTCCCTTTTTTTTCCTCTCCTCAGGGCTCTGGCCGACATCCTAAGGCAGCAGGGACCAATCCCAATCGGACACTGTGAAAGAGAGACTATCTCGGCCATAGATACCTCCCCCAAAGAAAACACCCCAGTCAGGACCTCTTCCAAAAACCATTACACCCCAGTGCGCACCTCCAAGAGCAACCCAGGTAAGTGCTGCTCTCTCTGTCCCCTCAGAGCTGTGTTAGAAACCTGCAGAGCATCCCTCGTGCAACAGCAGGCTTTGTACACCTAAAATGAGGATGGCAGGTGGCTTTAGAAGGCAGCCAGGCAGGGCAGGGGAGTGCAGGGATGGGTGGTGATGATTCTTTCAGGTTTCTGCTGAGCAGAGTGGCTCTGCTCTCCAGGCATTTTAAAAATTCACGACCGCTGAGGTATGAATCCAGGAGCTGGTGTTGAGCTGTGTGTTTCCTACAAAACACATCTGCTGTAAGGCATTACCGGGCTCCCTGCACGCAGCAGCTGAGGATAGAGAATTCCAAAGGATTGGGGCTGCCTTGTTCAGGCAGGGGAACCACAGGGATGCAGGGACAGTGCAGAAGGTGACCCAGAGGGCATCCAGCAGCTCCAAGAGGTGCTCCAAGAGCACTGGCCTGGGAATTGGGGCACCTCTTGGGTTGTTTTCAGCTTCTTTTCATAAAAAAAAATTGAATTCTTTTTGCCTTGATTTCCTCAGAGGCCCAGGGATTGCAGCCTCTTGGTTGCAGACATTGTTCTGATTTATTTAATGCTCCATGGATGGGTAATTGTCTTTGTTCAGTGAGGTGGAGCAAATTCTCCATCATTGTTGGGCTGGATGTGCCCTCCTCCACTCACAAGCTGTTCAGCTGCACGTGGAAGGTTCTGGTGGCATTTCCTGCCCTGTGTCACCTGGTCTTGCTCATGGTCTCTGCTGGGGAAGGTTCTGAAGGAGGCCACTGGAGCTATGGGCTCAGCTGGGAGGGAAAGGGCCCTTTGTGACTGTTTGAAGGGTTTTGGTGCAATGTCCTCACCCTGTGGAGACTGGCCCAGGTGACAGTGTCCTCTGAAGCCTCCCCAGCTGCTGGGAACAGAACACTTTCCCTGACAACTGAGAAGGATTCCTTTGCTTTCCCATTTTCATCCCAAAACCAAGGAGCCCTGTGATTTTGTGAGTAAATTTGGATCTGTGATATAAAACCTTGGTCTGGAGAACAGCCTTGAGGTGAATTGTGTGGAAGAGGGAGGTGCTTCTGCATATCTGAGGCTTGGCACTGGCTCTGGAGAGGATTTGTGGTTTTGCCCCAGGATAGAAACACGAGGAATGAGGGATTATGGCCAGTGACCAGGGACAGGCATCCTCAGGGGACAGCTGAGACATCACCCTTAGAGTGACAAAGGACCAGAGAATGAGTCCTGAGGGAGCTGGGAAGGGGCTCAGCTGGAGAAAAGGAGGCTCAGGGGGGCCCTTGTGGCTCTGCACAAGTCCCTGCCAGGAGGGGACAGCCGGGGGGGCCGGGCTCTGCTCCCAGGGAACAGGGACAGGAGGAGAGGGAACGGCTTCAGGCTGGGCCAGGGCAGGCTCAGGGTGGGCACCAGCAGGAATTTCCCCATGGAAAGGGAGCTCAGGCCTTGGCAGGGGCTGCCCAGGGAGCTTTGGAGTGCCCATCCCTGGAGGTGCCCAGGGAAGGGCTGGAGGTGGCACTGAGTGCTCTGGGCTGGGCACAAGGTGGGGATTGGGAACAGCTTGGACTCAATCCTCTTGGATGCCTTTTCCAGCCCCAATAATCCTGGGGTTCTATGCCATTAACACCTTCTGGAGACACTCTGTCTCTTCCCACTGGCTCCCATTGCTCAGTCTGGGCAGACAAATCCAGAAGGCAGGTGCAGAAGGAATTCTTTGCTCACAGCTGAAGGGACCAGCTGGGTGCTGGAAGTCTGGCTGAGGTGTTGTGTTCAGGCACTGGCAAGTCTGAGAGGAGATAAATGGGAATGTTTGGAGGGGAATTGCTGACTGCAGAATCCCTGCCTGTTTTCTGTGGGGAGCTGAGGATTCCAAGAGGTTTTTGAGACTTCCTAGTGCAGAAGTGAGGCACAGAAGGATGCAAGGCCCAGAGCACAGAGTCGTGACCAAATCACCACATTGCAGAGTGACAGCACCCAGGCAGGAGCTGTTGGTCCTTGCTGGGGACTGGGACAGGAGATCAAGGCAAACGGGCTCAGAAGGGAAAGGCAGGATGTGAATAGGACCCAGCCTCTGCTTGGGTGAGGTTTGCCAGGGCTCTGTGAGGGGGAAAACCACCACAGTCCCCCTGGAGCAGGCAGGAGTGAAGTAGGACACATGCCCAAAGCCAGGCCCAAAGGAGAGCGCTGCCAGCACAGCCTCCCTCCCTGGCAGCTGCAGGGCTCTGGGTCCTGCTCCCTCGGGCAGCCAGCTGGACTGAGCCCTCAGCAGCCCCTGCCAGAGCTGGGAAGGGAGAACTTGCCCAAAAGAACTTGTTCCTGGCTCAGCTGGGGCCATCAACTCATAGATCATGGCAGACAGAAAGGTGATCACTTACAGAGATCAGGAGCTCATGAAACAGCTTTACAGGTGATCTTTGCTTGTAATGTTTTCTTGTAATGTTTTATGGTCAGAGCAGGGCAGTGCTCTGTGGTGCCTGAACTCAATTACTGAGCTAAACTATAGATTATTGTTGGGATTAGGAAATTGTACAAGAGGATGCTAAAATCTTTCAACTGGGAAGAAGTAAAACTTGGGAAACAAGTATGTGTTCTAGCCTAAACAGAATAAAGCTGGTCAGCCCCAGTGTGGAGTAGAAAATCATCAATGATTGTTTTTTGGGGAGAAGGGGAAGAAAAGGGGGAAAAAAAGAAAAAAAAGAAGGAAATAGGGACAGCTGGAGGAAAAAGAGGCAGTAACATGGAATAGCAGGATCCAGGCAAGGCACTGCTCACTGGTGCTGCAAATTGGCTCAAGCAGCCCACAGCTGTAGGGGTTTTTTGGAAAGCAGCAGGTCTGGTGGCTGTGGCTTGTCTGAGGAGCCCAGAGGAGGAGAGGTTAAGCAGCCAGAAAGGATTGTCCTCATTGCACACCAGCTGATTGAGTTTTGTGTTTGTTTGACTTGGAACTTTTGTTTCCAAACTTATAATTGGAAGGGTGCCCCTAAGTCTTGCTAAATAAACCTTGGCTTCATTTTTCCATTAGGCTGGCTTGGTGTCAGTGAACAGGATGATTGTGGGTGACAGTGACAAATGGAGGTGGGCTGTGCCTGAGGCTGCAGAGTCCCAGCAGAGCAGCCTGGGCAGGTTCTGCTGAGGGCAGGGTGCAGGGGAGTCCATCTCCCACTGCCAGCTGCTGCTCCAACAGAATTCCAGACTGGTTTGGGTTGGGAGGGATCTCACAAATCTCCTGTCCCGCCCCTGCCATGGCAG
>VXBQ01007178.1:359177-370036 GCA_013400175.1 Phainopepla nitens | reverse complement strand
ATGGATGGATGATGGATGGTGGATGGATGGATGGATGATGGATGGATGATGGATGGATGATGGATGGATGATGGATGGATGACGGATGGATGACGGATGGAAGATGGATGGATGATGGATGATGGATGGATGGAGGGATAGATGATGGATGGATGGATGATGGAAGATGGATGGGGGATGGAAGCTCGGTGTGGAGGATGTCCAGCCTGACAGCTGTGGCTGATTTCGCAGTTGCTGGATGTGTGCAGTGGTGCACACTGGGAATGGCAGGGCAGTGCTGTTCTCAAGACACACAGAGGCACAGATGGGGACAGTTCTGGACCAAAACACCTAAAAGGCGGAAGGTCAGGTCATGCCCTTGTCCTGCTACGCTTCTCAAGCTCCAATTCCCCAGCAGCTGGATTCAGACCACTGTCCCTTCTGCTGATGGACCTGAGAGCTCCATCTCCTCCTCCTCACACCTCTGCCATGGACACTCCTCTCTCCTGATTCCAGAGCTCTCCCATTCCTCCACCCATTCCTCTCCCATTCCTCCGTGGTTTAGCTCATTCACCAGAAGGTGCAATGATGAAATGTAGGAGTGCAATCAGGAGCAGGGCTGAGAGGGATGGCCCTGTTCAGATTGTACCACAGAGCTGAGTCCCTCAGACCTGACTAGAGGTTTTAGAGGCTTCCTGGGAGAAAGCCCACAGGGGAACCCGTATTTAGATGCTCTGGGAATGTGGTGTCCAACTGGGATTGACTCTCAGCATTTTCAAGGCTCCAGGCACTGTGAGACATGGGCTGTGGCTCAGGCCAGCAGGTTTGGGATTTTCCAGGACACACATTTGACACCATGGTGGCAATTTACAGTCCAAACTCTTCTACCTGCAGTTAAGGAACTTCAGTTAAAGCTGCTCAGAGTTTCCTCAGGGAGCAAACCCAACCAAGCCCACTGTCTAACCAGCTGTGCCGTTCCGTAGCTGTGACAGGTAAAATCATTTCTGTAGCTGGTTTGAGTCTCCCTGTTTGCCTCTCTGTATCTTGCCAGATCAATTATTGTTTGTTGCCTCCATTAGATCTTCAGGAGAGAGGCAGAAACACAATCTTTTTCTTCCATTAATCAGAGCAGTTTACAGAAAACATCAATTTAAAATGCTAAGGCCAATTTGCAACTGGTATTGACAACAATTAAACTGGCCTCCAGAAAGTTGCTTTTTGACACTGTGAAGAATGAAATCTTTATAAGCACATTCTGCATGTAGAGGCTCTCCTGTTCCTGATTGCTGATCCTATCACACTCCATGGAAGTGTAAACAGAGGTGAGGAGCTGGAAGCAAAGCTCCATTAAGAGCGTGCCAGAATCAGTAAACTTCCCTTCCCTTTTCTTCTTGCTGGACCCCTGCCCAGATATTGCAATATTGCAACTCAATCTATGCTCCGCTCCCATCACTATCATCTTCCTTTAGTTCCCTGCTGGTTTATTTTTACTTTAAACTGAACAAAAATGTACTGAAACAAAGGTTCTCAGCTTTATCCTTAGCATTGTCACCTGGAACAGTGAACTCCAGAGGTGCCCACTGGCCACAGCCCTCACAGGAGCAGTGGCCACAGGCTCTGTGAGGCTCTAAGTGACCCTTGCCATGGAGAAGCAGCTGAGCTTCCAGAGGGGTGACAGTGCAGGTGATGCTGGAGAGGTGACCTGGTTCAATTGCAGAGCGGCAGTCCCTGGGTGTGTGACAAGTCCCTCACCTGAGCTCAGATGTGGAGCTCTCACAGAGCTTGCACAGGGGAAGTGGGAACATTTGCCAGCACAAGACACCACCAAAGCCTCTGGAACCTGATTGATGAGGTTCTGCTTTAGCACCCATGTACCAAAGGGCTCAGCCAGTGCCTCTCCCTGGCTTGTCTCAGGCTCTACTCAGCCAGAGCAAAGAGCTGAGGCCAAGACTTGGCCTTCCACTTTCTTGCAGCAAATTCCTCTACCTGAGGCAGCTTCTCCACAGCCCATATTTCCAGGGCATTCCCACTTTCTGGAACATACTAAGGATATTTTCTGGAGGCTTTCAGAGGAGGTTTTCTCTAAGCTGACACACAGCAGGAAGGTTCAGCTCATGCTGAAGACGATTTTATTGTTGTCTGCAAACAGCTTTTATCCTTGGTGCAGGCCCTATTTCCTTCTGGCCCCTCAGCCACATTGGGAATTGAGTGGTTCTTGCCTCGCTTCCCCTTCCCTGAAGCTTTAATACCCTCAGACAATCTGACTTGCTATGGGCACCTGAAAGGCTCCCCCGGGGTTATTTATGTGGGCAGTCCTAAGAAGGAACGATGCCCTCCTCCAGAAAAAGACACATCCAACCGCTCGTGCTGTTTGATTTACAATATTTGAGGAGGAAGGGAAAGGGAGTACATCAGTCACAATCTCACTTACAATCAGTGAAGTTAATGGAAAGATTCCTTCTGACTCTCCTGGGCTTTGGACAAGGCTCCGTGCTGCAACATTAGCAAATAATGAAGTTCACATCTCATCAAATCCTCCTCAGGAAAATAATTCTAAAATATGTTGCTGGCCTTTTGCAGCTCTCTCCCCAAATCTGCCCCTGTTTTGTCAGCTGTGCTAACACCTCTATCTCTGGTGTTAAATCACTTCTGTGGATAAGAGCTGCTCTCTAAAAAAACTCCCCACAGATGTTCCATCAGTGCCAGTCCCAAGCGCTGCCCCAGGGCTCACAGAGGCCCCTCCCAAAAGCACTGAGATAAATATTAAATCTGCAGGAATGCATGGAACCAGAGGATCTCCTAAGCTGCATCCACAGGGATCATGAGTCCTGCTCCTGGCCCTGCATAGACCCCCCAGCAATCCCACCCTGGGCACCTCTAGCAGCTCCTGGAGCTCTGGCAGCTTCAGGGCCGTGCCCATTTCCTGGGGAGACTGGGCAGTGCCAGCACCCTCTGGGGAAGAACCTTTCCCTGATCTCCATCCCCAAAACTCCCCTGGTACAGCTCCAGCTGTTCCTTGGCTCCTGTCCCTGTCACAGAGAGCAGAGCAGAGATCAGAGCTGCCCTTCGAGAGGAGCTGCAGCCCCTGGGGTGCTCTGCCCTTTCTGCATCCCACCCGTGCTGGCCCTGGCAGACCCAACAGCAGAGTCAGTGATGTCCTCTCTCTCTGAGGCTGCTCTCTGTGTGTTTCTCCTCCTTGGTGACCATCTGAGAGGTATAGGAGTGAGCCTGGAGGCCTCCAGGGGTGGCACAGCTGGAGGAGCTTTCCTGGCACACCTCCACTGCTGTCCTTTGCTCTGTGTCCTCAGTCCCTGTGCTGGGGCAGAGGGAGGTGGAGGGATGACTTCACTCAGCTCTCCACTTGTCTCACTTGCCTGACAGGATTCTGAGTGGGTTTATCCATGAAAGGATTCAGGTGGGGATCAGAGTGAGATCTGACCAGTGCTGGTGGAAGGGAATGGAGAGCTGGAGGGGGGGTTGGACAAGTTGAGTTGCTGTGGAACGTTCTGGAACGCAGCAGCGTGATTGTGTAGCACCGTGGCTGTCACTCCACATCTGTGAGGTCACCCTGTCCCTCAGAAGGCTGTCAGTGACCCAGGACAGTGCCAGCAGCCCTGAGGAGCAGCCCCAGCATGCCTGTCCTGGCACACAATTCGTGGACCCAGCCCAGGGGAGCTGGCAGAGGCTGGATCTGGATCTGGATCTGGATCATTCCCAGGTCTGAGCTGTAAGATCTGGACTGGCACAAGAGCAGAGGAGCTCTCTGTGCCCGTGGCTGGGGAGGGCAGGCAGGACGAGGCAGGGGCAGCAGTGCCAGTGACCAGTGATGATCTGGGGGAGTGAGAACTGAAAAATCCTCAGGACTCTCCTTTCAAGCTGTGCAGTTCAGCCAGGAGGACAAAGGTTCTGGTTCCTTCTCTGCAGGAGAACCCAAAGGTGAGACATTTGGTCCTCCCATGCTTGGGCTTGAGTTCAATGTGAATCACAGAATCATTAAGGTTGGAAAAGACCTCCAAGGTCATCAATCCAACCCCTCCTGAGGAGCTGCTTTGCTGCCCCTGGTACTCAGTTAGACTCTGCGGTTTGGGGAGTGCTGAACTCTTCCCACAAGTACAAATGCTGCTCCTTGAGCTCCTGCTCTCACTTGTGGGCTGTGGTGCTGCTCTCACACCTCCTCGAGTGTCCAGGCTCACCCTCCAGGAGCTGACAGGCCCTGGACACTCCATGGGGACTCGCTCTGCTGGCACAGACACGCTCCCAGCCCTGTGTTCAGTGGCAGGTGACACCTGTGAACATCACTCTAACATAATTGTCAGAGTGATACTTGGTGGAGCTGATGAAATATTTACCTTGGAGCAGCTGTCAAGCCATTAATGTTTCACTGGCTGCTGCCAGCCCGCTCCTGATTTACGCTCCTGAATTGTTTATGAGGTTTAATTGCACCGCCCTCTTCAACCAGGGCTTTGCTGGGGCACCTGCAATTAGCAGCAACTCCTCTGCCCTGCTCCTGAGGGCAGCCCTGGCCAAGAGCAGGAGGTGGCACAGCACTGACCCTCCACCAGTCCTCCCAGGTGCCCCCATCCCACCCCTTCAGCATGGCCTGGGGTCCCCAGTGCCACCCTGCTGTGTGACAGGCTCAGGGCACGGTGGCACTGCCGTGGTGCTGTGGCCAAGCTCACACCCTGGGGACTCTGCATCCAGTTTGGGGACAGCAGCAGTGTTCAGAGGGTGACTCCTTTCATCTTGGCACCACTGTGGGTGCCTCAGTGAGGGATGCTGGCTCAGCGCAGGGTGGGCAAAGACGCAGGACAAAGTCCAATCGTTGCCTTTGGGGATGTGAGGATGTGACTCCTCCCCAGGACGAGGCCAGCTCTGCACTGCAAACAGGCCCTGGAGCACAGCCCTGGCCCCTGCAAGGCACCAGCTCTGCAGATGCTCAGGGAAGCAGCTCCTGCTCCTAAGGCACGTTGCTCTCCTTGACCTATTTGCTCATTATCTCCACAAATGTGATTTTGATTAAGGAATTTTCCTAAGTAATTACTCTGGCATTAGCAATCCAGCCAAACAGAAAATAGTCCAAAAAGCAAGGTGGCCTGGTGGCTGCCCTGAAGGCTCTTTACTGGCTGCCAGGGAGGGGAGCAAAACCAGCCCTGGAGGGCAGCTGGGCACAGCTTGGTCCAGTGAGGGCCGGTCTGAGGGGCAGTCTGAGGGACAGTTTTGCCCTGCCCATGGGGCCGTAGGTCCTGCAGGTCACATCCCAGCTCTGCTGCTCATCACAGCTGGGGACAGGTTCTCACAGAGCTGCAGACTCAGGGGTTAAACCACTCTTGTTTCCAGTGGGAGTTCAAATTAAAAGGCTGCTTGAGCTCTTGTTTGGAGCAGCAGGAGAGAAGCAATTCCAGCCCTCACTCCCAGGGAACAGGCTGAATGCAAGGAGCTGCACAGGGGTGGCAGTGGCACATCCCAGTCTGGCTGACAAGGGCCTGGCTCACACCTGTCACATCCCTGCCAGGATACCCAGTTGGGAAGGAATTGTTCCTGTGAGGGTGGGCAGGCTCTGGCACAGGGTGCCCAGAGCAGCTGTGGCTGCCCCTGGATCCCTGGCAGTGCCCAAGGCCAGGCTGGACAGGGCTGGGAGCANGCTGCACAGGGGTGGCAGTGGCACATCCCAGTCTGGCTGACAAGGGCCTGGCTCACACCTGTCACATCCCTGCCAGGATACCCAGTTGGGAAGGAATTGTTCCTGTGAGAGTGGGCAGGCTCTGGCACAGGGTGCCCAGAGCAGCTGGGGCTGCCCCTGGATCCCTGGCAGTGCCCAAGGCCAGGCTGGACAGGGCTGGGAGCAGCCTGGGACAGTGGGAGGTGTCCTTGCCCATGACAGGGACAGGACTGGATGGGCTTTAAGGTCCCTTCCAACCCAAACCATTCTGGGATTCTATGACACTGTGATTTTTTGATTCTATGATTCCGTGTTTCTATAATTCCATGATTCCGTGATTCTGTGATTCTATAATTCTACAATTCCAGAAGTCTATGATTCCATGTTTCTGTGATTCCATGTTTCTATGATTCTATGTTTCTATGACTCTAGGATTCAGTGATTCTATGATTCTACAATTCCATAAGTCTATGATTCAATGACTCTGTGATTCCACATTTCTATGACTCCTCAGTTCCAAGACTCTATGACTCTATGTTTCCATGATTCTACAATTCTGTGATTCTACAATTCCATGATTCCACGATTCCACGATCCTATGACTCAGACAAATGCAATTGTCCCACAGCAAAAACACCTGTAGAAGGGGCCAAGGCTGAACTGGCTTCCACTCAAGAGAGGCATGAAAATAATGGTGTCACCTTTAAGGTGAAAGCAGCTGGCTGAGTTCCTCCCAGTGAGAGTGACTCCCTGTAAACAACAGCAGCACTCCCTTTCTGCAGGCATCTGCCTCAGCCCCAGCAGCTCTGGGGGAGCGCTGCCAAACACAGAGGGACTCATTCCAAGGCCTGGGCAGGGAAAACATAAATATCCCTCTGGTTAATTTTGGGTGCCATCATCCATCAGTGGCTGTCTGGTGCGATTTAGCTCCTTGCCACATCCTGACAGCATGGGCAGGAAAGCATTCCCATGGTAATGTCACCATTTTTTTTTTTTGGCATGTTCAGGTGAAGGAAAGGGTGGTGGGACCATCTGGGGGACAGAAGTTACCTGGAGCAGTCACTGCTGGGCTGCCTGGGTGTGACCAGAGGTGCAAACAGTGACAGGAGGAGCTGCAGAGCTGCAGGGCATGGCCAGCTCTGGCCACCACAGCCTGACTGCTGGGACAGGTGTCCAGGAAAGGGGCATGGAATATCCTGGAATGTTTGGCTTGGAAGGGAACCTAATTATTGCTCAGTTTCAGCTCCCCTGCCATCACCCCATGGGTTCATTGGGAATGGGCACTTTTATCTGGCTGCTGAGTTGGGAACAAGGACAGGGACAAAGTCAAGGACAAGGCCATGGACAACTGCTGCTCAGGACAAAGAGGGTAGGAAGATGCAGAAAAACAACCAGGAGGGTTCCCAGAAGGTCCCCAAAACCCCCTGCAGGTGTCACAGGAGAATGAGTGGGTAAGATCCCAAAAGATTCTGAGTCTCTTGAGTGTGATGTCCCCTCTCAAAATGATTTGAGAAAGGATCTGGACACTTCAGCACTTTATAAACTTCAACAGGCACTATCTCCATCTTTAGGCACAGGAAGTACTGACAAGAGCTTTTCCCTGTCTTTCCTGACATCAGCAGGATTTGCCCCTTAACTCCTGACTTTTCTTTCCTGATTGCAGCTCCCTTTGAGATGGGAGTTTTTGAAATTGTTATTCCCAAATCCCTTGCTTCCAGAGGAGAGCAGAAGCCATGAATGACTCTGTCTGAGGGTGTGAAACTGAACAACTTGCATCCTTGGACTGTGAATTCCATAGACCCATTTATTTACTCACAATTATAAACAGAGCACTTCATAAATATTTATAAGGAGGCTCCCAAGGCCCAGCTGAGAAAATCTGTGTTATCACCATTTCCCAGTTCTCAGACTGAAGCACAGGCAGAGACACTGCTGGTATTGTGCAGTTTTACAGGATTCCTGTCAAAGTCTGGCCCAAGAGCCCCCAGTTCCTGAATCCCTCTCATTCTTAGCAGGGAACTGTGCAGTTTTACAGAATTCCTGCAAAGCCTGGCCCAAGAGCCCCCAGTTCCCCTGATATTTAGCAGCCTGGCTAGCTCAGCTGTCCCACTGGGAGCTGGGATGTGTGGTCCCAAGACTCTGGATCAAGCCAATCCTGGCAGAGATCAGGAGCAATCTCCCCTGAGTTCTCATGAGGGATGCTCCCCTCGCAGCTTGGTCTCCCTGAGGGAGCACTCAGCCTTGGAGAGCACCAGAGCACCCAGAGCTGCCCCACAGGGCCAGGGGTGATGTGCAGACCTCATTTCCCTGCAGTGGTACCTGAGGCAGATCTGGACAGCTTTAGTCATGCACAGCTGACCCTCCAAAGGTGTTCTGATAGGGAATGTTTAACTCCAGCCTTAAATCCCTGCTGGGACAGTCACTCCTCAGTATTCTCCCTCCACCTGAGAAGAACAGGTTCCACCTCCCTTCTGTGATACCTTTGAAGCCTGGGAGGTGTGATCAGCCCTCCCTTTGCCCTTAATCACTTTCCTTAGCCTATATAATTAAATTCCATCAGGTATTGCAGCTTATTTTTGAGGAGCTCCCAAAGAACAAAAGCCAGTTCGGTCACAGGTGAACAGAACAAATTAATTAGGAGGGGAATATTAGGCCCTCTCTAAATGAGATTCCAGCAGAAGCAGCGCAGCTTGAGTGGCTCTGGTGCTCCTCAGCCCCTGAGCAGCTGCTCAGTTCCAGGGGTACGCAGTGTTCAGGGCACAGCACGGGGAGGGGATGGGGCTGGGAGCAGCCCCTGCTGAAACCACTCCTGGGATTCGTCCCAAAGCAGGACACAGGGAACTGCTGCTGTTGAGTCTCATTAAAAGAGAGGCTGGGCCAGCACCTTCAGTGTGCTCTGGGAATGTCTCCCTGTCCTATCCCTGCAAATCTGATCCCAATAAAAGTGGGTGTTACTTGAGTGTTGAGCATTCCAGGGATCCAGGGGCAGCCACATCTGCTCTGGGCACCCTGTGCCAGCCCTGCCCAACCTCCCAGGGAGCAATTCCTTCCCAATACCTCATCCAACCCTGTCCTCCTTCAGCTTAAGGCCATTCCCCTTATCCTATCACAGCCCCTGTGAAAAATCCCTCTCCACCCTTCCTGGCAGCCCCTCTGGGGGGCTCACGGCAGGAATGTCTGGGCGTTGGTGCCCTGCAGCTCTGCCAAACCCTCCCTGCTCCCTGCTCAGCCGAGGAGCTTTCCACGCCTGTGTGTTCTGGGAAACCCTGGGCTGGGGGTGTGTCCAGGTGGCCCCTCTGGCTGGGGACATGTCCTGGTGTCCCCTCTGGCTGGGGGTGTGTCCAGGTGGCCCCTCTGGCTGGGGACATGTCCTGGTGTCCCCTCTGGCTGGGGGTGTGTCCTGATGTCCCCTCTGGCTGGGGGTGTGTCCAGGTGGCCCCTCTGGCTGGGGGCATGGCCTGNTCCAGGTGGCCCCTCTGGCTGGGGACATGTCCTGGTGTCCCCTCTGGCTGGGGGTGTGTCCAGGTGGCCCCTCTGGCTGGGGACATGTCCTGGTGTCCCCTCTGGCTGGGGACATGTCCTGGTGTCCCCTCTGGCTGGGAGGACACCTGACATGTCCAGGTGGCCCCTCTGGCCCCACCATGTCAGTGGAACTGCTGCTGGTGGGAGCCAGCAGAAGTGAGAGAACATTCAGGCAGCTGCTCCTGATCCCTGTTTTGAACCGTCTGCCTCCCTCAGCTTCTGTCAGAAAGGAAAAAAGCAACACCAGAAGTTTCATGACCACTTCAGAACCATTCCAGACTGGGAATTCCAGGTCTCTGTGTGTGTAATCACCCTTTGCCACTCTCCTTCTCCCCAGGCTGCTTCTCTGTACTCCACTAAGGAGTGGCTGGCTTTAGGGAAAATCCAGGACACATAAGGGGTTGATCTCTCTGTGGCCCGACAGGACAGGAGCAGACTGAGGCTCCTTCTGACCTCAGTGAGGACGATTTGAGAAAATCAGCTCTGAGAAGGGAGAGCAGGGTGGGGCTTGGAGAGCAGAACCCCTGTGAGGGGCAGTTCCTGGCTGTGTTTGCACTCCCTAGAGAGCAGGGGCTCCACAGGCTCAGCACAGGAGCAGAGAGCACCTGGAGCCCTTCCCTTTCCCCATCCACCTGGGAAGGGGGCAGTCCTTCGTCACTCCCATCACCTGCTCAGCCACTTTGTCTCCCTCACCAATTCTTGTTTCCATTTCCTCAGTGAGTTATATTCTATTGTACCTTCCAAAAGAAAGTTTCCTCCCATCTGAATCAGAAAAAAAAAGTGCAAATATTAACTCCCAAATCTAATTTTTTATTGACAAACCTGTTTTTCCATCCTCTGCCCTTCCTGCTCCTCCTTGTGGGATCAGTCCCTTCAGAAGGTGACTGTGACACACACACAGTTATTTCCTCTCCTTTTATCCCTGCTTTTCCAGAGATTTCCTGAGCTCCTGTGCTTTCAGAGCGCACTGAGGCAGCAGCAGTTCCATGTCCTTCTCCTCATTTATCCAGAAGGAAAATTTAGTCATCATCATCCTTTTCCCTCCAGAGTCATCCCACAACGTGCAGGCTGCAGTTAATGTGCACATGGACCTCGTATCCCTAAAAATTCTGTTTGTTGAGACACCATTTCATGAGCCAGATGTGTTTGGGGAACTTAGCTGAGGTTTTGGAGCTCCTTTCTTCAAGAAGATGAATGTGAATGCAGAAATTCTGAGCACTTGTGAAAGGAACATCTTCATCTCGAATTACAAGTGCCGCTTTAAAGGCAGTTGGGGATAAAGCAGCTCCCCCGAGTTATCTCGGGAGATGTTATTGCTTGGGAATTCGGGGCTGGACGTGCACAAGATGCCAGCAGCAGGGGGGCCCTTCCCTCTGTCCTTTTCCATGGACAGAATTCCAGCTGCTCCCGCTGGAGCCTGGGAAGGGGCGGCCCAGGCAGCAGAGCGGGGCTGGAGCTGCCGCTGCAATCTCCCAGGGAAAGGGAGGAGACCCCCGGGGGGTGAGGGGGGACAGCTCGGGCTGGGCCCTGGCCGCTGGAAAAGAGCCAAAATCCAGAGAAGAAAAGTGAAAATCAAATTGTGAGAATAGAGTGATAAATGATATAACAACAACAACAACAATAATAATAAAAATAAAAATAAAAATAAGGCAGAGGCCCTGGCTCCAGGTTAAATCAGGATATCATAATCATCACCATC
>VXBQ01007178.1:333772-347912 GCA_013400175.1 Phainopepla nitens | reverse complement strand
TGAGCTGCATTCCCAGCCCCCGAGGCCACCTTCCTCTCCTCCCCCTGCACCTATCTTATCTCTGCCTCTTCCTGAAATAATAGGAACAGAAAAATTAACAACATGAAAAAGGGAGGAGATTATAAAGAGTATCTGAAAAATCATTTGTGTCCTCATTTCAGAGCTTTGCATGGTAACAGGGAGGCACGATGCTTTTTTTTTTTCCTTTATTAATGTATTAATATATTAAAAAGCTGGGTGTCTCTTGAACCTACTCTGTTGTCAGAGACCGAGAAAGCTCTGAGGAAGCCTTTTGAGGAGACTGTTGCACTTGAGGAACTATCCAGGGATGTCATGCATGGAGCAGAGCAAATCAGAGCTAAAATCCAAGTTTGCTGTCCTGCTGTTCATGGGGATGTGGGACCAGCCTGGACAGGGGTGACACTGGCACCTTGGGATGAAATCCCTGCCAGGGGATGCTCTCAGGGGTCTGGCAGCAATCTCCTCTGATTTCCTTCATCTCTTTAATCTGGAAGGTCTGAGTGAGACCAGGCCCTTGGGAGAGCAAACATGGATCTGATCCAGAGATGAGCCAATTTCCTGAAGATTGGGCTGTTTGATTTGGCACTTTGGTGCTTCCCCTCTCAGGTTCTGTTCATTCCTGGGCAATTTCCAAAATGTGCAGTTGTTCTTCTTCATAAATCTTTGCTAACAAAGAATTCAGGCTTTGATGCTGCTACTGGTATCTTTTCCTGTGCCACCCTCGGGGTGCCATTAATTGTGCAGCGTGGATGAAGGTGACAGCAGGGCACATATATAGCACATATATAGATATATAAATATATAAATGTATGTATATCCACACAGACAGACTGACTAAAGGTGTCTCTGTTTCCTTCTCCCTGGCAGGTCACTATGGGAAGGATATTTATCGCAGTGGAGGGCCAGATCTCCATAATTTCATCTCCTCCGGGTTTGTCACGTTAGGAAGAGGACACACGAAGGGTACAGTGGAAACCATTTTTTGCTAAATAAAAAGATTTGTTTTAAATCCAAAACTCTGAGCTGGCAGCTGGGCCCTGGGTGCCCTGAGCTGGCAGTGGGGTCAGCCCAGGAAATGTGGCTGCAGGGTCGGTGCGGGCTCGGGCAGGACCTGCAGGTCCTGGCAGGGGCGATGCCGGGCTCCCCTCTGGCCTTGCAGTGGGACTGTTCCTCCAGCTTTGTGTTTTCCTGGGTGCATGGGTGCTCCCAAAGGGGAAGAAATGTCCAGCTGGCCCAGGGCAGGCAGTGACCACTTCCAGACTGTGGGTCTGGAGTTCTTTTTGTTGACTTCTGGGTTTTTCTTTTATTTATTTATTTATTTATTTGTTTATTATTTAGATGGATGGGGGAGGGGGGGGGTTATGATGAATGTTTTATAAAATTATTTCTTTTTAGCTCCTGAAGCCTATGTTTTCCATGTTCCTATAATCTGTGATATAATGTACAAACAGGAAAACACAAAAATATACATATGCTGCTCTGTGTATGTTCTGTGTACATGTACTGTATATAAATCTGTGTGGAGAGACAGCTGTAGCCCTTTAACACAAATAACCAACTATGCAGGGGGTTCTGGTGACACCAGAGCTGTGTCCTGGTGACACCACGCCCCCGGGCAATGTTTTTTGATGACGCTGTTGCCTATTTGGTGAGTTTTTCTGGTGTACAGTGAGACGTGTTCGGAGTGTCCTCCTGTCCCCGCCGCCCTGCCCGAGTGCCACCGGTGCCCTGGCTGTGACACTGGGGGTGCATGTGCCATTCCTGTCCCCTTCTGTGTCCCCAAGACTGCTGTACTCCCCCTAGACACAATGTATGTGGAGATTCCTCTATAGACCAATGTACTGTATGTGGAGCTGTGTCCTCGTGCTCGCCTGGTTGAACGCTCCTGTGTTGTTTCTGTGGATGACCGTCACTCACAAATGATTAAAAAAACCTTGATATTTTATTTTTTTTTTCCTACATTTCTTGCACTTTTTCCAGTTCTCCACGAGTGTCATCCAAAGTAGTGTTGGTCCTGTAGAACTGTCAGAGAAGAAACAAATATATGTATATTGTCTGTGTATGTCTGTGTGTGCTTAAATAAAGTTTACTGAGGCTGAGGCAGCACCCGTGGGACTTGTAATCCAATACCCTGAAATTCCTGTCCTGTAATCCAATACCCTGAGATTCCTGTCCTGTAATCCAATATCCTACCATCCCAAATTTGTAATCTAATACCCTGCAATCCAATACCCTGAAATTCCAGTTTTGTAATCCAATCCCCTCAATTCCAGTCCTGCAATCCAGTACTCTGAAATTCCAGCCTTGCACTCCAATGCCCTGCAATCCCAGGTTGCTAATCCAGTGCCTGCAATCCCAGTGCTGTATTCCAATACCCTGCAAACCAACACCCTGCAACCCCAGTCCAGCTCTGCACGAGGGAAGGGAAGCAGAGGAAGCTCAGGTGGGCTGGGAGCTGCCATGGTTCAAGGAAAGACCCGTGGGTGACATTTCACGCGAGGTGTCCCCATCCCAAAGGAGTTTTACAGTCATGTCCTGCCACATCAGGAGCCTGTTTAGGGTCAGGTAGCCAAGGTACCCCAGGAGTGATGGATGGTCTGTGGAGTGGGGTGTCCTGGTAGCCTCCAGCAAGCCCATGGAGACCCCTGAGCAGGGCTGTAAATCCAGCCCTTCATCTCAGGCAGGTGAGTTATCCTCACCTGAGACCCCTGAGGCACCTCCCAGCAGTTTGATGGACAAAAGGCTGTTCCCAGTTCCTTCCCAGGGGAGAACAAAACCTCCTCTCCTTCTGTAACTGCAAAGGCTGGGGGGCTCTGCTCTCCTGTGGGTGGGCCAGGAGGTTGCACACCTTTTCCAGAGCACATTCCCTGTCCCTGGCGAGGTGGGAGAGTGGGCAGTGGGAATGCAGCCTGTTATTCCACCACAGCCATCAGACAGAGGGTGCTTTCCAAACTGAATAAAAGGCTTTTGTTCTCTGAAGAAATGAATATCGTGCCTGTTTATAGACATCGAAATGGACTGGCCTTAGAATTTACCTTTCAGCTGCCTGTAAATTCACCTGGTTTTTGAACAATGATATAATGTTCATTTCCAGTTTCTTAATGGCAAATTCCCCCACTGCTGAGTGGTGAGAGTGATGAACACCTCACCCCTGCTGCAGGACCTGCTTGTGCTTGTGTGGCTTTGTCTTTGTCTGTGATTGTTTGTGCTGTGATGAGGGGACTTGGGGTGTCACAAAGGACTGAGGGGTTCTATCGTTAGGATTGTGCCTGAAATGCTTGGATTTTGGGAACTATTGTGTGACAGATTTCCTGAGTTCAGCTTGAAGTGACTACCCAGTAGCTGTAAGGAGGGGTGAGAGCTTCAGCCAGGGCTTTAGATGAGCAGGTTCTGTGCTATTTTGTCCTATTCCTATTTAGATGAGCAGGTTCTGTCCTGTTCCTATTTAGATGAGCAGGTTCTGTCCTGTTTTGTCCTGTTCCTATGTAGATGAGCAGGTTCTGTGCTTTTTCAGTTCNGCCACCGGTGCCCTGGCTGTGACACTGGGGGTGCATGTGCCATTCCTGTCCCCTTCTGTGTCCCCAAGACTGCTGTACTCCCCCTAGACACAATGTATGTGGAGATTCCTCTATAGACCAATGTACTGTATGTGGAGCTGTGTCCTCGTGCTCGCCTGGTTGAACGCTCCTGTGTTGTTTCTGTGGATGACCGTCACTCACAAATGATTAAAAAAACCTTGATATTTTATTTTTTTTTTCCTACATTTCTTGCACTTTTTCCAGTTCTCCACGAGTGTCATCCAAAGTAGTGTTGGTCCTGTAGAACTGTCAGAGAAGAAACAAATATATGTATATTGTCTGTGTATGTCTGTGTGTGCTTAAATAAAGTTTACTGAGGCTGAGGCAGCACCCGTGGGACTTGTAATCCAATACCCTGAAATTCCTGTCCTGTAATCCAATACCCTGAGATTCCTGTCCTGTAATCCAATATCCTACCATCCCAAATTTGTAATCTAATACCCTGCAATCCAATACCCTGAAATTCCAGTTTTGTAATCCAATCCCCTCAATTCCAGTCCTGCAATCCAGTACTCTGAAATTCCAGCCTTGCACTCCAATGCCCTGCAATCCCAGGTTGCTAATCCAGTGCCTGCAATCCCAGTGCTGTATTCCAATACCCTGCAAACCAACACCCTGCAACCCCAGTCCAGCTCTGCACGAGGGAAGGGAAGCAGAGGAAGCTCAGGTGGGCTGGGAGCTGCCATGGTTCAAGGAAAGACCCGTGGGTGACATTTCACGCGAGGTGTCCCCATCCCAAAGGAGTTTTACAGTCATGTCCTGCCACATCAGGAGCCTGTTTAGGGTCAGGTAGCCAAGGTACCCCAGGAGTGATGGATGGTCTGTGGAGTGGGGTGTCCTGGTAGCCTCCAGCAAGCCCATGGAGACCCCTGAGCAGGGCTGTAAATCCAGCCCTTCATCTCAGGCAGGTGAGTTATCCTCACCTGAGACCCCTGAGGCACCTCCCAGCAGTTTGATGGACAAAAGGCTGTTCCCAGTTCCTTCCCAGGGGAGAACAAAACCTCCTCTCCTTCTGTAACTGCAAAGGCTGGGGGGCTCTGCTCTCCTGTGGGTGGGCCAGGAGGTTGCACACCTTTTCCAGAGCACATTCCCTGTCCCTGGCGAGGTGGGAGAGTGGGCAGTGGGAATGCAGCCTGTTATTCCACCACAGCCATCAGACAGAGGGTGCTTTCCAAACTGAATAAAAGGCTTTTGTTCTCTGAAGAAATGAATATCGTGCCTGTTTATAGACATCGAAATGGACTGGCCTTAGAATTTACCTTTCAGCTGCCTGTAAATTCACCTGGTTTTTGAACAATGATATAATGTTCATTTCCAGTTTCTTAATGGCAAATTCCCCCACTGCTGAGTGGTGAGAGTGATGAACACCTCACCCCTGCTGCAGGACCTGCTTGTGCTTGTGTGGCTTTGTCTTTGTCTGTGATTGTTTGTGCTGTGATGAGGGGACTTGGGGTGTCACAAAGGACTGAGGGGTTCTATCGTTAGGATTGTGCCTGAAATGCTTGGATTTTGGGAACTATTGTGTGACAGATTTCCTGAGTTCAGCTTGAAGTGACTACCCAGTAGCTGTAAGGAGGGGTGAGAGCTTCAGCCAGGGCTTTAGATGAGCAGGTTCTGTGCTATTTTGTCCTATTCCTATTTAGATGAGCAGGTTCTGTCCTGTTTTGTCCTGTTCCTATGTAGATGAGCAGGTTCTGTGCTTTTTCAGTTCCAGTCGTTATGTTACAACCTCCACTTCAGCCAAATAACTTCACCCTGCCTTGTGAAGAGGGTTCTGCTCCTGGACTGAACAAAGCCAATGAAGTTTCTCTCAATATTTCTCTGCACTGGGAGACACATTTTTGGTGTTTTCTCAACTGTCTTCTGTGCTGTGGCAGAACTCCAAGTGCTGAGTAATATTTAAGAGCTCATCTATTTCGGGCAGAAGACAAAGACGTGAGACATGCCAAAGTACCATGGATACCAAATCAGCATATTCACATGTCTGACATCCACAGGCTCCTGCAGGATGGGATTTATGGCTCTTCCATGACATTCCACCAGGCAATGCATCACTGCCTGCCACCTAAAGGCTCCGAAGCCATTACAATGCGCGTTCTTCAAAGCATGGGCAGTTACTCTGCTGTCAGTCTGTCAGGATGACCCAGGGATGAATCCTGGCTCTTTAGGCTGCAGAAGTCCCCGTGCTGAGGCACAAAGCAGGGCTGATCTCATGCAGTGTTAGGTAGGAGGGAGTTGGATGGGTGGTTCTGAGGTAGCAGCTCTCAATTCTGTGTGGAGGCAGCGGGGGGACACCAGCACCTCTGAGGAGCTCACTGGGTGGGCACAGGGTGCCTCTGCCCCCCTCCAGCCTGAGGGGGTCTGTGAGCCCTCAGAGGGGGGGATGCATCCCACATAGCTGGTGGGAGCAGCTCCTGCTGCCCCTGGTGCCGTGGGAGGTGCGGGGAGAGTTCGGTGCTCCGGGGACACACGTGGGAGACAGGAGCCAGCTCACCCCTCCGTGCACCAACACCAACCTGATTTAAATCCCGGCTTCTTCGGCCTATTCCGAGCATCCTGGCACTGTCTGTGTCCCAGCCTGGCCTGGGCCGTGCCCTCAGGGCTCCCCAGAGCTCTGGCACTCACCCAGGCTGGAGGGGGTTTACAGCTGCAGCCACACGGATAAACACCCCAGGGAGGGAACACCCCCTCCACATCGCCTGCCTCACTTCATGTTCCTGCGTTTTCGGGTAAAACCGTGATTTTTATTTTGGGGTGGTTTTTTTTTGTGTTTGTTTGTTTGGTTGGTTGGTTGGTTGGTTGGTTTGTTGTTTTTTTTTTTCTCTCAGTCTCAAACCTTGAAAATAGTTTCCCCATGGAACTGAGCTCGAGTTTCAGCGATCTGGGACAGCAGCAGGGATTCTGTAGCGTAGATGATAACCTCTGTTCAGCACTCAACAGCTTCTTTGTTTTCCTGGTAACTCTGCAAGAATGTGAAAAACAGTGAGGTTACTTTCTGGAAAAAGCAGAATTTCCCAGTTGAACTGAGTGCAAGGGCTTGGGGGAGTGAGGCAGGAAGAACAGGGTCATTTCATAGGGGAAAACAGAACTGTTCCTACAATCTGCTCGTTCCCTGGAAGCTTATGCCAGATCCTGGAAGAGCTGCAGAGGCAGAGCTGTGTGGAAAACTCAGGAGGAGTCAAATGTCCCCAGAGCCTGCCCAAGAACACTTCCAGAAATGGAACCTCTCCCTCTTGGTTCAAGGCTGTGCCTGGATTCCCTGGCAGGTGTGCTCTGAGTCAGGGCATCTGCAGGAGGCTCTTTTCTCGCTCAAGCTGGCTCTGAGGATGTTCTCCTGCAGTGCCAGCCGGCAGGAAAAGGAGGAAGGGATGAGCCCTGTGTGCAGGGCAGTGGCTGTGGCTGCGCAGCCCCAGCCCCGTGTGCTGGCATCACCCTCAGCGTGGGCGAGGTGCAAACCTGCTGGGCAGAGCCAGCCTGGCGACTGAGCTCCCCCCAGTGCATTTGATCTTGTGATTTGCTCTGCAGATCTGCCAGGTTCACAGCCCAAATGTGGGATTTGTCTGCTGGGCCTTGCTCTCATTCGCCTTATACCTCGTGCATGGGCACAGGGCTCAGGGTATGGCTCTAGGGGCACAGGATTTGTCCCTGGTGGGTGGGAACAGGGCATTTGTGTTTTAGCAGGACCTTACACCCAGATAGATACTGTCCTCAGATCCAGCATCACCCCTGACATCTCCTGGTGAACATCCCCCTCACTGGATTTGTGTGTATTCAAAAGGAAAAAATTGTTCTTGATCTACCTCAGAAAATGATAATTTACCCTGGTCATGTGGGCAGAGAGACCACATATTCCTGGAGCCAGAGCAGTGGAAGGTGGCTGCCTTGTGGGTTAAGGGTTTGGAAGCTGCAGGAATTTGTGGGAAGACGTGAGGGTGGGAAGCTGGAGTGAGAGGCAGCTGAGTCTCGTGGCTTCTCCCCTTGCCTGTGTGCCAGTGGCTCCGAGAGGCCGAGGGAAACTCCTCACCTTGAGCTGGCACCTTGGTCAGCCTCCCTGCTGCTGAGGGAAACTCCTCACCTTGAGCTGGCACCTTGGCCAACCTCCCTGCTGCTGAGGGAAACTCCTCACCTTGAGCTGGCACCTTGGCCAGCCTCCTCCCTGCAGCCTCCTGGGCAGCCAGCTCCCCCAGCACTGGGAGAGGGGGCCTGGTGCCAGCAGGGTCACTCACAGGGTGTAAAGCACCTTTCTCATCTGCCAGGTCAGCCTCTGGGCTTGGCCGCAGGAAAAGCTCCTCCAAAGGCAAAGGCAGCTCTAGGTCACACTTAGCAATCAGATCTTCCTGCGTTCCTCCCGTGTATCCAGCTGAGCTGGGTGGCAGCTCCATTGTCTCATCCCTTCCTGCTCTGGAAGCTCCAGTTTTCCCAGCCCTGCTGCTCCCTCAGGAATGATGCCTGTCCTGGGTGTGGGGACGGGAGCACACAGTCAGTGCCTCAGGGCTCAGGCTGTATCTGTGTGACTCTCAGACCAGCTCTTGCTCTGGCAGCGACCAGAACATTACCAAAACTAATCAGAATGGTCCAAAACAATTTCTACACACACATTTTTAATCAAATCTTTCAGAATTGCTGTTAAAAACAGTCAGAGGTTCTGTTAACATCTTTTGGTTTTGCCCCCATCTCATCCTTACATTTACAGGCCTCAGTGAGGTTGGTCCTCCACAGTCATTTTCACCTGTCAGCTGAGCCTCCCAGCTAGATGCCAGTTTTTGCTGTGTATTTATTTATGCCCAGACCTGTCTTTCACACTATCCCTTAAATCTGGAAAACTCTGCATCACTGACTGACAGCAGGGCTGGGGACATCCTGTGTCCACACCAGGAGCAGGTTATTTCCTCCCTGAGATGTTTTGATCTCCCCATCCATTGTGCTCCCTCACCTGCACACCCTTGGCAGGTTTTCCTGCAGGCTGAGGAGTGTCTGTGACAGGCTCTGTGTTCCAGCACTGACAGATCTGTGTGCAGACTGATCTCGGTGCAGACACCTCGGCTGATTTAGGATATGGAGCTGCTGCAGGCTGTGCATTCCCACCGTGGGACAGTGAGATGGGGCACTGGGGCTGGCACCACTGCTCCTCCTGTGTTGCCTGGAAAGGCTGGCCTGGAAACAGAGACTAGGTGGATTAAAAGAATAAAAAGGGATTTATTGAAAGGATCCAGCCTGGGCGCTGCAGGAACCCCTTGGGGCTGCACCCAAGCAATCCAGCAATGGGCCCAAAATGGATCCTGGGCACAAGGCCTCACACTTTTATCAGCTCTGCTCCATTTGCATATTGGAATTAATTGTGCAATTACAGCCTCAGGTTATGAAGCTCCAACCTCTTTGTTGTTTCTCTCTTCTTCACCATTGTTTACACTCTTAGGCCTAAAATTTGTCCTTGGTCCCCAGCTAGAAAGGAATTGTTTTGTCTCCCTACCCTGTGAAGAAAGCTCACCAACCCTCCATATGAAACCCAGAACTGCACATTAAACCAGCGTAGAGTCCAAAAAAATATAAGAGCTAAAACTGGAGGCATCACCTGCACACACAGTGGCCCCTCTGACACAGCCCTGCTGCCTTGGGACACCCCAAACTGAGCCCCTTTCATGGCCATTGGCTGGGGACCAGCAGTGCTGCCACTTCACTGGCATGTAAATATGATTCAGAGATGAATGGGAGAAGAGAGATTTATTAATTAGCTCCTCATTAGCAGTTTGAGAGTTCTGATTCCTCCCTCCAACACTGCCCTGGCTCCCCGCTGTCATGGCTGGTTCCCCGTTGCTTGGCTTGCAGCTCTGTGTTCCAGTTTCTTTCCCAAAGCACTGGTTCGTACCCTTAATTTGTTATTTTGGGGTCTTATATTACATCTGTCACAACTGCCTCGGCCCAGCACAGCTACAAAACACGCAGTGAATCAGCTCCAAGCTGGGATTTACTGCCTGCCCCCATCATTAGTAATCCACACTTGCAGCAGACTCATTAATACAGGCAAAGACAGAACTTTGAAGATCATTTTTTTTCACACCTGCACCTGTAACTTGGCATGAATAGATTTGCAAAAATTGAGGGTTAGGTGTGCTGGGTCGTTTTTGCTCATTAAACACTTGTTAGACATCCCATCAATGGAGAGCTGCGGAGCCCGAGCCCGCTGCATCCCAATGAATCACTTTCTGTTTATCCTGGATAATTCCGGATGATTTTGATGGTGCCTTGCAGTGGGTGCACTAAAGATCACCCGCAGCCCAATTCCAGATTAATTCCAAGCCTTGCATATTCTGACACTTAATTGTATTGACTGGGGAAATAGGATCATTGGGATGTGGAGAGGGGCCTGGGAGCCGTGCAGAAAGATTCCATGACGCAATAGGACATTTCAAGCTGCTCTGAATTATTTAATTGCCCTCAGACATGGCTGGTCCATTTCTCAGCAGAGTCTGGACAGGTCTGGTTTTCATAGCCCTCGGAACAGCCGGGTGGGAGGAGATGGGAAGGCTGTGGAAAACATTCCAGTGGCTGCAGCTGCTGTGGGAAGGGATGGGGGGACACCAGCCAAACCCCTCGGTCCCTGGTGTCACCTTCTGCAATGATAACAGAGGTGAGGGGCTCGTGTCCTTCTGTCCCAGGCTGGGTGGGAGCCTGGACACAGTGTTTTGGGATGTGCCCAGCACATCCCACACTGTCAGCAACAAGCACAAGGACTGGCAGCTGCTCTGGAGCCTCCCTGGGGCTTGTTGTTCCTTGGGACTGCAGGGAGTTGGCCACAAGCTGGGCACGGAGCCCATGGATCATTACTGGAGCAGGAGGTCCAGGAGATTCCTGTGGCTGCTCCAGAGCCAGCTGTGAAATGGAAAGGCAGCCTTTTCCATGGACAGCCTCCCCACTTTTTGTCTCCTGGAGATCTCATTGCTCACCCATCCATTGATTCTGCTGTTTTTAACTTGGCCTGATGAAAGGGGCTTGCTGGGGGACAAGGACAGGACAAAGGTTGTCTCCTCTTTCTCTCTTAGATACAGTGAATACCAGAATCTTGTGTTTGGGGCAGGGAAAGGCCACCAGGGCCTTCCTGGGTGTGCACACCCAGGATTAGCTGGGTGTTTTGGCGTCTGGGAGGTCACAGGGCTTTGTGTGGGACAGACCCAGAGTCTGGGACTCGCCCTCCCTACTGGTGAGGGTCTCCTGTTCCCATGCTGAGGTAAATCCCAGAAGTTTTCACTCCACTGGTTCCCCATCTGCTGCCCAGCCCTACAGGCTGCATCCAGCTCTCTGCTGAGTCCATGGATGGATTTCAATCATCTGGAACTCCAGAATGGATCCCTCTTCTTTCTGCTGTGTGATAACAGGATAACAGCATAAATGACAGTGGTTGAGAGGAGAAGAAAGAAGCCCTGCCAGTTACTGGCTGCCCTTTCCCAGGGAGTCTGTCAGCTCTCGGGGATGTTTTGGCAGATACCTTTGAAAGCTGAGCTGAGAGCTGGGGAAGAGCTGGCAGGTACAGCCCAGCTGTCTGTGAAACGGGAGCTGCAGCTGCTTGCCACAAGCTCCTCTTTGAAGAACGTGTTTTTCTCTATTTATGATCAAGAACCATTGTATAAAAAGCCCTTATGAGTTCTTGCTATGGTGTCACTGAGGATCTCAGGTTGGTTCTCTCCCCAAACAGGGAATTTAACCTCAATGAAGGCTCATCCTAGAGCTGGATTGATGTGCTTTTGGCAGGGCTGCACTCACTCTTAATCCTGCTTGCCAGTTGTAAAGAAGAAATTCAAATATTATGAAAAGAACTGGAGGCTCCTGGCAGCAGAGAGAGGACTTTGCAGAGGGATCTGTAATTCTAAGGCATCTGTGATCTCTCCACAACAACATGGTCAGAGTTTTGCAGATGGAGAGCTTGAGCACTCCCAAAAATCTACTGCTACAGCAAAGCCAGTGTATTATGCACAGTTTATCTGCCAAAGTTCCTTGGGAGGGACTCCTTGGGATGAACTAGTCATCAGAGAAGAGTTTTTGGAGACACATGGCTCAGGTTTTCCTCCCAGGTTGGCTCTCTGTGGATGGAGCTCACTCCAAGGGGAATTATTTGGTCTTAGAAGATTCTGTTCATCCTTCAGTGGTCAGGATAAGACTGGACATTGCAGGGATGTGCCCAGCAAATGCTGCAGCAGTGACTGCAGACAGTCCATGAGAGCCAGGTGGGAAATTCCTGATTGGTTTGACTCTTTGGTACAGATTTATCCTTACCCCTTGGCAGCATGTGGGGCCCTGCCTGGGACCAGTTTGTATTTTGGTGGTGTCTGAAGGCCACAGGTTGAAGATGGGAACCATGATTCCTGTGGAGTCATGGAATGGTTTGGGTTCCAGGATCCAAAGAGACCTCAGAGCCCCTGCCAGGGCCTAAAGGGGCTCCAGGAGGGCTGGAGAGGGACTGGGGACAAGGGATGGGGGGACAGGACACAGGGAATGGCTTCCCACTGTCAGAGGGCAGGGATGGATGGGATATTGGGCAGGAATTGTTGGAGGGTGGTGAGACCCTGGCACAGGGTGCCCAGAGCAGCTGTGGCTGCCCCTGGATCCCTGGCAGTGCCCAAGGCCAGGCTGGACACTGGGGCTGGGAGCACCTGGGACAGTGGGAGGTGTCCCTGCCTTGGCAGGGGTGGCACTGGGTGGGCTGTAAGGTCCCTTCCAACCCAAGCCATCCTGGGATTCCATGATTCTGTTTGATCCCGCCCCCCCCTACATCACAGGGTCACCAGCAGCACCACGATGGCTGTGGCCCTCCTGCTGCCCAGGACATGTCAGGATAGCCCTGGACTGCAGCAGCCTTGGGCTGTGGGAGGCTCAGTGCCCTCAGGAGCCGAGGCTCTGCTGTCCTGCCTGGGCACAGCACATGCTGGAGGAGAACTTTGCCCAGGCCTTTGGAAGCAGAGCTGTGGGTTTTGCTCCAAGAAGGAGCAGTTTCTCTCTGGCATGAGAAAGGACTGGATTATCCAGAAAGAACTGGATTATCCAGAAAGGACAGGCTTTATCCAGAATTTCTTCGCAGCTGTTGAATTGCTGTTTGTGTGCTCAGGGAGAGGCAGAGCTCAGCGATTTTCCCCTGCCAGAGCTGGGATTGGGTTCAGGGTCTGAAACCAGCTTGGAGCAGATCTGTGCTAGAGGTGAGGGAAGGCTGTGCAGGGCAGCATCTGCTCCTCTCCATGGACCAAAGTGCAGCATTCCCAAGGGGCAGGGAGGAGAGGACGGGAGGAGCTGGTGAAGTCCTTTGTGAGGGCTTGGAGGCTGCAGTGGACACATTCCCCTGGGGCAGGAATTGCCCCTGCCGCCCTCACAGAGGGTGGGCACTGAGTCCAAACCCCTCAGCACTGAGGAGGAGTGTGCAGCCCTGCAGGTGGAGAGGTCCTGCAGCCTGGGGGTTCTCAGGAGGCTGTTGGGTCCTCCAAGGAACAGAGAGAGGGCCAGGAGGGCTGTGAGGGAGGGCTGAGGACTGAAGGATGAGTGGAGCATGTCCCTGCATGGACTTTCCAAAGTCTCTGCCCCTCTGTCAATTATCCTGTGGTGGGAAGGTTCCACTCAGCCCAAGGCACTGGATGGGAGAACGGGACCTCACCTTTCCTCTGCTCAGCTCCTGGCGTAGCTGAGATAGCTCTTTCCTTCCTGACAGCACCTTCTTTCCTCCCAGAACTGGACTGTTCCATCACCCTCATTCTTCAGGCAGTGGTTTTAAAACTCCTCAGGAGTTTTATATCCCTCAAGAAGTGGCTGTCATATCCTGGAAAATGCATCCCTAGTGTCTTGTCCCAGCAGTATGGCCTCATTGCTCAGATAAAGACAGGCAGGATCAGTTCTCCAAGGCCTTTCCTGGGTGAGAGCATCCCTGCCAGGCAGTGCCTGGAGGCTGCCATGGCATTCCCATGGAGCAGAGCTGCCAGAACCCGGGCCTGGGGCAGTTTGGGGGTTAAACCTGGCAGGTGAAAATGAGGAGCAGCTCTTTCCCTCTCCTCCAGGGGCTGCAGGGCAGGGAGCAGCACTCCAGCCCTGGAAAGGGATCCATGGAGCAGGGTTTGGCCAGGGACAGATCTTCTCACGGCCTTTCTCTGCCTCTTGGAGAGTCCTGCCAGCGAGTGAATGAGCAGAGAGCTGGGGGTTGCCAGTGACTCCTGTGGTGCCACACAGCCCTGGAGCACAGCCCAGCTCCTCAGCCACAGAGCTGAGTCCAAGCCCATTTCCTGCCAAACGCTGGGAGTTTGTGATGGATTTCAATGGCACTGCCTTGGATCTGCTGCAGAAAATCAACTTGTGTGTGCAATGCAGAGCAGCCACGGTGCTGCTGCACACCTGCCCCTGGTGAAAAGGAGGTTTGCAGTTTGCCTCTGAACCAGGAATGGGTTAAAGATGTGTTAGAGCCCTTTTCTTTTCTTTTTTCTTTTCTTTTCTTTTCTTTTCTTTTCTTTTCTTTTCTTTTCTTTTCTTTTCTTTTCTTTTCTTTTCTTTTCTTTTCTTTTCTTTTCTTTTCT
>VXBQ01007178.1:309076-328919 GCA_013400175.1 Phainopepla nitens | reverse complement strand
TGGAGGTCTTTTCCAACCTCAGCGATCCTGGGATTCTGGGCTTCTGTGCTTGCCTGGAGACAGACATGCTGAGGAGCAGCACAGGGCAGAGCATAGAGCAGTCAGAGCACAGAGCAGTCCCAGCACAGAGCAGAGCACAGAGCAGAGCAGTCCCAGCACAGAGCAGAGCATAGAGCAGAGCACAGAGCAGAGCAGTCCCAGCACAGAGCAGAACACAGAGCAGAGCACAGAGCAGTCCCTGAACAGAGCAGAGCAGTCCCAGCACAGAGCAGAGCACAGAGCAGTCAGAGCACAGAGCAGTCCCAGCACAGAGCAGAGCATAGAGCAGAACACAGCACAGAGCAGAGCACAGAGCAGAGCATAGAGCAGAACACAGCACAGAGCAGTCCCAGCACAGAAGGATCCCCCAGATCTGTACCTGGTGTCACATCCCCAGGTTCGTCCCACAAAGCTCCAGAGCTCCAGCTAGCACAGCCTGCATTTATCCTGCCTGTGCTGATCCCTGCCCTGCCACAGTCCTTTCTTGGCTTTCAGGATTCTTGGGAGCTTTCCTGTAGGGTTTCAGTGGCACAGGAGAGCAGGCAGCAGAAGCACTGGGGGCTGGGGGCCAGCTGGAGGGTTGGTATTGGGGAGCCAGGAGGCTGCAGCCCTCCAGAGATGGAGTCTGGGAGGATGCAGGGCACATAGCACTCAGGGTGAGGTTTCTGTGCCTGCATTTCTCAACAGGGGAGTCTCTCAGAGGGGAGACACCCCCAAAACACCCCCTGACCCTTCCTGGTACTCACCCTCTTCTCTGGAGCCAGGCTGGGAGAGCTGGGAATGTTCACCTGGAGAAGTGAAGGATCCAGGGAGAGCTCAGAGCCACTTACAGGGCCTAAAGGGGCTCTAAAAGAGCTGGAGAGGGCCTTGGGGACAAGGGATGGAGGGACAGGACACAGGAGATGGCTTTAAGCTGAAGGAGGATGGATTTAGATTGGATATATGGAAGGAATTGTTCCCTGTGAGGGTGGGAGGCCCTGGCACAGGATGCCCAGAGCAGCTGTGGCTGCCCCTGGATTCCTGGCAGTGCCCAAGGCCAGGCTGGATGAGGCTTGGAGTGGAAAATGTCCTTGCCCATGGCAGGGGGTGTGGAACTGGATGATCTTTAGCATCCCTCCCCACCCAAACCTTCCTGGGGGTCTGTGATTCTCTGACCAAAGCCCCCCAGCCCAGCAGGGCTCCCAAGCCGTGCTCCCCACGGGCTCCAGGGGTGCCCAGTTAGCACGATTTCCTCTCTCAGGCTTTTTCCTTAGCAAAGAAAGAGCGTGGATGTGGCTGGAGGCAGATTTGTCTGAACTGTAAGGATTTTTACATGCCTGCACTTTTACACCCCCCACACTCTGGGCCAGCTCCTGAAATCCTGCTGGGGCTGCTCAGGGAGTCACAAACCTGGGGTGGTGACAAACACCCAGTGCCAGCAGGGTTCAGAAGAAACCCAGGCTCCTGCTTTGCATACCTGTAAGGCAGAACTGAGCCCTTTGATGGGCTCCTCTGACGTCCACGAGCTGCAAAAAAAAATGTTCACGGCAGTAACACCAAAATAAAGGCTGGAGAAAACAACAGATGTCCCCTCATCAGCACTGGGAGGATGGGTCCTGCCTGGCAGAGGTGAAGTGAAGCACAGCTCTCCCTTCCTAAATAGGATGAGGCCAAACAGACATTTATTCTCTCATGAACAGCCTGGGCCAGGTAGCATTTTCCTGCCTGGAGGGAGGCAAAGAGATTCCAGCTCTTTTTGATAGAGAGGCTTCAGTTTCCAGAAGAGGACAAGGCCCATTCCACAGGTTCTTGCCACCCTTGTGCTGCTTTGAATCAAAGAGAGCAAGGCAAACATCAGCATAAAATGGACCCCCCATGAGCTGCAGAGTTGGAAGAACCAGGGGGGGTTGTAGTTTTTTTTCTTTTTTTCTTTTTGTCACCAGGGAAACAGAAGCAGAAATGACAAATGCTATCGATTTGTCATTTCCCACAGATATTTTTGGCCTAATGGTGACAAACAAAGCATTTGTGGATTTGAGGTCCACATTACCTGATTGCCTTCCCAAAGTGAAGGTGGGAATGCTGGCAGAGGGCTGAATGAAGGCACAGCTGGGGCTTCGTATCCATGGACTTTGTCACTTTGGCCCTGTCTTCTCTCAGCTGCTGGGCTGGCTCCATCCCAGGAATTGTCACCTTCTCCTTGGGCAGAGCCTCCAGGATGTGTCACAGCTGCTCTTGTGGCATCTGGAAGGCCATTGCAGTTTTACCTTATTATGAAGAACCTTATTTATTCCTGTCTAGAGGACAGGTGCCTTTGTAGGAAAAAGGGGTTGGAGGAATGTCAAAGAATTCCAGGATGGTCTGGATTGGAAGGGAAGCTGAAGATCATCCAGTGCCACCCCTGCCATGGCAGGGACACCTCCCACTGTCCCAGGCTGCTCCCAGCCCCAGTGTCCAGCCTGGCCTTGGGCACTGCCAGGGATCCAGGGGCAGCCACAGCTGCTCTGGGAAATCCATTCCAGTCTCTCCCCACCCTCACAGGGAGGAATTCATTCCTATGTTTTTCTAAATATTTTAAAGATGAAAAATACGCTTTCCTTCTCTTTTGATTTGCAAAGTTAATCTGGAAGGAAGTGAATTGAGGAGCTGGGACCTGCTGTGACTTCCCTTAGCCACGTTCCAGGAACTCCTGTTTAGCTGGATGGATAAATCCTGCTGGGATGTCTGTGGAAGTGCCTTGTGAAGAGCAAAGCTCTTTGATTATCCTGTTGCTATTTGTCAAATGCAAAGGACCGTGTAAAAAAATCATTTTCAGCCTTCAGAACTCCCCTCCTTTCGCTCTACGTTTGATGTCTGAAGAGAAAATAGCCCTGTGAAGCAACTTGATTTCTTCAGAGCTATTAACAAGTCTTTCAGGGTCCCAGGGTGACATAACAGGTCTGGTCTGACTCATTCCATTTAAGAGTGTCTCCTTCCAGACAGAAATAGTTCAGTGTGCAGCCATAAAAAACATGCATCAATTAATGTCTTCTATTAACTAGAAATGCAGATAAATCTCCTCAATCACAGGAATGTAAATTCCTGGCTCCTCTTCCTTCTCCTTCTCCGTGCTCTTTGTATTTGGCTTCTTCCTTAATTGATCTTTTCTGGATGTTGACTCCAGGTCCACGTGGTTATTTTTTGCAGCTGATCTCGGGCACTCTGGGCTGCAGAAGGTTGTGTCAAAGAGGCACTGGGTGCCACTCCAGGAGATCTTTATCCTGCTCCCCACATAGTGAGGGGTGTGAGTCCCCCAGACACCCCTGGAATCACCACATTTCACCTCAGCTGAGACCAGGTGAACTCTTAGGGCTGCCCTGTTTTGCTGCAGGGAAAGGAATTGTGAAGTACTGATGTTACAACTTTGGAATTTCCTTTCAAGAATAAATATTGTAGGAGTGCAGAATCCCTTTTATGAGGAATCACTTGTCCCAGGAGAATAGAGATAGTCCCCTCTGGGTGCTCCATCCCTGGTATCCCAGTGCTCTTCTCAGCATTGTCTCAGATAACAAACCTGCTGTACACAGGAGTCACGGGAGGTCATCTAATAAATAAACAAGTTAGAAAGGCTACCAACACAATTCCCAGTGGCTGAGCAGCTCTTCAGGCTAACAAAGCCTGTTGCAGTGGGGATGGGGTTGGTGTGTCCCAGCAGCAGCTTCTGCTCTTTCTGGGGTGGATTTGTCTCCAGCTCCAGCAGAACCAGAGAGGCTGAACAAGCCCCATCCTGATGGGATTCCAGGGCAGCTCTGTGAGGGAGCAATGAGTCTGAGCTCAGGACCTGCAGCCACACAGGGCACACCAGCTCCAGCTGGAATTACACACCCAGCCCTCCTCCCCAGGGCTTGGACATGACACTGGCACTGCCACAAGAGGTGATGCCTTAAGTTTGAGCTTTCATATTTTCCAGGTTCTGCACTGCATTGGTGACTCTGAACTTCATAGCAAGTGTTGGCAAGTTCTCCTCACAGCTCAGTCACACAGAACAATCCTTTCCCAGCCCCACAACCAAGGACACCGTGGCAGCTCCAGGCCCAAAAAGTGCAAACAGCAGGGAATTGAGGAGAGCAATCTGGGAGGGTGGGACTGCATCACCTGCAGCTGGAATTGGACAATGAACCCCAACATGGGAATGGAGCAGAACTTATAAAAGTGTGAGAACTCGTGACTCGGGGTCCATCTTGGGTGGAGCCAGGGCCGGGCTCTTGCACTGCCCAAGGTGGATCCTGTGAAGGGCTTTTAATAAATCCCTGCTTTATTCCTTTAACTCTGCCCAGCCTCTGCTCCAGGGAGCCTCTTTGTGCTTAGCGATAATGGAGCCATTCCCCTTTAGGGGGGGTCCCAGCACAAAGTCACAGAGCTGCAGAGGATCCACAGAGCTGTGGGGGTGCAAATCAAACCCAGGCCATGCAATGCCCCAGATCAGGCTGGCACAGGACGTGCAGGAGCTGCAGGAGCTGTGTTTAGTGAGGTCCTGGGCAAACTCAGAGGTTGTGTGAGGCTAGGGGTGCAGGAGGCAGGGGAGGGAGGGTGCACAGAGCAGGGTTCCCTGGGGACATGGGCAGCCAAAGAATCCCAGAATGGTTTGGGTTGGAGGGACCTTTAAGCCCACCCAGTGCCACCCCTGCCATGGCAGGGACACCTCCCACTGTCCCAGGCTGCTCCCAGCCCCAGTGTCCAGCCTGTCCTTGGGCACTGCCAGGGATCCAGGGGCAGCCCCAGCTGCTCTGGGCACCCTGTGCCAGGGCTTCCCAACCCTCACAGGGAACAATTTCTCCCCAGTATCTCATCTCAATCTGCTTTCCTTCAATTTAAAGCCTTTCCCCATTGTCCTGTCCTCCATCCCTTGTAAACAATATCTCTCCATCTTTCCTGTAGCTCCTTCAGGTGCTGGAAGGAAAAGAATCCATGCAACAAATTCAGTGTTCCCATCTGTACGAGGTAGATCTGGAAAAGGGGAATTCCAGTGACATTTGCAGGGTCATGGACTCAGCAACGCTGTGGTGCAGAATTCAACCCAGGGCACAAAATCATTTCCTCCTGCCCTCTGCTTCTCCATGTGCTGGGGGAGAGGCATCCCTTCTCCATGTCCTCTCCTCGTGGAGAGGAGGTCTCAGTAATCTTTAGGGTCAGTTGAAACACCAAAGCCTCAGTATCAGTCTGTCTAGCAGCTCCTCTTCACCTGCTGCTAGGTGATAATGACGTGAAGAACAGAATTAATTAGGCTGAACCCTTCCATGCTTCTTGTATCTCTCAAGGTGGATTTTTCCCTTTTTACTTTTTTAATACTCAGGGAAAAAGAGTTTCATCCTTTTCCCAGTAAGAATAGCAAGGAATAGATTTGCCTGTATTTTATTAACCATTTAATGCTTTCAAGCAGGGTTTGGTGGGGCACTCAGGATGTCCATATTTCCTTCCACCTTTTAGTTTTAGACCAAAAGAGCAAAATCTCGGAACGTCCAAAACCTGCTCAGTAGAACTCTTTAGAGTGTATCACTGGATTCCCTAAGGCTGTTTCTTGTCCTAGGGATACTCTGGTTCCCTCGGGCTCCTCGCTGACCAGGCTCTCACTGTCTCCATCCCCATTTGGGGGCTCATTTGACACTTTTCTTTCTGTTGGAGTGAATTAAACCCCAGTTCCTTTCGAACTCATGCATCAAACCCTGCCCTCAGATCCAGCTCCACTCCCCGAGGGCTTTTGTTCCCGAGATACTGCTCGAGTGTCTGAATCATGATCTCATCAGAGACAATAAAACGCTGAAGAGGGTTCTTAAGTGCTCGGTTTAAGCTGCTGTCAGGGAATGTGCCCGCTAACATAACGAATACATTCTCCATTTCCACAGACATCACTCAGTTCAGTCCCCAAGTTACCCTTGCTCTGTATTAATTTGGGGTCAGACCAATCAAGCATTGAGAGAAAACACATTAATGCCAAAATCAGAGGATTACAGAGAAGGTTGAGGGTAATGAAGAATCACAGTAAGAAAACATCTATTATTCATGCATGCACATGTGCACTCACACACAAACCACTTTTCTGAATAGAAACACCAAGCCAGAAGACATGGGGGATAAAACCATGGAAATAGCAACAAGTTCAGAATAAAAAATTTCGACTTTTTCCTTGAAAATATCATTTGCATTAAAAATGTGTGGCTTTCCTCTAAGCCTCCATTTTCCTTCAGAGGAAAAATTGCCTTTCCACATTATTCCTGTATCAGAAAGGAGTTGATTTCCCAGGCTGCCAGTGGAGTCCACGTTCCAGAGCCACAGCACAAGCTCAGTCTACCCCGATTCCAAGGAGGAATAACTGGCACAGCTTCAGTTGAGCTGTTGATGGTCTCCAAAAAAGCCCTGTGAGTTTTGATGCCTCAGTCTGAGGTCAGTGGTGCTTGCTTGAGGCAAAAGCAGATGAGGGAACCAGGCTGAGGCTGAGCTCTGCACCCTCAGTGCCCTGGCTGGGCTCAGGAGATGGAGCCAGCCCCAAACGAGCCCCTGCAGGCTCTGGGGGGACAGAAGTGGCAGCAAGGGGTACAATCCCCTGGAGTGATGTCCTAGTCCCTGCACAGGGACCCCTCACACCCATCCCATGGCAGATCCCATCCTCTCAGCCCTGGGGGCACCTCTGGGGTCATTCCACCCCTCTGCCCAGCCCTGGGAGCACATCTGGAGTGATCCTGTCCCTGTGCCCAGCCCTGGGGGCACCTCTGGGGTCATTCCACCCCTCTGCCCAGCCCTGGGAGCACATCTGGAGTGATCCTGTCCCTGTGCCCAGCCCTGGGGGCACCTCTGGGGTGACCCCACCCCTGTGCCAGGGTCAGTGCTGTATCCACAGTGGGATGCAGTGGCAGCTGACTTCTGATGTATGAAATGGATACAAACTGCAGCTGAGGGCTCTCAGATTGGCTGCAGAGGGTGTGATCCAGATTATTCAGCAGAAACCAGAGACTGGGATTGGTCAGGACTTGTCTAAAGGAGATTTCCTCATCCCTGGCAGTGTCCAAGGCCAGGCTGGACACTTGGAGCAGCCTGGGACAGTGGAAGGTGGCACTGGATGAGCTTTGAGGTCCCTTCCAACCCAAACCATTCTGTCATTTTCTGATTCATTTGTAATTATTTATTACTATTATTATTATTGATGAATGGAATTTCAGTGGGACCTCAGTAAGCTCAGAGCTTTGATCTGCACTGTGTGGCTTCAGGAAAGAGAGTTGCTCCCCAGAGAATTTCAGTGGTGATGGCACAGAAAGTGTTGTTACACCCAATTTAAACATGTGAGAGCTGCAATGGTCCCAGGGTCAGGCGAGGAGTCTGAGTTCAGACACTCTGCTCAGGTGGGATGGATTGAAATTGGCCCATTTTCCTCCATCACAACAAAAAAACCCTGGACTTATCAGTTCAGATGGGGCTGCTCGTGCATGGAGAGGTGACGTGGGCAGGGCAATTCCCCCAGGGACCAGGGCCAGTCCCCCCCTCCTGCAGCCAGTGACCCCACTGAGGTTCCTGTCCCAGCTGCTGGGACATCTGGGGACACTGCAGCTCCAGAGCCACCACCTCCTGCCCGGGTTTCCCATTCCCACAGGGGAGATGGGACCTGTTCTGTTGGGATGTGCTCCTCTCCTGATCCCAGCCCTCTGCTCAGCTCTGCTGAGCACCCTCACATAGTCACAATTAACACCAGGGCTGTAATTATTGCTATTATCACATTACTGGCATTATTCTTGTTCCAATGCAGCGTTTTTGTCTCCTTATTATGCTGTTTCTGTTGTGACCATTATTCAGATAAGGAAGCCAGATGCTCTGCCTTGCTTCACAGCTCCCTTGTGCTGGTTGCTGCCACATCCCCTGTGAAAAGTCAGTCCTCACCCCCAAGCACTTAAAAACCTAATTAGAGCAGACAGACCGGCATCATCTTCGTCTACCAGCAGCTTCAGGAGCACACCCCCCTCTTCAGGATATTCAAGGTCACTTTGCCAGATTTCCCAAACATTTGGGAGATCTCCCAACATTCCCAATGCTCCTGTTGTTCTCCTCGTGCCTTCTGAACCACACACAGCCAGGCAGGTGTTTACCCTGTTTGTAGCTATCCCTGACAGGTGTCCTTTCACTTGAATGCAATTTTTTAAAATCCCAGGCTATAAATAAATGGCTGAAGAAGAAAGATGTTGAGAATAAGAGACACTGAGGGACTGGAGCGTGTCCAGGGAAGGGAACAGAGCTGGGAAGGGGCTGAGGGCACCAGGAGCAGCTGAGGGAGCTGGGAAGGGGCTCAGCTGGAGAAAAGGAGGCTCAGGGGGGCCCTTGTGGCTCTGCACAACTCCCTGCCAGGAGGGGACAGCCGGGGGGGTCGGGCTCTGCTCCCAGGGAACAGGGACAGGAGGAGAGGGAACGGCCTCAGGCTGGGCCAGGGGAGGTTTAGATCAGATATTGGGAAAATTTCTCCACAGAAAGGATGGTCAGGCCTTGGAAGGGGCTGCCCAGAGAGTTGGTGAAGTCACTATCCCTGGAAGTGTTCAAAAAAATGTGTGGATGTGGCACTTGAGGACATGGATTAGTGGTGACCTTGGTGGTGTGGGCAGCCACAGCTGCTCTGGGCACCCTGTGCCAGGGCCTGCCCACCCTCACAGGGAACAATTCCTTCTCAATATCCAACCTGAATTTCCCCTCTGTCAGTCTGAAGCCATTCCCCTTGTCCTGTCACTTCAGTTCCTGATAAGGTCCCTCCCCAGCTGCCCTGCAGCCCCCCCAGAGCCTGGGAGGGGCTCTGAGGTCTCCACACAACCTTCTCCTCTCCAGGCTGGACAGTCCCAGCTCTGCCAGCCTGGCTCCATCAGGGAGGTGCTCCAGTCACTTCATCAACTTCCAGGTCTCCTCTGGACTCACTCTTGTTCTTTTTGTGTTGGGGACACCAGAACTGGGCCCTGTTCCAGGTGGGGCCTCCCCAGAGACAGATTTCCCCCCAGCCCTGCTGCCCACACTGCTTTGGATATTCCAGCACATCCCTCCAGTGGGAGATCCTGGGACCACCAATCCCATCTTTCCCATGCTGAAGCCAGCAGCAAGCTGATACTGGTTTTAGAAAGAGCAGAATTAGGCTGAATTTTTCAAAGGAACCATCTAATTCTCAATCTGGATCCCTCTGGAGCAGGTCCAGCACTTGGAGTGGCCGTTTGCAGTCTGATACAACGGAGATGGAATTATTGTTCCCTGAAATCCATACATATTCTCCAAATCTGCCACTTTCTATTAGAATGCTGCAGAAGCCCTGGGAGAATGAAGGCATTTTTATCCAAAAGGTTAAGCAAAACATAATGAATGGAAAAGATGAGCTGTGACAGAACTGAAACAGAAATTTTCAACTTTTTGAAAAACATCCAGATATTTAAGGCCTTTTAAATGAACTTGAGATGTTGTGTGAAATCTGTTTGGTATGGAAACACTCAAATGCACTTTTTAAATTCCAAGTAAACCAACCTTTTAAAAAACGTTCAGGAAACATTTTTAAAGAGTCAGTGCACTGTGTCTGAAACACGCTCCTGCAAAATCCAAACTTGGCAAACCTTGTTGGCCTGCAGCTCCCTCCCTTCCTCCTGCTGGGATCAGGATGGGATGAGCTGCTCCTGGGCAGATGTGGACACCCAGCAGCTCCCAGGGGATGTTCCTTTATGAGCTCACACCTCTCCCTGTGCCATGGGAGGTCCTTTCCCTGCTCAGCAGCTGCTGGGGTAACAGGGAATGTCCTTCAGCTGGGTTTTTTGGATATGACACTTTGCTCATTCTGAGCTGCTCCTTGCAAAGGGGGCATTTCCTACAATCCCATCATTTTCCCATATCCAAGGAAAAACCAGTTTGGGGATCCTGGTCAGAAGGCAGGAGATGATGTCCCTTGTTTGCACTTGGCAGTCACGGGGAGAACGTTCATTCCTCCTCCTGCAGCACCATTAGTTCAACAATCTGATTTTTAAATGATGAAAATTGAAATGTCTCCTCTATGGGAAAGCTCCAATTTTTCTTCCATAGGGAAAGCACAGATCTGAATTGCAGAGATCACTCTGATGGATCTGTATCTTGCTCTGGGGAATCTGGGGATTTTACAAACCTGCCAGGAAGTGCTGAGGGTCACAAGAGCAGAATTCACCCAGAATTTCTTTGACTTTCCCCATTGCTGATTTTTCCAGAGGAGCATTATTATAAAACATCATTCAGTTTTGTCCTTCCTTTAGATGCAGCCCTGGAAGAGGAGCTGTGGATTCTCCTGCTGCTCCCACAGGAGAGGACACCTCCAGTGCTCGCTTGGGCAAGGCCTGGCTGTGCCCATCACACCCACATCCAACAAGAGCTGCATTTTGGCATGGGTTGGGCTCCAGGGCAGGGCAGACACAGCCAGGTGTCACCCAGACGTGGAAAATGAGCTCTGGATCCAGGTCCCACAGGAGAGGACACCTCACGTGGTGGCTGGCCAGGGCCTGGCTGTGTCCATCGCAGCCCCACCCCGCAGGAGCTGCGTTCTGGGGTGCCTTGGGCTCCAGGGCAGGGCAGACAAACCAGCTGTCCCCTGGCCTCTGCTTCTGCAGGTAGCAGAGGCTCCTTGGGCAGGTCCCCAGGGGCTGGGACCCCCTGGCTCTGCCTTGCCCACCAGCAGAAGCAGTTTGTGCCAGGCCCCCGGCAGGGCTGGCGCTGCCACACGGCCCCTCGGAGGCTCTCGTCTCTCAGGGAGGGTGAATGGCTCCGTGAGTGCCCCAGATCCAGCAGAGTCATGTGGCTCCGGCTTTATTTGCTGTTATTGCTGCTTTCAAGTGGAAAATTGATATAATAGCAGTCCTTTCTCAGCACACAGCAGTCTGCACATTTGTACAATGTTCTTTGAGGACGATCAGCAGCCACTGGCATAGAAAAGTGACAGATGCTGTCTGCAAATAATGAGCTGAAGCAGTTTCCTTTGGAAGGGAACTTAAGCAAAGTCCCTTTGAGTTTGAAAAGCCAAAGAGGTTCCCATGTGTCCCCAGAAGCTGCTCAGAAAAGGCATTTTCTAGTGGCTCATGTGGCATAATTATTTTTTAACTGTTTCTCTCACACCAGCTCCTCTGGAGAGAGGGAATGACCCAGTTCCTGCTTACTGAGCATTTCCTACTGGGGACAGGCATGAAAGAGAATGGAGTTTATGGCTTATTCTATTCCCTCCTCCAGTGCTCCATATCTGCACAAATCACAGGGATAAGGAGCATAATCGTGGATAAAGCACATCCCACACCTTTGGGATCCTCACATTCCTTCTTTGCAGCTCACACCAAAATCCTTTCAGCCCCGAGGTCCATGAGGAGCCTCACAGTTGTGAGATTGAAGGAAGAGCACTGGGAGGCTTCATCTCGAGCCTTTGATCATCTCCTTCCTCCCTGCTTTTATCTGGCCTGGCCACAGTCGTGTGCCAGAGGTGCCTTGCCTGATGGAGCTCCAGCAGGTGTTCAAAGTCCTCACGTCGCCTCAGAGTGCTCCAAGAAGCCCAAATTACTGAAAATGAAGGATTGAATGTTGCCTAGCTGGACATTTCCAACCCTGTCAGGGAACTGGAGATGCAGTTTGCCTTTGATGATGGAAATCTCCTTTCTGGTGCAGTATGGATGTTTCTGCACTTGATATTTTCTGATTATTGCCACAGTGCTGAATCCTGGCGATGAAATCAGGCTCTGAGAGCCTTTGCTCTTGAGGTCTTGGAGAGATTCAGCATCTTTCCATGCTTCTGTAGGGAACTGAACCTACAAAAGGTAGGTAGCCCCTACTAGCTGGGGCTTCTGTCCAGCAAAAATAGCCCTTGATAAACTGTCCCTCTCATTAGAGGCTTCAGAAATTCTCAAGAATTGATTTTCTTCCAGCCTGACCTGTTCTCTTGGGCTTCTTTAGCAGTGGAATTCCAAGCAAATCCAAGGTAGGATGCTGTAATTCCCCACACTTAGCTGGGATTAATGGTAGGAGCTGTGTTACACAGCACATTAAATCACAAATGGATCAAAATAACGAGCCACCATCCCTTAGGGCACCAGGGGATAGAGCTGAGGCACTTAATTCCCTTTCTTATTTTTAAAAGCATCATTTGCTAAACTTTTGATGTTGTTTCTTCTTGGATTCATTTTAGCTCGTTCCTTTCTGTCCCCTCCTGCACATCTATAGATGAGAAGCATTTCTGGGCAAATTAAGAACAATGCAATGTTGTGGGAAATTAATTAATACTGATAATTATTGACAAATTCTGTAGATGAAACACATATAACAAAGGAGATTAAAATTAAGGGATTCTACTTAATTCCAGTGCCTGAAGGGAGCTACAAGAAAGATGGAGAGAGACTTTACAAGGAATGGAGGGACAGGACACAGGGAATGGCTTCAAACTGACAGGGAGTAGGGTTAGATGGGATATTGGGGAGAAATCCTTCCCTGGCAGGGTGGCCAGGGCTGGCACAGGGTGCCCAGAGCAGCTGTGGCTGCCCCTGGATCCCTGGCAGTGCCCAAGGCCAGGCTGGACAGTGGGGCTTGGAGCAGCCTGGGACAGTGGGAGGTGTCCCTGCCATGGCAGGGGTGGGATGGGATGAGTTTTAAGGTCCCTTCCAGCCCAACTCAGTCCAGAATCCTATTATGATTCCAGATTCTCTCATGAGATTCTCTGCAGTTTTGTTGCCTTTAAAATCTCCCAGCTCTGGACACAAAAGCTGAACAGTTTTCATTCAGGGCTGGGGTTTCCTTGGCTGGTTTTGCTTTTGGTTGTTCAGGGGTGATTTTTTGCTGGTGTCAGTATTTGTTGACTTGGACTGGAGGTTTTTTTGAGTTCTCTGATGTTTAATGAACTGTACTCTGCGAGATGGAGATCCCTGGCACTGAAGGGATAATCACTTAGTGACAGCAAAGGACAATAAGGTTGCAGAGCAGAGAGAGGGAAAAATCCCCATCCCCAAAGTGGCAGAGCAGGGACAATCCATCTCTCAGCCTCGGCTGGCAGGGAGGGGATTTTTTCACTGGGGAGCAGCCTGCATGGTTCAGGGGAAAAATCAGCAGCTCGAAGGAAAATATCCATCCCATCCTGGGTCTGGAATAGTTTGGGTGAAAACAAAACCTCACACAACAGAGCTGGGAGGGCTAAAGGCTCTGCAAATGATTCTGCAGGTGCACAAAGCTGAAAAAAAGGATAAGCAAGTGACCATGCAGTGACAGGGTGAGGATTCATCTGACGTCACGTAGGAATCTGGCCCGGAGACAGGCTCCAGCTCTGGAGAACATCTCCTCAAACATCACCCCATCACTGCCTCCCTGCAGCCCCTGCATCTGCTTTTATCCTCCTTCAAACTTCCACCAGGAATGGAAAAGACATCTCCTGGCCACAGTGACCCCAGAGCAGCAGCAGGACAGGGGGGTCCTGTTCCATGGAGCTTTGTGTGCCCATGGAAGTCACTGTGCCTCCTCCAGCAGCTGCAGAGGAGCCCGGGGCCTGCACACACTTTTTCCCCAGGAGAAATGATCTGAAACCAAGTGAGGACAGGAGGAGGCTGATCCAGAGCCAGGGAGAGGTTTAACCCTTCCTCGGCCGTGGGGAGGGACAGGCTCCAGCCGGGCTCTGGAGGCAGCAGGACGTGGACAAGGAGCTCCAAACCACCCCTGTGGGGAGGGACCAGATCAAAAGGACAAGGACTGGCCCTGGAGGACAGCTCTACATGTGCAGAGGGAAGGTCAAGGGAGCAGCTGGAGGAGAATGTGAAGCCCTGAAAAGGCAGCTCTGAGGACAGGCAGGGGCAGGGGCTTGGCCCCGGCCTCAGACAGGGACAAAGAGCTCCTCTGCATTGCCTTGGGTTATTTTTATCTCTACCTTGGTGCCTCTAAAGGGAGGCTGAACACCTCTGCTGTCAGAGGAGCCAAGTCTTTGCTTTTGCCTTCTTTAGTCTGTACAATTTCCCAGATGAACAAGCAAAACAGGGCTTTGGGAAGGGGGTCCCGCGGGAAAAGCAGCCTCCAGGAGCTGTGTCCCTGTGTTCCCTTTCTCTATGGGGCTGCAGCACACGGGGGAGGGAGGTTGGATGCTGTGGGGGACCACGGGGCCAAGGATCCCTGTCCTGGTGGCCATGGGAGTGGCCGTGTCCTGCTGTCCCCTCTGGGATTCTGGGCGGGTTCCCAGGGGATGGCGAGCCCCATTTGACGCCCAGGGAAATTTGGTCCAGGCAGACAGATGGGGCAGAGGTTTGAAAGCACCCCCGAGGGCCTCAGAGCTGGAGGGAGGGGAGCTGGGGGCGCTGGGAAGGNCTCCTGCCTAGTTGCCGACGAATTAAGGGGAATGGCGCCTTACCTTGCCTGCACGGGCTCCCTGGGGCCCTGGGCCAGGGTCGCTGCGTTGTCCCGGCGTTCCGGCGGCAGGGAGACTGCCACAGGCTGGCAGAGGTGCAGCAGGGAGACTGCCACAGGCTGGCAGAGGTGCAGCAGGGACACTGCCAGAGGCTGGCAGAGGTGCAGCAGGTTGCAGACACACGCACGGGCACCGGGAGCGGGCTGGGAGCGGCTGCGGGCGCCGCACCGAGCTCCCCGGGAACGCAAGGCTCCCGGTCCCCGCTCCCGTGTTCCCGGCTCGTTCCCTGGTGCCTGACTGCAGCACAGCCCCGGCTGCCTGCTGCCACAACAGCTGGCTGCCAGCGCCGTACGGAGTGATCGATATGTTTGGCTTTTCATCCATCGTGTGCATCTGCTTTCGTGCTTTCGGGGTGGCAGTGAGACTGGAGGGCAGATCTGAACTTTGGTCCCGTGACGTTCACCGTCTGCGGCCTGAATGCAGAGCCCGGGCAGCCTCCTGCTGCTCGCCTGGCCTCTGGAGAGCGGGGTTAGTGACAGCCCCTCCTTGTCGCTCCTCAAAAAAGAGACAGGCTTAGAACCCGAGAAATCCGCCCGGCGCGGCCGGGCACTCTCCTCCACAGACAGACAAGGCTGGGGAGTGAAAGCCAGAGGAAAAACAGAGTTCCCAGTTTGTTTACTACCTCTTGGCACTCATCCATCCGCAGCTTTTCCATCCCACCGCCAGGCTCTGCAGCCTGGGTGAGCAGGACGAGCTCCGGGGGGACCATCCCGGGCTCTGCGGGACCTGCCGAGCCGAGAGCTGCGCTGTGGAGCTGCTGCCTGCGCGGGACATCCCGCATCTGGAAACACGGGAGCGTGACTGTGCGTGCGCTGGGGCGGGATAGGGCATTTCAGCCCAAGCTGCTCGGGAAAAAGCTCTTCCCTGGGTTTCTGAGCTGCCATGGGAAGCAAAGCTGACGTCATTCCTGAGCAGGGAAATTTGTGGAGGTTTCTGCGTAGTGGAAGGCGAGAAAGGCTAATCCCAGATACTGATACACAGGACGAGTTTTAGATGTAAACCAAGGCTCACAAAAGGAGGTGTTTGGGCAAAGACCTTCATTCCCTGGGTCAAGGGAGCAGCTAGGTAAAAAAAAAAAATACAATTCTGTCACCCTTTTGTACCTGACAGTAGGGAAAATGTGACCATAATGCTGTTTTCAGCTAGAAGGTAATTCCAAAATAAGTAACCATAAAAAGAAAGAAAGAAAAAGTTAAATACTCATTAACCTAAAACCAGTTTGACCAAGGATTGACTCCAGCCCCCCACAAAGCCCCACTGCTCGTGCTGGGTGCAACAAGCGACAATTTCACCCCCGTTAGGTGACAATCCCAGCACGAGTGGTTCCAGGTTCCCCAGCCAGGCAGGACAAGTAGGAATTCTCTTTCCAGCCCTCACAGGAATTATTTCAAGTCAAGGTGGCCAACTCATGGTATTTCATGGTGGAGGTTTTGGTTAGGGTGTGGTTGAGGTTATTGATTCACATTCAAATAAGTTACTGAAACAAAGGGAGTAAAGAATTTGGGAGCTGGAAGTAAAGAGAGTTAATCCAAATAATCAGCTTGCCTGGGATGGGAATGGCCTGGATCCTACAGCACACGAGGCTGGAAGCTGCAGTGCCATCCTGGCCGTGGGTGTGTGTGGCATTAGCAGGAACAGTGGCACAGACACTGCGCAGGAAGGCGCCTGCACGTGTCAGCTCATTCCTCGCTGTGTTTGCATTTCCCTCCTTCCCTTCTTTACCAGGAACAAGGAAAAAATATCCTTGAGGCCCTTTTTAAAGTGTCTCGAGCATCCAAGTCCTGCTTTAACAGAAGCTTCAAGGGCAAGTTTACAGGTCAAGTGTGGCCAAAGCATTTCCAGGAGCCCAGCACCGGGAGGAGCTGGAGCTGCTGGAGAGAGCCCAGAGGAGGCTCCAGGATGAGCAGAGGATGGAGCAGCTCTGCTGGGAGGAAAGGCTGGCACAGCTGGGATTGTTCACCTGGAGAGGAGAAGCTTTGGGGTGAGCTCACTGTGACCTTCCAGGACCTGAAGGAGCTACAGGAAACATGGAGAGACTCTTTACGAGGGATGAAGGGACAGGACACAGGGAATGGCTCCAGACTGACACAGGGCAGGGTTAGATGGGATATTGGGCAGGAATTGTTCCCTGTCAGGGTGGGCAGGGCTGGCACAGGGTGCCCAGAGCAGCTGTGGCTGCCCCTGGATCCCTGGCAGTGCCCAAGGCCAGGCTGGACAGTGGGGCTGGGAGCAGCCTGGGACAGTGGGAGGTGTCCCTGCCCGTACAGGGCTGGAAGGTTGGAATGAGATGGGGTTTAAGGTACCTTCCAGCCCAGGCCTGCGATGATTTTATGATTCTGTGATTCTCTTATCTCGGAGATGTCTCATGTGTGGCCCAGAGGGAAATCCCAGAAGGACAGGTGCAGCTGGCTCCATCCATCCTGCCTGGCCTTGGAATGATGAAACATGGCAGGTGTTGGACAGATCCCAAATCTCAGGGTGGAAACCTCTGTGGGGTTTGCTGTAGGACCAGGTGTGCTTGAGGCACCGCAAGGCCTTGGGTTGGAGAACTCCTGGGAGAGGAGGGAATTGGGTTCTAGGAGAAGATGGATTTGGGTTCTGGGAGAGGAGGGATTTAGGTTCTGGGAGAGGAGGGATTTGGGTTCTGGGAGAGGAGGGATTTGGGTTCTGGGAGGATGGATTTGGGTTCTGGGAGAGGATAGATTTGGGTTCTGGGAGAGGTGGGATTTGGGTTCTGGGACAGGAGGGATTTGGGTTCTGAGACAGGAGGGATTTGGGTTCTGGGAGAGGAGGGATTTGGGTTCTAGAAGGATGGATTTGGGTTCTGGGAGAGGATGGAATCAGGCTCTGCAATGGCTCCCAACAGTCCTGCAGCCCATGAAGGGTTTGTTAAGGGGCTGTTCCTGTTCCTCACAGCCATTCTAAGAGCAGTGCCTGGCATTTTTAGAACTGCTTTTAAAACATTACCATATTTATAAGTAATGCCCTAATTTGAAGGGATATCAGGTTCTTTTGGATGTAAGTAGTTATTAATTACAATGCAACAGGAAAATTCATTAGGGAATAGAATCAAACTTTCAATTAATGTCATTTTTATCCGGGAACATTAGATGAGCTGCTTTTTTTTTTTTCCCTTGCCTTTAACAAGGATCTGGAAACATTTGCTAATTTCCAACTATTATAGTTCCTTCTGTGAAATAATGTGAGCTCTCATTTGCATATAAGAAAACATTTTCTGTATTCACTGTGACTCTGAGCTGCCCTATTTATATCAGGAAATTGAGCTGAAGACTCCCTGTGCATTTCAAGACGAGGCTTTTCTCATGCAGAAGAGCAGAACATTTTTCCAGGCCCACAGTGAACTAGGGGTGTTATTTGGGGGACAAAGACACGAGGCTTAGCAGAGGGGCTGAGAAAAAGCTCAGGGGGTTTCTTGCTGAGTGTTCCACAAACATTTCCCTTGGTCTTTTTCTGAAGTGCTTTCTGCACTTCTTGTTCCACATCTTTTACTTTCGATTTCATTTTCAGTCTCAAAGCCAAACCTGCTTGGTACAACAAAGAGCCTTTGGGGGCCAGGTGTGAAATCCTTATCACCTCAAACTGAACCCATCAGACACCTCCAGACTCTTCTGGTGGGGAACTTATTTTCCTTTCTGATCTGGGAACATTTTCAGGTTCAGGCTTGGTTTTTTTCTGTTGTTTCTATATCTAAGAGGCCGTTCCACAGCATCCCCAGCTGCAAGTCCATGGGAAATGGATCTTTAGTGCAGAGGACTGAACCTGTGCTGTTCCATGTCCATCTAGGCTCTGAATGGTTGATTTTGGTTTTATCTGTGTTTTTCTGATGAACCCTGAACAGCCACAGGAAAAAGAAATAAAGCTTGCAAAGATTCCCTTTGCTCCCTCCTTCCACATCTTTTGTCTCCCAGGTTTCCATGTTTATTGTTGCTGCAAGCATCAGATAAATCAGCTGCATTAAAAAAAAATAATAAAACCAGCAATAGCAGTAATCACCATTCCATTAATGATCTAAATGCTGAGGGCAGGGCAAGGCAGATAGTTAATTTCAATTTTTAAAGCAGAAAAATCCATCAATGTTTCAGTTGATCCCAGACAGTTTTATTTTGATTTTATATGACAAAAAAAGTTTCAGATCCTTGCAAAATAACTTTATTATAGTTAATTTTATCCTGAGCTTTTTCCAGTGATAAAAGAATTCACAGTTCAAAAATCCTTCTTCCCTTGCCCCATTATCTTGTGAGGAGAGGAGCCCCAGGCCATGGGATAAATGAGAATAAAAAGAGGCTTTGGGTAAGGCTCCTGTTGGAAACCATGGACGGGGATTTCTGAGCAACCCCTTTTTGATAAAACTGCTGATATCCAAGCCTGGAGTTCAGCTGCCAGAGCCATCCCCCTCTCCCACCGAGGGCGCTAAAACGAGCTTACAAAGGCAGCCCTGACCTCAGCAGAGTCCCGGCCAGCAGCTGCAGGGAGGGAGGAAATGTGCCGAGGGATGGGTGGGCACCCAGGGCACCCCAATGTCCCCATCCCAATGTCCCCATCCCAATGTCCCCATCCCAATGTCCCCATCCCAATGTCCCCATCCCAATGTCCCCATCCCAATGTCCCCATCCCAATGTCCCCATCCCAATGTCCCCATCCCAATGTCCCCATCCCAATGTCCCCATCCCAATGTCCCCATCCCAATGTCCCCATCCCAATGTCCCCATCCCAATGTCCCCATCCCAATGTCCCCATCCCAATGTCCCCATCCCAATGTCCCCATCCCAATGTCCCCATCCCAATGTCCCCATCCCAATGTCCCCATCCCAATGTCCCCATCCCAATGTCCCCATCCCAATGTCCCCATCCCAATGTCCCCATCCCAATGTCCCCATCCCAATGTCCCCATCCCAATGTCCCCATCCCAATGTCCCCATCCCAATGTCCCCATCCCAATGTCCCCATCCCAATGTCCCCATCCCAATGTCCCCATCCCAATGTCCCCATCCCAATGTCCCCATCCCAATGTCCCCATCCCAATGTCCCCATCCCAATGTCCCCATCCCAATGTCCCCATCCCAATGTCCCCATCCCAATGTCCCCATCCCAATGTCCCCATCCCAATGTCCCCATCCCAATGTCCCCATCCCAATGTCCCCATCTCAATGTCCCCATCCCAGTGTCCCCATCCCAATGTCCCCCATCCCAATCCAGCCCCCCGGGTGGGCTGGGCTGCAGCATCCCCCAAAGCTCCGGCTGCTCTCGAGGGCTCCAGACTGGCCCGGCAGCTCCCTCTGTCCCCACGCCTTTCTCCTGCCCTTCAGCCTCACTCCAGGCACTCCTCCTCCTCTCCCTGGGCCAGCCTGTTCCAGGCTTTTGTTCCTTTGTTGGATGGAAACTTCC
>VXBQ01007178.1:278498-309002 GCA_013400175.1 Phainopepla nitens | reverse complement strand
ACAGAACCCTTTAAGCTCTTCCTTACCATAGCAAAGCCAGGCTTTGGGCAGTTGTCCAGCCTTGCTCTGGGCACATTTTAGAGCTGTGCTCCTCAGCTCTGGAGGTTCCTTGGGGCGAGCAGGAGTTGTCAGCAGCTTGTTTTTCTTGGTGAGCCTCAGCAGAGCCTTTCAGCTGTCTCTGAGCCCTGTGTGTTTTTCTTGTCAGTGTAATGTGCTTAGTAACAACACCTACCACTTTTCCATGTCACACTCTGCACTCCTCCGTCAGCCAGGCGGTGACTGGCACGGCAACACAAAGAAATTGCATTTAACCAGCAAGGGAAAACATTGCTTTCTTCAATAACCTTTGCCTCCTCCAGGTACCTCTGCAGGTCACGGCATTCCAGTGCTTCGGTGACTCACAGCTCTCCCACCTGGCAATTAGTAGTTCAAAACAATTCCTGAAGCCTTAAACAAACCTTTTTTTGGGTGCAGGAACCTCAGTGACATCTTGCCAGTGAGTGCAGGTCTGCTGGAATCACTTTTGCTTGGTAAAAATGTCGTGGCTTGAAGTGAGAAAAGTATAAATAGAGATTTTATTATAACTCAGTAATACATCACTGATATTTTACAGACCAGGAGGGATAATATATTGTGATAATATAATAACAGTTCCTGGGGAAAGTGTATTTTTGGATGAAAAGTGAGAAGGAAAAAAAAAGTGTTTTGAGAATTGAAAAATGTTTCAAGTTTTCAAAACACGGAACCCAACAGGAGGATACTTTAAAAGGAATCTAGTTGTTCAAGGGAAATGTTTGTTCCCTTTGAAAAGATTATTTCCCTTCCAACACTGGTTTTGGGCAGCCCTGTCCAGCTGGTTGTGGCTGAAAGGAAAAGCAAAGGAGACTCAGGAAGGGCAGCTGGGTTGGTCCCAAGCATGGCACAGCCTGGGAGTGTTCCTGTTTCCAGCTGGCTGTGGGAATATTCCCATTTTTATGGGAAAAAAAAAAAATATTGAAACCACATCTGCTGGGTGCTCCACCTCTGGAGCATCCCTGGCTCTCAGCTTGGCACTCCTGGGCCATGGACCACATTCTCCTGGAGCTGGGGAGCTCAAGGATCTTGCAACTTTTGGGGTTTTTTTCCCAGAAATGCAGGACTGGGGAGAGTTTGGGAAACTCTGGGAGGCAAACTGACCTTGAAAAGCTGGGAAGTGGCAGCACTGTGGGCAGGGAGGGAGGGAGGGGGAGCTCAGAGCCTTCCCCAGGGTCACCCAGGGATCCAAGGAAGAGCTGGGAGCACATCCCAGTGAATCCACACAGGACAGGCTTGTGATCCCGGGATGTGCAACGAGGATTGGGGGCACAGGCTGCACATAGAGCAAAATGAGGGAAATGCTCACGCCAGGGCCCTGGAATGGCTCCTGGCACAAAGCCTGGATGTCCTGGGAGCTTTTTCCATGGCTCCAGGCTGGGCCAGCAGTGCAGGAGGCAAAGTGGCACACAGATAAGCAGCCCTAATTCCTGCTCACCTGGAAATACCAGGTTTTGTCAAACGGGAGGTAAAATGTGGCATCTCATTTAATCCAGAGGAACACTGGGAGATGTTAGCACAGAGATTTTAATACTCAACTAAATATAAAAAAAAAAAAAAAAGCCATCTCTCCCACTCTCAGGGGATTTGATTCCCTTTTTTAATGCAGGCTGAAGGTACCACAGCATTTCCAGATGATGTAATTAACCTGACCTATTTGGTGGCTCCATATTAATGTTTCTTTGTGACGGATTTACAATAAAGCCTCGTTATTAAAGACTCCAGAACAAGATTTATTATCATTATCTCGTTTCTCCCCATTCATTATTCCCTTGTCCTCAGCTGGAAGTGAGTCAGGACCCCCGGGCGCTCTTCCTTGGCTCCCAGAGATCTGAAGGACACTGATGGGCCTGACCTCTGTGCTTTGCAATTTTCTGCCTTGCAGAGTGGGTGCAGAGCTCTGAGCACTCCAGAGCTGCACCAGGTTTATGTAATCTATCCATGGAGCTGGAGCCAGGCGAGCGAGGGGCCAGGGATCCTGCAGCTGGTACAGATTGTTATCCATGGGCATCTTCCTTCTGGCAGCTCCCAGCCCAAGCCCTCAGCTGCCACTGCCTGCAGTGCACTGGGACATTTTCAGAGGCTCCACGTCGGGCTGGCACCCGGGAGGCTCCGAGGGCAGTGAGAGGTTGGTCATTAATCCCCATTTGTATTGGCAGCAAAAACCTGCCAAATCCCCGGGCTGAGCACTGCTCTCAGCTCTAAGGGGTTTTTTTGGACTACAATAGGTTTAGAGAGAATTCTGTATCAGAATCAGAGCATAGCATTCAGACTTTTTTTTTTTTCCCCTAGAACAAACTGTTACAGAGGGAACTGCAGACAGATTTCTATACCTGACTTTACTTCAAAGGGTAGAACTCAGCCCAAACCCCAAAGCAGACTTGGTCTCATTGATTGCCAAGGGCAGAACATTCTTAATGCATTGGTATTAAATAAACAGATGGGAAACTAACCCAAGATTTAAATTTCTGTTGAGATAATGTCGAAATTTCATTGACCCAAGGGTGCTGGTGATTGAGTTAGTGTTCCACACCAATAGCTGTGGCCAGGCCTTTTGTAGGACACTGAGGAATGGGGTCAATATTTTGAGACCTCTGTTGGAAGTAAATTTTAAGGCCTAACAGCAAATCTGCTGGTTTGGTCCACTGGGAACCTGTCTTTGGGTAGAGTTTAATCCCTGCTTTCCTCCAGCACAGGGCCCAGCCATGAAGACAGGGCAGGAAATATTCCAGGGGGTGCCAAGGACCAAATTGCAGTCTCTCTGAGCACAGGATGCTGAACAGGGCCAGCAGTGCCACACACAGCTCCAATTTAAGTAGCAGAAATTGTTCTCCTGGCAGCCTGGCCGGGTCCCTCCTGGCAGCCGGACATCTCTGCTGGACACAGCCACTCTCCCAGTGCAGAGCTGTCCCTCTGTGTTATGCCTGAGGAATGGGAACTCTTTCTGTCACTGGACACAGGAGATTTATTGAAGAGATGAGGTGGCCCCCAAGCCCCATCCTGCAGTAATTAATTGGCCGCTGCTGTAACGCGCAGCAGCAACATTTGGAGAGACATTATCTGCTGTCCTGCTTGGATTAAGAATTCATGAGGGCAGAAATCATTCCACGGGCTTTGTTTTGCTTTAAGTTATACTTTTATACAAATTATCTGAGGAGAGAGGCTGATTAATGACAGAGAGAGAGTGAGCTCAGGAGACAATCCATCTCTTCTCTATCTCATCTCTCCCCACCTCCAGCCTGCAGGACAGTGCAGTGAGAGCAAAGCAAACGCTCCAGCTCCTGCCTGGGGCTCCTTTCCTGTTTCCTGTGTCTTGCTGGAGTTGCAGTAAACACAGACTTCTGGAAGAAGCTGTCAGAGCTGAGGCCAGAGGACAGAAACTGTCACCCCCAGCAGCATCTCTGTCCTGCTCAGAGCTGGTACCGTGGCAGGAGGCTGCTGTGCCATCTCTTGAGCACCTGGCACCTGCTCCAGCTATCCACTGCATTCTCAGGAGTGAGATGGATGTGATTGCCTTGTCTGTATCCTGCAAACCATTATATAACTGGGTTTTATGTCACATGCCCCCAGTTTAATATTTCAGATCCTAACCCAGCTTTCTGTGGTGATAGTGGTTGGAGCGGTGGTGGGACAGAGGTGGCAGGAGGGTGACACAGGCATTTTCCTGATTAATTAGGGCCTTCATTCCAGTATGTGCAAGGCCACACGTGTCTTCCCATCCCTTGCCTGGACGTGGCACTCAGAGCTCTGGGCTGGGGACAGGGTGGGGATCAGCACAGCTGGGACTCGATGACCTTGAAGGGCTTTTCCAACCTGAGTAATTCTGTGGTTCTATAGAATCTCCTGAGCTGGAAGGGACCCTCAGGATCACCCAGTGCAGCTCCTGGCCCTGCACAGACCCCCCAGCAATCCCCCCTGGCATCCCTGGCAGCTCTGGCAGCCTCGGGGCCATGCCCATTCCCTGGGGAGCCTGGGCAGTGCCAGCACCCTGTGGGGGAAGAACCTTTCCCTAAATCCAACCCCAGCAGTTCTCTGGGGTCACCAGAGAGCAGAAACGACCCCTAAGAGCCTCTCCATTTGTCTGTGGTCATCTCCAGTGACCCAGCCTGGAGCACAGGGAGGAGATGCCCCTCCCAGCCTGGCCTGGTTTGCCTGGAGAGGATCAGCAGGGCCACAGAGCCCCCTTTGCTCTGGCTGCAGAATGAGCTGCAGGGAATGAACTCCAGTGAAACAAAGCTCAGAAAATGAGATTTTCCATGGAACAGAGCAAAACTGCAAGGACTGCATTTAGACCAGGCCACAAGTGTTGAGGGAAGGGGCAGGCTGAGCCTAAAATGTGCAGAACTTAAAAGGGAATCACAACATTCCAGAGCTGCAGCCTCTGCCCCACAAAGTACAAAGGCATTTTACCACCATTCCAGGTACCTGGAGAAGCAGGATTGGGGATATCAGTATGCAGGAAAGGAATCCAAGCACTGAATCTGCTAACAAATGAGAATTGCAAGAATAATTGATTCCGAAGGAGGAATACAACAAACAAAGCCCAACAAATTCCTTTCTGCAGAACATTCTTGCTTCAAAAATCACCATCTGGAAACTCCATTTCATAAAAAAGGGGCAGGGAAGAGTGTGATGGTGTGACCTCAGCTAAGACCTTGACTTTGTAGAGGAGCTGGCAAAAAGTCCATGAGGTTCTTCCCTATGAGGGTGGGCAGGGCTGGCACAGGGTGCCCAGAGCAGCTGTGGCTGCCCCTGGATCCCTGGCAGTGCCCAAGGCCAGGCTGGACACTGGGGCTGGGAGCAGCCTGGGACAGTGGGAGGTGTCCCTGCCATGGCAGAGATGGGGTGAGAGGAGTTTTAAGGTCCGTCCCAACCCAAACCATTCTGGGATTCTTTGACTTGGGAGGGCTGAATGTGGGCTCTGGATTCTGAGAGATTGAGGTGGAGAAAAAGAGCAGGAGAGGAAGAGAAGGAGATGCAGGGAGCTCCAGACCTCCAACAACCCAGAGATGGGGAAGGGCCAAGCTGCAGTGCAGGCAGCAGGAGAATTTTGAGGAAGGTCATAAAATGATGAGGGGAGAGAGGAAGCAGGGGATGATCCCAGAGGCAGTGGGTCAGGAAATCTTGACTCCAAAGGGCTGAGTGCTGACCATGGCCCGCAGAGGCCAGGGCAGGGCAGAAGGGGCAGGGGTGGTAGAAAGGTCTCACAACTTCCAAAACCTCACAAACTGGGAAACCCACATTATCCTTCAGGCTGGTTTGAAATGCTGCATCATCTCCATCCTAACAGGGAAAGGGCAGCTGATGTTCCTCACACGGGGTGGCTGAATTACCTACGAAACAGAATAATCAAAAGTGATCTTTGCAGCTTGGAGGCAGCAGCTGAACGACCACAAGGGAAGCCAAAGGCAGATATTAGCTCTCTGATTTAAAATTAAAACAATTGATCAATTGTCCTTGCTGGAATTAATAGCAAAACAAATAGGCCTGCAATATTAAACTGAAATTCACTGCCTGGATCTGCCTGGATCCAAATGTATGGGGTCTCTCAGGACAGTCCTGGATATTTATTATGGCTGAATGAATTGCATTTTCATACATAAAATGCAGATATTGGGCAATCTGAAAAGTAAAGGTCATTCTGAAAAGAATGGGCATTTTCTTTTGATTTATTTTTTTTAAGTGTGTGAATTTAGAGTTTCCAGAGCTGGTCAAGCTCAGTGCAGCAAATGGCACAGTTGGGAATGGCAGCGGGGTCTGGAGGGAAGGACGTGGAATTTCAGTCATTTTTATACTGCAATTAAAGAAACTGCAGCTTCTGTGCTCTGGGGGAGGAGAGGGGGGGCTCTGGTGTGGAGTGTGATCAGCTCCTCAAGGGCTCAGCTTGAGCCTTGGTGGTAGAATGGTTTGGGGTTTGGGATTGAATTGGGATCGAATTGGGATTGAATTGGGATTGAATTTCTCCTCCTGGTCCCTGAGGGAGCCTGTGCTCCCTGGGGAGCTTGGGGTTACCTGGCCTGAGCTCACCTGGGGGGCTCACTGGGAACAGCAAAGCCACAGCAAAGGGGATGTGGGCAAACACTGCTGAGCACTGAAAGGGGCAGAGAGGAACCTCAGAACCCCAGAATCCCAGACTGGTCTGGGTTGGAGGGACTTTAAATCCCACCCCTGCCATGGCAGGGACACCTCCCACTGTCCCAGGCTGCTCCAAGCCCTGTCCAGCCTGGCCTTGGGCACTGCCAGGGATCCAGGGGCAGCCACAGCTGCTCTGAGAATTCCATTCCAGCCCCTCCCCACCCTCACAGGAAAGAATTTCTCCCCAATATCCCACCTAACCCTGCCCTCTGGCAGTTTGAAGCCATTCCCTGTGTCCTGTCACCCTTGGGAAATATGGTGCACACTGGGAATGTGGCACCAAAATGCCTTTTGGAGTGAACAGCAATGAGAACCTCAGGGAAATGTTGGGGCTCAGTAAAATAAAAAGCAGCAGAATGTCGCAGCAGAGCCTTTGAATGAAATCAAACAAGGAGGAATTAAGAACCCAGGCCTGGCTTATTCTGTGTGCAATTCCCTGTGGGATTTAGCCCCTCCTTGGATCCTCCTTCCAGCCCAAGGTGTGCCCTGTGGCTCTTGCTGGGCTGTGGCACTCAGGAGCTGTCCCTGGATTGCATTTCCCAGGGTGTGGGTGCAGAGCAGGGCTCCAGCAGGAGCTGAGTGCTGGGCTGGGCTTCTAGCCTGGAGTCAGCTCCTCACTTCCAGCTGGGAGACTTTTGGTCTATGTTTAACAACGTGTTTCATTGCAAATTCTGTGTTTTTCTTTAAATGACAATTGAAAGATGTTTCATAATGAGCTAGCTCTGAATGAAAATACAAATGACTTCCCCTGAAGGACCTTGATATGAAACATTTCATCTGGAGTGCAGGGAATCGCTTATTTGCTTCTCTTTGCCTTAAACAGATCAGCAAAATGAAGATGAGTTAATAAAATGGTTTTGATTCTGCCATTTTTTTAAATAAAAAATTCAGGCATTGAAAAATGTTGCAAATGCCCCAGCTCCACTGCATTTAACAAAGACAATTCCTAGGGATTTTCAATTCCAGATGCATTTCCTCCTTCCTGCTCCTTGCCTCCATAAATCCAGAGCCTTTTCCATCTCTCAGAGCTTCTTCTTGGTGACTTGGAAGAGTCTCAGGGATGAGGTTTCCCTGTGTGCCATGGGAAGAGAAGTGGCTTTGCCATGCAGGACATGTTTTGAGCTGCACCCACTCATAAATGAGCAGAGAATGATGAGCTGGGGCAGATGAGGGTCCATGGTTCCCCAGGCTGAACAGGCATTTCTCTGGCAGAGGGAAGGGGGTCATCCTCACACCAGTATAAATCAGGAGTTTCTCCTTAGCAATGATGATTTCACACTTCCAGCCAGTAAGAATGGAAAAAATCCAGGGACAGACTTTTAAGAAGCTCTTTTTGGGGGGTTTATATTGTTTGATCATCTGCAGGGAAGAGGAAATTCAGTGCAGGAGCAGTTTTTAAATGATGGTGAGGAACCAAATCTGTTGAGAGAATCCTGTTCATTCCCTGTCTCATCTCCCCCATGTTTTGAAGCTGCAGGGAGCTGCCACAGGTGTCAGTGCCACCAGGGTGGGGACAGGGACCAGCACCACAGCACCAACATGCCCAAGTTCTGGCCTGACGCCCAGGTGAAGCTCCCCACCTACTCCCACCCCTCTCCTGACCCTATAAACCTGTACAGCCCCACAGGGATGGTGTGTTCATGGAAACACAGAATCCCACAAGGTTTGGGGCTCAAGGAACCTTAAAGCTCATCCAGTGCCAACCCCTGCCATGGGCAGGGACACCTCCCACTATCCCAAGGTTCTCCAAGCCCTGTCCAACCTGTCCATTGCTCTGCTCCAGCTGTGGTGATCAAGTACAGAGTTATCCAGCAGGTGCCCTTGGGCAGAATCGATCACAAAATGTGCATTTTTGGTTTTTTCTCATTTCCTGATTCTCCTTTTTGTCACCCTTGTACCTCTGCGCCTCCATCCCAGCCTGGTCTCAAATAAAAAGCCTTTTGCTAGTTACTCTTTCCCCATTTGTGCCAGTTTTGAACCAAAATCTGCTATTTCTGAGACACGTGTGGGTAGGCTTGGCCTTATATAATTTTATAAATTTGGCTCTGTAGAGGCTGTTGGTCTGTACTCTCCAAAAATCCCCCAAGCCTCTCCGCAGGTTATCTGGCAGGTCTGGCCATTCTTTACCTCGTTCCCCCTTGAACCTCCCTGGAATTCACCCATCCCTGCCAGGGCTGGGCGTTTTGTGCCTCTCACACAGAGGGGAAGGGGCTGCCCTGGGAGGGGCTGGAGTCTGCATCTTGGAGTGACCAAAATCCAGTGCCTGTGGCCCTCCGTGATTTGCTGTGGTGGGCATGGTGGGATTGGGCTGGGTCTTTTCCAACGATTCTGGGATGTTTTTGCCCAGCTGTTTTCCAAACCCTGTTCAGTTGCTGTCACCCTGCTCCTGCCTTCAGCCCCAGGAGCTTCTCCTTGGATGCTGTGACAGAGGGACAGCAGAGGCAACCCCAGAGGGGCAAAGGCTTTCTGGCAGGTGCTGAGGAGCAGAGTGGGACTAAAAACTCTGTGGCTGAAGCAGAAAGCAGCTTGGCAGGTTCCTGTGTTGGTCTGAGTTCATACTTAGGTATTTCATGGGCACTTTAGACCAGGGGAAGGACCCACTGCAGGACCTTGTCCCTGCTGCAGCCTGGCACACTGGGGATCCTCGGGGCTGGGGGTGATGTGGATTGTCTGGATTTTCACCTTTTTTCTTTGATACATTCTCTGTATTCTTCACACATATATTTGCAGTCTATTACTGTAACTCAGCTTCTGTGTTTTCCTAGGCAAAAAGACAAAACACATTCCAGGACCACTATCCTATCTTGCTTCTCCTTAGAAGCTAAGGTTGAGACCAGCTCTTTGAGACACATTTTTATAAACAGAGCTTAGTCCTTATCTGAGTGGGGAGGATTTAGAAGGTGCTAGAGCTAGGGGAGCATTACTTCATCAAGTGTGCTTCTAATTGGGGCTCTTGTCAGATATGTCAATTTGCAGAATTTATAAAAACTGTATATCTGTCACATGGGGTGTGCATCCTTGGTGTTTCCCAAAGAAAACCGGGAAGAATTGTGCACCCAACTGAAGAATTTGCACCCAAGGATCCTCATGTAAAGGTACACCTTTTTATCCCCCTAACTGTGTCTGGCTTGTATTTCTAGGAGCAGAGAAAAAGGCATCAGGGAAGGCAGAGGGTGCCGTGCCCTGCACTGACCTTGGGAAGGAGAATTAATTTCGTGTCTATCCCACAGTCCCCAAGAGCTGCCGGCGAGGAGAGAACACCCTGAGCCTGGAGAGCCGGCAGCAATGATTGCTCTTTAGTTCAAAGTCCACACCCAGTGCCTCAGGGCAGCACATAAAATATTCAGTGCAACACTTCAAAGCTCACTGTGCTCCTTGCAGGAAGCTCAGCAGCATCGCCAGGCTGTCCTCGGCTCACAGGGGCTGGGAGAGCTGTGCTGGGAGCTGGCTCTGCCCAACCCTGCCGCTGGAGCTGTGCTGGATCAGCATTTCCAGGCGCTGCCCGGAGCCACAGGGACCACACCGACTCCTCAGCCTGAAATCCTGCATTCAAACTTCCCCTACAACTCTGCAACACTGCTCTGCAAGGACCTCTTACGAATATTCTGACAGAATAGGCTGGAGAAGGACTTTCCACAAAAGCCTGGACAAGGGGAAGCATCTTTAGGCTGAAGGAAGGTAGATTTAGATGGGATGTTGGGAATAAATTCCTCCCAGTGAGGGTGGGCAGGGCTGGCACAGGGTGCCCAGAGCAGCTGTGGCTGCCCCTGGATCCCTGGCAGTGCCCAAGGCCAGGCTGGACACTGGGGCTGGGAGCAACCTGGGACAGTGGGAGGTGTCCCTGCCATGGCAGGGGAGTGGAACTGAATAACCTTTAGCATCCCCTCCAACTCAAACCATTCTGGGATTCTGTGATCTGCATTTGATTTAAAGGTTTCATCTGATGGACACTTGACACTGTGCTCAGTTTTTTTTTATTCCAGCTGGAATAAATCACTTGGGTATCAGCTAAATCCCTTGGGTATATCTGCACCACCCTTGGAGGAACAGATCTGCTCCAGGCTCAGCTCCTCTTTCTGGGCAGCCTTTTCCTGCCTGACAAAGCCACATCCCAATTCCCAAGCTCTCCTCTCAGGGCAGGAGTCTGTAGGTTGAATTTATCTCACAGAAAACCTTCTGCTTTGATAAATTCAATGATTTAGCTGCTATTTCTCACTAGAATTGTGTCCTCCTGGCCTTGGGATGCTCTCTGACCAGGTTGTGCCCCTTCATACCAACAGAATCTGTTGAGCTGCTCAACACCCTTTGCCAAGGGAGGGGAAGGGATGGAGCAGGACATTGCTGCTCCTCTCCTCTCCTCTCCTCTCCTCTCCTCTCCTCTCCTCTCCTCTCCTCTCCTCTCCTCTCCTCTCCTCTCCTCTCCTCTCCTCTCCTCTCCTCTCCTCTCCTCTCCTCTCCTCTCCTCTCCTCTCCTCTCCTCTCCTCTCCTCTCCCTTCCCTGTTGTGTTTGAATCACTCTTTTACCATCAATGAAATTCACAGTGTTTTTGGAGAATTGGTGTGATTTTTCATATGTAAGTTAAATTTATGAAAGGAAGAAACTATTATGGGGTGTAAACTATTGAGGGGATGGATTTGTCTACTCAAAGCTATCTGGTTTCACTATAAATTGCCTAAATGGACAGGAAGGAGCTGTTACACAGCACCTTTGGAATGATTTTTCCCTCTTCTGCTTTGGGACTTGTGTAAGCAAAATGCTGTTCCAAGGTGTAAGGAGGAGACATTAAATAAATAAAGCACCAATTGCCAAGATCTAGAGATTGAAGGTGTTTACACAAAATAACTCAAAAGCTCTCCAGGGGCTAACTTGCACAGCCTGGCAGAGCTGAGCTGAAGGGAACTCTGATATTCCAGAACACTCAGGTAACATTTTTCATGTGGGCTTTAGACCAGAGTGTTTGAAGGCTGAGAATGTACCCCAGGATTTGGCACCAGAGGCCAGGCTGGATGAGCTTGGAGCAGCCTGGGATGGTGGGAGGTGTCCCTGCCCATGGCAGGGGCTGGAATTAAATGCCTTTAAGGTTCCTTCCAACCTAAACCATTCTCTGTGACTCTGTGATTTTCTGAAAGACCATCCCAGGAACTGCTGCACACAGCTGGACACATCTGGGGAACTTGAAATCACAGACAGGGCAGCCTCACACTCAGAGACTGTGATGGGCAAAAGGACCTTGCTGCATTTTATATACACAGGACTCAGAATTCAGTGCATGGATTTCAAAGTCTAGCTTTCCAAAATGTCAGAATGGTAGAGAATTTGTAGCAGACATGGGACTTGCCTGAGGCACAAGGAGAGCTCGGGTTGCATCCATGGATTCCTGTGAAGAAAGGTTTCATGGTGATGAACTGACATCACTCCAGGAATAGCCTTGCATAACATCTGACACTGCTGCACTGTTTGTTAACCATGGGAGGGCTTGTTCTGCACTTCTCTTGCACTGCAGCACCTTCCTGAACCACCATCAAGTCCATGGAGGCAGGGAAAACTTCTCTTAGAGCACTGCAAGGGATGGAGGAGATTTAAGCAGGGCTCCTATGCCCAAAATGCAATATATGGATGAGCTGGGGTCTGTCTGTGGAGCCCAGCTGTACTGGCTGGGTGACCTCCTGATGTCAGGGAGAACAATCCATCTAGCAAGGTTAAGGGACTGGATTTAGATTAATTCCAGAGCTTGTCCAATAAGATAAAACAGTGTACTGAAAGTAAATATTTGCAGCTTTATTTGCTGGGAGATTAATGTAATTGGTTTGGATTCCTTCACATCCTCCAGCCTCTTCATAAACACTGCACACTGTTAAATGCTGCAATAATGAAGGCATTTTGTCTTCATCATGCTGGAGGGCAAGAGGCAGGGGAGAGCTATTCTTGCAAAATATTAGCCCAGTTTTGCACACCCCAGAGGATCTATTAATTTAGGTTAGAGTCTCTGCAAGGGCTGAGCTCAGTGAGCATGAGAAGCTTTCCATAATTCCACCTCCACCTCCTCTGGGGGTTTTCCCCCCTTTTTTTCCATACAGCCAGTGCAGAACCTGGGCACAGAATAACCCAGAGTGATCCAGTTTGTCTGGATTCCCTCCCAGGGGCTGCCAAGTAGGGCTTGGACTGCTTGGAAAATTCCACAGCTCTGTTGTGTGGCATCACTGCCATGAGATACCCTGAACCCAGCTGTGAGGTGACAAAGGGAGGAACTGGGAGATGAAAGGGAAGGGAGGGATTGATAACAGGGAGGCATTGATAACAGTAACCAGTGCAATTTCCCTCTGCTCCTGTAATGGGACAATGTGGCTTTTCTGACAGAACTTGAGATGAAACCACTGGATGTGCTCTGGTTTGGTTGAAAAGGTGGAGTTTGGTCACAGGTTGGACTTGATGATCTTGGAGGTTTTATCCAGCCTGAATTCTTCTGGAATTCTGTTCTATAAACTCAGCATCACAGGGAACAGAGACCTCTCTGGAGACCACCCAGTCCCACCCAGCTCAGGGCAGGCTGATCTCACTCTGATTGTCCAGGCCTGTGGCCAAGTGGGGTTAGGATATGACAAGAGATTTTCTGTGTCTGAATAGAATTTAAATTGCATTTCAGTTTTGTATTCCCTTTTGGTGCCCTTTCACAGAGCACTGATGAGAAGAGCCTGGTTCCATCTCCTTTCCTCACCTCCATCCCTGCTGAGTCTCTACAGCCACAGGGATGTTCCCCCTCTCTTTCTTCAGCCAGGACAGGACTCTCCCAGTTTCCTCTGATGGAGGTGGGAATGGAAACAGATTTCAGTTCTGTTATTCAGAATGTTTGGTTTTCACCCACTCCCTGTGCTGCCAACCCCCTGGGAAACCCCTGGCAATGCCCGTGGAACAGAAAGCAGCTGTGGTACAAGGCTGGCTTTGGGTCAATGATGTCCAGCCCCAGAGTGTCACCAGGCTCTCACCCCTGGCCAGGCTGCCCCTCTGGGTGGGCACTGTCAGCTCTGGGTCCCAATCCAGCAAAGGGAATCTGCACCAATCTGTGCAAAATCAGTTCAAATCCACGTTTCCAGTGTGGGACAGGCAGGGGACTGGATCCTGCTCGTGTTTCCCCAGCCCATCACGCCAGGCCCTAATTACCTACTGCTTTTCCTTATACCCATCCATTCAAGGGCTGTTTTGGTGCTCAGAGCCTGCTAATGAGTTTGGGGACTCTTTTAAAGATCCACTTGTCTGTCTCTCTGCTCCGTGATTTCCTTTCCAGCCTGCAGATGTTCATTAGTGGAGCGTCTCATGGAATTCATACACATTCCGTGATTGTTGTTTCCAAAATGACACCGGCCACATTGGCCTAGACAGCAACAACAACAACAATCCAGGCCTGACGAGCTCTTTAAGCTCTTTAAGGTATTGATTAGGTGGTTCTGGCTTAGCTATTGAAGAGCAAAAGTTGTTTGTTGCAAATATCTGATCATACATCATCCAGCAGCCCTCGCTTGGGAAAGCAGAGTTATCCCTCTGACTCCCCTCTCTCCTGTGTGTGGAAGCCAGGTGCAGGGGATGTGGGGACTCTGTGGGGCTGCAGGGAACACAGGGAATTTCTGGTGCTGAAGGGGATATGGGGACTTTGTGGGGCTGGAGGTGACATGGGGACTTTGTAGGGCTGGAGGAGGTGTGGGGGTTTTTTGGGGATGGATGGGATGTGGGGAGTTGGAGCTGGTGGGGACACAGGGATCTTGCGGGGCTGGAGCAGATCTGGGGACTTTGTAGGGCTGGAGGGGATATGAGGAGTTAGTGGGACTGGAGGGGATGTGGGGAGCTCGTGCTGGAGAGGACACAGGGAGTTTCTAGGGCTGAAGGGCATATGAGGAATTTGTGGGGCTGGAGGGGTCACAGGGTTCTTGTGGGGCCAGGGGGTTGTTTGACAAAGGACAGGGATGTGGGACACCAGTGTAAGCCCCAGCTGAAGGATGTTGGTGTCCCCAGGGATCACCACCCTCCACTGCCCCCACCAACCTTCCCACAGTCTCATTTCTGGAACAACATTTGGCTTTCCCACACTGTAATTGAGTGAGTTTTGTCCTTCCAAATTCCAATTTGGTTAGGAGGCCACAGCACTCAGAAGGATTTTATTGCTCCAGCAAGGCCTGGATGAGATGATTTAGTGACCAACCCAAAACCTGGGACAGATAATATTGTCTAAATGTCACTCTGTCCCCTGCCTGTGCCACTCACTGTCCCTGCTGGGGTCAGGGGTAGATGAGGGCTGTGGGAAGGGGACCCTGCTGTCTCTCAGCACTGACTTTCAAAAGTCCAAAAGTCTCTACTCAACTCATAAATGGGTGTCAAGGCACAATCATCACACAATTTCTACAAGCTCCCTGTAGGTGACTCTCCCAACTGCAGCTGGGATCAAAAATATGCCAGAATGTGAACAGAAGGTAATTTTAGGTCTGTGATTTCTTTATAGAGATTATCATCAAATTTAGATCTGTTGCTGTCAGCACAAACCACCCACCCAGAGACCTGGTTTTCCTGAGGCATTGCAGACAGCATTTCCCTTTTTGGGAACTCTCTGGATGCCCCACTTCCTACTGGCCCTGCTTTGCCTTGGTCAGGAAACTCCCATGGACCCATCCAGTCCCATCCCAGCCCACAGCTCCTCTGGGACAGAAGAGACTGAGGAAAAAAGGCTCATGAAAGCACAGAATTCTTTCCCATCTCCTCACTCCTCCGTCCCCTCTCACAAGGCATTGAGAGATTCCTGCACCTGACATTGCACCTGGACTCTGTGCCTGTCTGATCTGCTTTTCAATTCCCTGCACTTCTTTTGCTTTTCTTTAATTTTTCCCCTTCCATGGCAGTGAGTTGCACAGTTTAATCAGGCATTGCTTGAGAAAATGCTTCCCTGTGTGTTCCTCGAGCTTTCTGCAGCGATCCCTGCCTTGGGTGGCCTCTCACGCCAGCCTGTGACAGAGTGTGAATCATCTGTCTTCACTCCCTGCTCTGTCATTTACCATATCAGAGCCCCTACTCCTGCCTCCCCAGGGCGGGCCCATGCAGAGAACTTCTCCTCCCAATCAACCCCATAAATCACAGCTTTGGAGCTGGGGAGCATCATCTGTTATCTGCTAATGCCTCGGAGCTGTGGGGAGCAGGCAGACACGGGAGCTGAGCTTTGAAATCGTGTGGGGCTGGGACAGGGCTGGAAGGTTGGACAGTAGCCCAGCCTGGGGCCGTGGATGTGGCACAAGGCCACAGAGCCCCAGGTGACACTGCCAGGGATGTTCCTCTCTGTGAGACATCCCAGGCCTCACCCACAGGGCAGCAGCTGCCCAAAACTCTGAGGATGGACAGAGGGAAAGGCGAGGGAGGTGTCTGAATTTACTTATCCAGTCCAGAGTGCTGAAGTTCTCTTTCAGTCACATGTTGGGAAATGGTTCCTCTTCAAAGCAGGGAAAAGCAGGAGCAGGGGCAGGAGTGTCTGGGGAACCTTGCTCATCTGGAGGGCAGCAGGGGTGGGAGAAGGGACTCCAGGGGGACATGGGGCAGCCCTGGCTGCAGTGTCCAGCCCAGGGGGGTGGCCAAGCCTCGTGTCCTGCTGCCCGTGGGGCCTGGGAGAGGTCACAGCCAGAGCTGGGGTCAGGCAGCAGCTCCTGGAGCCATTTTAGAGTGTGGAGGATGAGGAAATAGATTTGGGAGCTTGTACCAGACAGCACCATCAGACTTGAACTGCTGAGGCTCCCCAGATCTTCATTCCCCTCAGTCCCTCCTGACACTTTTGCCACGTGTGGATGTGGACATGATTTCTGGCTGTGGGTTTGTCAGCAGCCTCACCCTCTCCCATTTGCCAAACCCAGGCACTGCTTTCCCCGTGCCTTCCTTCTCTGACTTTTCCCTTCCCAAGCCAAAGCAGTTTTTAAATCGCTCTGTCCCCTGGGGGCTGCTACTGGAAATCAGGAAGGTCCCCAAATTCTTTCTTTCTTACTGAAAGTCCTGCTCCTCCCAATGCTCTGTCACTCCCAGGGACTGTTCCTGCTCCCAGTACAGCCCTGGGCTTGCTTTCCCTTCTATTCTCCCTCCTCCCCTCCCTGAAGCTGGAATGCCTGGGATTTAGCAGGAGATTCAGGAAATTTAATACAAGAAGCTTACAAAACATTAAATTCACTCTCAGACTTATTGTGGCTGAAGTCTCCTGAATCACAAAGTGGTAACTCTTTCCTTTCTAAAGGAAAACCACCACGTGATCTACTTAGGAATGGCTTTATCATTCTTTAATTGCGGCTTTTGTTTCTGAATTAAAAAAAAAAAAAAAAACATGCAAAGAAGCCAAGAAAAATATATATTTACATCAAATCAATTGAGATACATGAATGAAAGGAAATGAACCAATTTACCAGGCAGGAAAGGTTAAGGATGATTACATGGATTAAAATCTGTGCAATCTCTTTGCGGCACTACTCATTCTAGACCGTGGTTACAGGAACAGAAATAGTCCTGTCTTTTATATCACTAAAAAAAAAAAGGATTTTTAATGCACTAGGTGGAGAAAACAGAGAGCTGGTGGGGGCTGGCCAAGCTCTCCAGTGGCAGGCACAAAACTTTGGTCACTGGGACCTTTGATCTTGGCATCTCACAGCTCCTTCCTCCCTCTCATTTCTGTCTCCTCTCCAAAGCTCTCCCAGATTTCCTTCCCCGGTTTTGTCTCCCACTCAGCTCTTCAGTGCTCTCCCAGCTGCTCCTTGTGGTGGTTCAAGAGCTTTTCCATATTTCTCCTAGTCTGCAAATCCTGGTGCCAACCTGGACTTGATGCTCTTGGAGGTCTTTTCCAGCCTTGATGATGCTGTGATTTTCACATCCACTGCTTGTTTCTGAGATATTTCCTCCGTTTTGGGAGTGCCTCAGGCATTCTTTACCACTTCACCTCAAAACAGGACAAATGGAAATGATACACTGAAATTCAGGCTTCCCTTTCGGTGGAGAGCAGTTCACACGTTTCAGCGAGGAGATTTCAGAAGTGCAAATGTTCCTGTAGTACACTGAAAAATATGAATGAAAAGGAACACTGGAGCTTCAAAATAGCCTGGGGTGAGATTTTTTTCTGATGAGGAGGAGACGTAGTGAAAAAAAAAAAAGGATAATTTTATGCACAACCCAAGATGGAGCAGGGAGCCTTTTTCATGTCAAAAATGGATCATCCTATTTTTGAAACAATGCCTGTTTTTGGTCTCCACGAAGCTGTCCCTGTGAGGGAGCACTGGAGCTGAGCTGCTCGCTTTTCCATTCCCTCACAAATTTGTTGTGTGTGCAGGTGCCAGGGACAGGGACTGAGAATTCAAGTCAGAGCCACCAGGAGGAAATTCCCCAGGCAGCAGCAGTGGCTCTTCCTTTGCTGGAATCAGGCAGGGGCCACATCCTGGGAGGCTCTGAGAACAGAACAGCAATAGCCAGGCTGTATTTTCAGCCAGTTCTAGGGCAGCACAAACTTCACTTGAATTCCTGGAAACTCCCTTTTTATTGGTGTCTGAGGCTCAGCTGTGTAGTCTGGCCCCTGTGGTTCTCCCAGGCCCCCTCCTGGTGCTGTGTCTCCTGTTCTTCTCTCCAGTTGCTCATAGGGAAGGAAAAATCTCTGAAGGAAAAATCTGTCTTTTTAGGGACCATTCCTCCCGACTTTGTGTGCAGCAGAAGGGAATTATTAATGGGCAGATTTCTGTGCATTGTGCCTCATAGCAGAGCACACAGAGGGCTCCCAGCAACTCCTGCAGGGTGGGAAGTGCCAAGGAAACAATGATAACAGACAGAGAAATGCAGAGAATCAGAACTAAGGCTAAGAATGTGTGGTGATAATTCTGTGTTTGCCTCCAAAGGTAACTCCTTCCTCTGCAAGCTGAGCTCAGGAGCTGTTCACAGTGACCAGATCAGATCCACACAGCTGGGATTGCCACACAGAGCTCCAGCGAGGAGAAGCTCTGGCAATATCTGAGAGCTGAGCTCCCACTGGGGACAGACCTGCCCTTAGAGCCAGGCCAAACTCAAAGAAAAACAACCAAACATCAAAGGCAGTGCCATGTGGCTTGGAGAAGGGGATCTTGCAGGTTGTGGTGTAAATTATGGCAGAAGGGTGAATAGGGAATGTTTCCAATAAACCCACGAGGTTCTGCTCTGCTCCTCCACACCTGGAACCCAGAAAACTCCAGCCTGTGGGAAGCAGGGAGGTACCTGGCTGGTAGAGTACAAAAGCCATGTCTTGTGAAGTCTGAGGAGAAAAGGAGTCCCACCAGTTTGTGGGAAGGCTGGAGAAGCTCTGTGTGAGCCTGGGCTGGCCCTCGAGGTCCTGGCTGTGGCAAAGCCTGGCTCTAGCCCTGCGTCAGGCTGGAAACCAGCGCAGTGATCTGCCTTGCTCTGTGAACAAGAGACCTAGAAATCACTCCTTTGGTAAGCACAGAGGCTTTCTTTAGACTTATCCTACCTGCTCAGCCTCCCCAGCTGCACTTCTGTCAGGAGTGCAGGAAAAATTTCCATCCACATCTGCAGCAAGGGCTCTTCACAGCAGCAGCAGCAGCAGCATCCTCTGTGAGCTCAGGGCTTACAGCGTTAAATCTTTGGGATTTAATTACCAACATAACCAGCCCTGCAGGAGTTCTCTCTCCATTCTGCAGGTCTGAGAGTGATTCCTGTGCAGCCTTCCATTGCTGGGGACTCCAGATGCCCAGGAATTCCTGTGTCAGAAGCACCTGGTTGCTGACCCCAGGAGAAAACCCCACAATATCCACGTGCAGCCCCTGCCCTCGTGTTTGTCACGGGGATGCCAGGTCACCACCTCTGCTTGCATCCCCAGCACCTGCTCAGGTTGGATGCTCCTCTCCTCCCAGTCCCACCTTGGTTTCCTTGGCAGCCACAGAGCTCTCCTTGTCTCTCTTCCCACCTCATTTTATTTTTCCTGTGGAGGCAGGACATCTGTACTTTCATGTCTTTGTATGTTCTTAGCCTTGCTCCACTTCTCTAGACCTTTACCTACTTGGCTCTGGCTCCAAGCACCAGGAGTAAAACGTATATTTATGGAATAAGTAATTTTGAAATTTGTTCTTGCTAATTATTACCTTCGTTAGGCTCAGTCCCGAGGGAGCGCTTGACGTTTTGAGAGCTTTCTAATCAAATTGTTCTAAAGCTCATTTTGAGGTTCATTAAAACATGGGAGGATCTTTCATCTTTATATAACTTTTGAAACTGCTAATGGCCTTAAATAAAATAGGAGCCTTGTGAAAAATGCACCAAATATACCAGAGAGGCTTTCGAAGAAAGGAGTGAGAGGGTGATAATTTAAAAGCGTTTGTGAACAAAGTTTTCCAGATTAGGTAAAGAAAGCCAAGTGGGAGAAATTTTTTGGGTTCAGCACAGAGCAAAATCAGCTGCTGGGCTAAGGTAAAGTGTGAACCTGCTGGGAGTTCTAACAAAGGGATGGCACAAAATCCTAAGGGCCAGGGCTACGAAATCCTGGCTGAGCCCCATGGTTGTATCCAGCTGCAGCAGGATCAGTATTCCATGGGTGAGTCAGCGAAGGAAAACGTGCCAGGAAGGAACAAGGTCAGCCATATTCCCAGTTTCTTTTTCCTAAAATGCTGCCTTACCTGCTGGGGGTGGGATGCTGAGAACCAACCTTGTTTCTTTGCAAGTACACCCTGCACATCTCCAGCTATTTAACAGCCTGTAGCCATAAGGGAATCAGGCCCATATTTTCCCCCTTAATTTACAAGATTGTTTGCACACTGGGATGCCAGATGGCCTGAACTTTAAGTTAGGAGATAATGTAGTCAAATACCAGCCTCCCATCCTGAGAGAAGCAAAGAAAATCCCTCTGAAGAGGCAGCTTCTTGCTGAGTGCTCAAAACGTCTTCAGTGAGGGCTCTGAGCCTCGGCAGGGGCAGCAGCAGCTTCAGACACCCCTCGTGGCCTCAGGCTGTCTGGGAGAGGAGCAGCTGCTCTGGGACACAAAGTCACAAATCTCAGAGTCACAGAACATCCTGAGCTGGGAGGGACCCCCAGGATCATTGGTTCAACCCCTGGCCCTGCATCGACCCCTCAAAAATCTCCCCTGGGCATCCCTGGCAGCGCTGTCCAAAGGCTCCTGGAGCTCTGGCAGCCTCGGGGCCGTGCCCATTCCCTGGGGAGCCTGGGCAGTGCCAGCACCCTCTGGGGGAAGAACCTTTCCCTAAATCCAACCTAAGCCCTCCCCTGACACAGCTCCAGCCTTTCCATTCTCACTACAGAGATCAGAGCTGGACACAGCACTCCAGATGTGCCCCCAGGGCTGGGCAGAGGGGTGGGATCACTCCAGATGTGCCCCCAGGGCTGGGCACAGGGGCAGGATCACTCCAGATGTGCCCCCAGGGCTGGGCACAGGGGCAGGATCACCCCAGAGGTGCCCCCAGGGCTGGGCACAGGGGCAGGATCACTCCAGCCCTCCAGCCCTGCTGGAAATGCTCTCCCCCCCTTTGATGGAGCTGGTTCAGTGACTCCACTGCCAGGGAGGGTCATTGCTGTCTCCAGACTCCTCCTGTGTTTATTTCCTTTTCTTTTTCCATTGCTGCAGTTATGATTTGGTTTTCAGCAGCATTCAGTTCTCTTTATGGGGAAACGATTGGCACTAATTGATAAAATGCTTTCATTTACTCGGTGACAGAATTATTAGAGGCTGATAATTGATGGAATGGTATCACACAGCTTTTTTCTGATGATCACATTAATTATAGATCCCTCCTGCTTTCTTGTCTGCAGCACTGTTGCTTCCATTCATGTTCATTTAACTCGATCATGCATTTCATTAGAAAACAATAAAGTGTGATTGTACAGAGCCAGAATCCCAGCCAGAAACAGTGGCCTGAGCATCACAATTTAACACGAGGAAGGCAATCATTTTTTAGAGTGTATTTTGGAGGGGTATTTGCTTCATTTGTTCCCTGAGAGGCTGGTCCAGAGCCGCTGAACCCGGGAAGCCATCCTGTCAATTCCGGGGATGTGCATCTGCATGTGAATGACGTGATCACGGCCCCAGGGCAGCAGCAGGTGTTCCAAAGCCTTCCAGCTCTTTTCATGCAGATTAAGTCAAAATTCGGCCTTGGGAGCACGCGGAGGATTCCTGTCAGAGGATGTGATCCTGGAAAAGGGGTGGTGTGATAGCACTGTGGTCTCCTGTGAGAGTTCTTAGCTAATTATCTTCTAGAAACCGGGATTCAGTGTCTGAAATTCAGTTTATTTTCAAGATTCTGAAAATAGATTTTCAGAAATTTCAGTGAATTTTCAAGATTCTGAGCTTAGACTGCAGAAAGAGAAATTTCTGCTGTCCGCCACAGAATCGTGGAATGGTTTGGGTTGGGAGGGACATTAAAGCCCATTCAGTGCCACCCCTGCCATGGCAGGGACACCTCCCACTGTCCCAGGCTGCTCCCAGCCCCAGTGTCCAGCCTGGCCTTGGGCACTGCCAGGGATCCAGGGGCAGCCACAGCTGCCCACTCCTTAGAGAAGCATGGAAAGGTTTTAAGACCTTCTGACATGATGTGCAGTTTGTCACATGACTGTAACCATACCGAGAATCCATAAATCCAAAAGGATTTTCTTGTGGAAAATCTTCCCGTGTGCCTATGAGAGAACCACTTTGGGACAAAGCCAGGAAGAGCAGGGAGTGAGGTTCCATGTGTGGGTTGGTGACAGGGAGCCAGGGAAAGATAAAAGAAATAAAGCTGAGGGAGGTGCAGGGTGTGGTGCACCCCAAGCTGAACAGAGCTGCAATGGGAATTGGAGGCAGGAGCGGGAAAATGCATTGCAGAGGAAGCTGAGCTGCCTGGGCACGAGAAGGGCTCACATTTATTCTCAAATATATTCTTATTTTCTGCAGAGAAGGAGGCTCAGGGGGCCCTTGTGGCTCTGCACAACTCCCTGCCAGGAGGGGACAGCCGGGGGGGCCGGGCTCTGCTCCCAGGGAACAGGGACAGGAGGAGAGGGAACGGCCTCAGGCTGGGCCAGGGCAGGCTCAGGGTGGGCAGCAGCAGGAATTTCCCCATGGAAAGGGAGCTCAGGCCTTGGCAGGGGCTGCCCCGGGAGCTTTGGAGTGCCCAGGGAAGGGCTGGAGGTGGCACTGAGTGCTCTGGGCTGGGCACAAGGTGGGACAGCTTGGACTGGATGATCCTGGAGTCTTTTCCTGCCTCAAGGATTCTGTGACTCTCTTCTCTGATTCTGTGATTCTCTCTTGACCTTGTCCAGCCAAATCCTGAGTCCCGTCCCACGTTGTGTTTAACCCACACCAGGTTTGGTGCTGATTTGCAGTTTCCTCTCACTCTGCCTCTGCTCTCCTTGATCTGGGAGTTCTTTAAGACAGGAGTGACTCTGAGCACACAGCACAAAGGATTATCCAGAGGTGCCAAGGCACAGAACTGAAGGAATTAAACCAAATCCAACTTTGCTTCACTCAGCAGCATTTTTCTGCTGCTCTGGCTTGGGAGACAAACATATGGCCCTGTGTGTGCTGGGAACAAGGGCTCCCCTGACACTTATCACTGACATATGAGACAGGACAAGCTCTAATTTGCTCTCCCCTGGCAGCAGAAAGCATCTGTGGTGCTGGGAGCACTGGGACAGGGCAGGAAAACAAAAAAAGGTAAAGGGCATCCTAGTGAGGGGAAGAGAAAAACCGTTAATTGGCATAGAAAAAAAACCCTGAGATTCAGTCTGAAGGAAGAGAGGCTCCAGTGTCAGGTAAAACTGTGGCAGTTTCACTGAAAGAGCAGAAAATGAGCTGAAAGCTGGAAGAAACTTCCCTCTGAGAGATGAGACCTCCTCTCGGCCTCTGGAGGCAGGCATTGGTTGAGATTCCAAAATACCAGTTTGACAAAAATGGCACAAAAATGCCCTTCATGGGCCAGCTACAGAGAGGGGCCAGCTGGGGAGTGGTGACAGAGGGGACAGAGTGTGCAGGAAGGGCAGTGCCTGGAAAAACCAAGGCAGTTTTACCCTGGGCTTTCCCTATTGAAGCATGGGAGGAATATCAGGGTGATCTTTGACAAGGGAGCAAACAGGGCTGGGAGAGAGCAAGGCAAAGGGACCTGAGCTCCTCCCAAAGAGCTGCAGAGCCCCCGGGGAGCCCCTGCTGCTGGAGCTCTGTGCCTGGGACAAACAGAGCGCTCCTGGAGCCGGGGAAGGTCTGGGTGTGCAGCGGGACACAAAGCACAGCTTCAGGAGAAAGGAACAATTCCCAGAGCCAGGGGGTGACAGAGCAGATATTTCTGTCCAGAAAACACCACAGGCCTGTGCTGAGAACCCTTTGCCATCAATCCCCTCCCAGGGTGGCACATAGCAATCACACCAAGCCCAGGGCCTTGGATCACATCCTGCTGAGCCCATGTACCCCACATGGCAAATCCTGGAGCTGGGGAGGCCCACAGAGGGCCAGGCAGGCAGAACCCCATGGATTCACTGCCCTTATGGCACAGGGGGGTGCAGATGCAGCAGGATCCTGAGACAGGAGAGGCAGGGATGATGCCTGGAGAGGCTCCCTGGAACAGAGGCTGGGCAGAGTTAAAGGAATAAAGCAGGGATTTAGTCAAAGCCCTTCACAGGATCCACCTTGGGCAGTGCAAGAGCCCGGCCGTGGCTCCACCCAGGATGGACCCCGAGTCATGAGTTCTCACACTTTTATAAGTTCTGCTCCATTTCCATGTTGGGATTCATTGTCCAATTCCAGCTGCAGGTGATGCAGTCCCACCCTCCCAGATTGCTCTCCTCAATTCCCTGCTGTTTGCACTTTTTGGGCCTGGAGCTGCCACGGTGTCCTTGGTTGTGGGGCTGGGAAAGGATTGTTCTGTGTGACTGAGCTGTGAGGAGAACTTGCCAACACTTGCTATGAAGTTCAGAGTCACACACCAATGCAGTGCAGAACCTGGAAAATATGAAAGCTAAAACTTAAGGCATCAGGGACAGCTCCCTCAAGGCTATGCACGAGCAAAGGGACCTTTCTGGAGGCAGTTTCTGTGCCCAGCATGAAAGGATTGAGAGCAAAACCTGTGGGATATTTAATGTGCCACAGGTACAAGTCATGGCCACTGCACAGGTCCTGATCCAGCCTTTGGGGGGCTGAGAGGAGGCTGAACCCACAGCCACACTGTGGGCTCAGGGGTAGAAAGGACATTTTCCACCCTGTGTTCTGGCTGTGAGCCAACCTCTGGTTCACATTTCAGCCGCTTTTGGCCCCTTTGGGCTGCAAAAACCTTTGAGCACAACCTGTGGTTGGGATGATTCCCACATGAGCACAGTGGAATGACCTCTCCTGATGGCAAGGAGAGCTCGATGGGCTGGAGATTGGATATTGGGAAGGAATTCCCCCCAGTGAGGGTGGGCAGGGCTGGCACAGGGTGCCCAGAGCAGCTGTGGCTGCCCCTGGATCCCTGGCAGTGCCCAAGGACAGGCTGGACATTGGGGTGGGAGCAGCCTGGGACAGTGGAAGGTGTCCCTGCCATGGCAGGGGTGGGATGGGATTGGATTTAGGGTCCTTCCCAACCCAAACCACTCCATGGTCTGTGACAACCCTGAGTGGGCACAGGTTCAGTTCCCAACGAGTGGCACAGGAGAAGTCAAATCACTCCTGTCTCTCCATCCCTTGGAAATTCAATGGCAAATTCCATTCTGGACTTTGTATTGTGGATTAAGCAGCCCAGTCTGTGGGGCTGGAGCAGGCAGAAAGCCAGAGCAGGAGAAATGAAGGAACAAGATGAAATTACTGCATCTTTCTGTTATCGCTTAGCCCAGCATTAGAATGTCAAGAATCCGCTCTCCAAAACGTGTGAAATCTTAAAATATTTGAGGTTTGCTGTGTAAATCTGCTGAATTTGTTCATATTGCTTTCTCTCTCCAGCCATCAGGAGTGAAAACTTTTATTTGTTAATAAAGCTGAGTGGCTTGGGGAGCCTGGAAAACGGAGTATTGGAAAGCAGCAGGAAATAATGCTGCATTTCACTGGGAAGAATCAATGGGCTCAATACCATCACTATTATTTGTTGAACTCCTGAGCTTTTTGCAATGGGCAACGTCCCACTCCCTGTGCTTGACAACCCCAAACTGCTATTACTTAAAGGCAGAGAAAACACTGGAGCTGGGAAGTCTCAGAACTGGCCTTTTATTGAAACTTATATTTCATTGCTCACGAGAGACAGGAAAAATCAATTTCACCAGACGTATTTTTTTTTAAAGCAACATCTAATTGCTTGCAAATAGGGGCGTGGAGGAATAGGGCCTCCTTCAATTATAAAGCAGCAGCATGGCAGGGGAAGAACACAATGTCTATTACTTTTTTGATAAGTCAATAAAAAAATAAACAAACAGCGGCAGATTGGTCCTGTGAGGATGCCAAGTCCACTCCCAGGATGAATTTTATAGGCCTTATAAAAACAGAGTTTATATTATGGCATCTTAATTAGAGAAGAGCTTCCAGTGCTGCTGAGGGTTTATATAAATTCCTGTCCATGGGCCAGGCAGGCTGGAATTGCTGCTCTTCTCGGGACTGACTGGTACAGCCACAAATCCCCTCTCAGAGCTCATTTCTTGCAATTTTGGCTGCTTTCAGAGAAGATGAGACAAGAAACTGAAGCTGGGAGTGAAGTTTAGATGAGAAATGTTGATATTTTGATGTCTTGTTTTTCCTTTCTGAAAACAGAAGAAAAAAAGATATTTAAAAATACACCCTCTGATAACAGAAATTTGGGAAGATCTTGCAATGTTTCCATTTTGCTTTCAATCTTTGAAGATTTCTCTTGGAGGCTGTAAGTGAAATTTTCAAACAAATGTCATTTAGAATTAAAAAAAAACCACTGAACAAACAACAAAAACCCCACCCTGATCACAGATCTTTTTCAAGACCTGAAGAGACATTTGAAGGATTTATGATGATTTATGCTTAAATGTGAGATCTGGATTTGTCCGATTTGTCCGATTTGTCACAGAATCGTTATGGAATGGGTTGGGTTGGAAGGGACCTCAAAATTCATCTCATCCCATCTCCTGTGTGGGCAGGGACACCTTCCACTGTTCCAGGTTCTTGCCATAAATAATAATTCCTTCAGGACACTCTTATTTCTCACCTCCAGCAAATCATGCGGGAGGAATTTGGAATCACTCAGCATTATCCCTAAAGTGTTAAAAATGAATGAGTTATAATTGGTGCAAATGGAGTTCTTTATCTGGAATTTGAACTCAGGCTTCGTAAATCCTTGTGAAACTCTGGAAATGAATTGCAAATTAATTACCACTTCCTCAAAAAAAAAAAAAAAAATGCATTTCTAGTCCTAACCTACAGCCAGGTGCCTTGGAGGAGCTGAGACATTCCTTTGGCCAACCTGGGAATCCAGAGGGTTGCAATGTTTGTCCAGAATAAATATTTTAACTCCAGGCAGCAAGTTAGGATTGTTCAATGAATTTGTAGAGAGGAAGAAATTGCGGAAAGGGTCCAGAAAGAGGTGATTCCCATGAAGGGTTTCTCTTCCATCAGCAGTTTCTGCTCAATCCCCACCCTGTCCCCAGCCCAGAGCACTGAGTGCCACCTCAGGTGCCATCCTTCCAGGGATGGGGACTCCAAACCTCCCTGGGCAGCCCTGCCAAGGCCTGGAATGCATTCCAGTACTGGTGTATCCAGGAGGGATCAAAAATCTGCCTGGAATGATGAGCTGGTGGTGTCACTAGTCACGGAAAACTGAAGTCTTCTCCAGACTCTGGATGTGGGCAGTGCCCAGGCTTACCCAGATCAGCCCATTTTGCCATGAAATTTGGGATCTCTGTGCTTGGAAACCCTCACTGGTGGGTCCCAGTCCGGCTCCCTCGGGTGCCCTGGTGCTGAGGGTGACTCCCTGCTCAGGGGGAAAGGGTGCTGGGGGATGGCTGCCTCTGACAGGGTCACAGAGGTGTCTCCTGCAGACAGTGCTGCCCTCAGGCAGATGAACCTGGGACAAGGAGTGGGATAATCCAGCCCAAATCCAGGGCTTGGGCAAGCTGGGAGCTCTGACGGTGTCACTTGGATGACACACTGCCCCAGACACCCTAAATCCCTTTGCTGGCTGTGGCTGTGCTCTGGCAGGAATCTCTTGGAGCATCCATCCCCTTTGGAGTCACTCTGAGGCTGGGGCAGGGATTTCCTCCTGCTGAGAGCTCTTCCCTGCAGGAGCAGCCTGGATCTGCTCATTCCTTGTGCCAGCTGCTCCTGATGCCTGGAGAGGCTCCCTGGAGCAGAGGCTGGGCAGAGTTAAAGGAATAAAGCAGGGATTTATTAAAAGCCCTTCACAGGATCCACCTTGGGCAGTGCAAGAGCCCGGCCCTGGCTCCACCCAAGATGGACCCCGAGTCACGAGTTCTCACACTTTTATAAGTTCTGCTCCATTCCCATGCTGGGGTTCATTGTCCAATTCCAGCTGCAGGTGATGCAGTCCCACCCTCCCAGATTGCTCTCCTCAATTCCCTGCTGTTTGCACTTTTTGGGCCTGGAGCTGCCACGGTGTCCTTGGTTGTGGGGCTGGGAAAGGATTGTTCTGTGTGACTGAGCTGTGAGGAGAACTTGCCAACACTTGCTGTGAAGTTCAGAGTCACACACCAATGCAGTGCAGAACCTGGAAAATATGAAAGCTCAAACTCATGGCATCACTCCCTCTGTCACCAAGGGATGCTGGAAACACCCCTGACTCCTCCTGCAGCCCCGTGGCCTCTGTGACCCTGGGAATGCTCAGCTCTCCCTCCCCAAACCTCTCCACTCCCTCTTCCAGTGATGCCTTTTCCTCTGGTCCTAAAAGCACCAGCCAGCCATAGTTAGGGTGATAAAAGGGGTACCTTTAGATGAGGATCCTCAGGTGCACAAATTTGTCAGGTAGAAAAGGCCGAAGATGCACATCCTGCGTAATGTGTGTACAGTTTTTATAGATTCTACAAATTAACATATCTGACAAGAACTCCCCAATTAGTAACCCTCTTGGTGAAGGAATCCTCCCAGTTCTGGCACTTTTCAGATTCTCCCTCCTTCAGAACAGATCCAGGCCCTGTTTATAAAGATCTATCTCAAAAAGCTGGTTTCAGCTTTGGTTTTTAAGGAGAACCAAGACAGAAGAATCCTGGAATTTCTTTTGTCTTTGTGCCTGGGCAAATATTGTAGCTAAGCCACAACAAGAAGTTACAAATTTACAAATACATGTGTGAAGAATACGGGGAACATAGGAAAGAAAAAAAAAGGTAAAAACCAAAATGACATCACCAGCAACGCCCCTGCATCCCTGGGATCCATCCATAAGGGCTTTTCCCTGGAAAGGAGCCCTGCAGAGCTGCCCTCCTGCCTGTGCCTCTCGTGCAGGGAAGGTGCATTTCCAGGCAGGTTGTGTAACAGCCGAGGTGCAGATCTAAATGTACAAATACCTAGGCAGGCAGAGTGGAAATCTCGCAATATTTGATTAACCTGAATTATTTGCTTTCATAAACAAGTAGGTTTTGAAGATCTCTCCAGGACTGCAAATGATTTTGGCAATTATCTCAGAGAGATAATTACGGATTTCAAAGGAGGATGCTTTAACAGGGAGAAGGGAGGATACAAGGTGACCTACTGCAGTAATCCACCATGAAGATTAGGGAGGAAGACATCAAAAGCAGCTGGGTTTATTGATGTCATTTCTATTAACAGGATTAGTGGTGATAGCAGAGGAAAACTGCCCTGGACAAGAGACATTTCCCCTCAGAAAACAACACTTGTGTTCTTCTCCTGGGCTGGACAATTCCTGCAGGCCCACAGCTGGGTGAGAGGCTGGGATGGTGGAAGATGTCCCTGCCCATGGGGTGCAGTAACAGGAGTTTTAAGGTCCCCTCCAACTGAAACCATTCTGGGATTCGGTGGTGACTTTTTTTTTTTTTTGTACTCAGAATACATGATTTTAACTAAGAGATCTAAAATCCTCTTGACTTCTCAAAACACTGAATTGGGAAAAAAACAAACAAACAAAACCCCAAAAAACCAACTTATGCAGCTGGAGATGCCAAAATGGGACTTCTTAGCAATTTAGAGATTCATTTTTTTTCAACTGCTCATACTGCTTATTTTCCAATGACTGGAACTTTTTTTTTTTCCTTTTTTTCAGTCTAGGATAGTTTCTTTTTTACCAATAATTGCATTTCTGTTCCCCTACAGTACTCAAAACCATCTGATAAAACTCATGATTCATTCTTGCTTTGTGTGGATCCCCCAAGCCACCCTTGGTTGGAGTGAGGGGGATGGAATGCTGCGCTCAGAGTCTCTGATGAAATTTCCAGGTTGCAAAGCTGGAATGTAAATGATAGATACTGACAGGTAAAGGTGTCACAGAGGCAGATGCTTAGATATTTATCCAAGCAGCTTTATGTGGAGGGGAAATTGAATTTTCAACCAGCAAAAAAATTCAGAAATTGAAAAGAAAAAAGGATTACTGAAAATTCTTTGGACTCCCATTTTCTTCTTCTTTCTTTTTTTTTTTTTTTTTTCCCTCTCTGATTTTCCCAGAGGAAAACTCAGCTTCTGCAAGGAAAAGTCAGTCAGTTCCAACCTGCTTTCCCTTTAAAACATCACTCTGCCCTGGATATCTTGGTCAGTCAGAGCCAGATAATTGCTTAGATAATTGCTTAGAGCACGTCCCAAACACCTCCTGGATCCCTCATCCATCCAGGTGCATTTCAGACTGGGAGAGGAGCAATGGGAAACAATCCCATAAATAAATCCCATAATAATCCCTTTGCTGCAGCTCTGTGGGGGCCCCTGGCTCCAGAGATGGATCCTTTTTATTTCCAGTGTCACCTCCTGAGCGCAGTGACCTCGCTGGCCTCCCAGCCCAGCACAGCTTCCCTCACCCTGGTGTGGCACACACTGAATTATTGATGCTCTGCTTTGCAGGCTGAACCAGAAATCGGGATTTTTGGGTCAATCCAAAAGGAAAAAATGAAATGCTGCTTTTTTTTTTTTTTTTCCTTCCCCCACAACCCAAGAATTGAGAAAGAAACTCCCAGACAAGTACGCTGAAGGGTGAATGAAACATTTTGGTTTGAAGTTTAGCTCAAAGTCTTTTCTGTGTCGTCTGGGGTCAGGACAGGCAGAGGATGAGGAGGGATAAGAAGAGAACTGCTCAGGAATGGAGGAGCAAGAGGGGCCACAATCACAATATCATTAATAGAATAGAATAGAATATTTTATATAGATATTTTGTCATACGATAAATGTAATGTGATTAATATAATATAATAGA
>VXBQ01007178.1:258755-278456 GCA_013400175.1 Phainopepla nitens | reverse complement strand
TATAATATATAATATATAATATATAATATATAAGTGTCTGTTGAAAAGCTGATGAAAATTAGAGACTTTTTTTCAGAGCCATTTTGCTGGGCAAAAAGCAAATATCCTTTTCTCTTTTTTGGTCTGAATATTGAAACTGGAAAGCAGGAAAGATTTTAAAGAGGAAAATATCTCATCCCTATTCACAATCTTGCCTTACTTCTTGTGTACACTCCATTTGAGAAGGGCCAAAGCAGAAAGTGCCAGTGTGATGTGCCTCCTGCAGGGTGCTGGGATAGAGGCTGGGATTGGATTGTCTCCATGGCAAATCAATACCTGATGCTTTGGACCATTTAACAATGAACATTTAACCCCATCCCCCAGGAACTCCATGCTCTGCCCAGCTCCCTCTGTGTTCCAGGGATCAGAGGAAGTACAAGGGAATCCTGGTGGAAAATGCAGGATTTTGGGTCATTCCAGGCTCCCAGGGCCAGACAGATCAGCTGGGAGGGAGGTCAAAGAATCCCAGAATCCCAGAATCCCCAGGCTGGAAGAGACCTTCAAGATCATCGAGTCCAAGCCGTGCCCAACTCCTCACCTAAACCCTGGCCCCCAGTGCCACATCCAGGCTTTTGTTAAACACATCCAGGGACGGTGACTCCAGCACCTCCCCAGCAGCCATTCCAGGACTTTATCACCCTTGCTGTGAAGAACTTCTTCCCAATATCCAACCTGTATTTCCCTTGGTGCAGCCTGAGGCTGTGTCCCCTCATTCTGTCAGTTCCTGGAGAAAGAGCCCAGTCCCAGCTGAGCACAGCCACCCTGCAGGGAGCTGTGGAGAGTGCTGAGGTCACCCCTGAATCTCTTTTTCTCCAGGCTGAACAGCCCCAGGTCCCTCAGTGCTTCCTCACAGGGTTTGTGTTCCCAGCCCCTCTCCAGCCTCGCTGCCTCCTCTGGACGTGCTCAGGGCTCTCAAGGTCCTTCCCAAACTGGGGGCCCAGAACTGAACACAGCTCTCGAGGGGCTCCTCACCAGTGCCCAGCACAGGGGAACAATGACCTCCGTGCTCCTGCTGGCCACACTGCTCCTGATCCAGGCCGGGGGCCATCGGTCTTGGTCCTGGTGCTCCATCTCTCTGGCCCTCCAAACATTCCCTCAAGGGTTTTCCGAGGGACAGGAGCTCGTTCCCTGTTTCTGAGGGAATGCTTGGGAAGGGTGTGCTTGTCTCTCCCTGAAACAATTCTCTGAGTACAGACAGGATTTAAACCTAGAATTAAAGGCAATAAAAGAAAGTAATCATAAAACTTGTACAACTAATACAGAAAAAGGAAAAAACCCTCAGGAGGGCCCTTCTCGCTCTCTACTCCAACAGGGAGTGTAGCCTGGGGGGATTTGGGTCTTCCCAAAATGGGAAATGCCCTCGAGTTGTACCAGGAGAGGTTCAGGTTGGATATCAGGAAAATTTTCTTTCTCAAAAGAGTGGGTGAATGTTGGAACAACTACCTGGGGTGGAGCCAGCATCCTTGGAAGTGTTCAAACCCCAGGCAGACGTGGTCAATGATGTTGTGCATGATATGTTCAGTGAGCATGGGGTTATTGATCCAAGATTGGATTCAATGCTCTCAGAGGTCTTTTCCAACCCTGCTGACTGTGTGATGCTGTGAGGAGGAGAATTTGCCAAGCAGAGCTCGCTGTTACCTGCATTGCCCTGCTCAGCCTCCCACAGAGCTGTGCTGCACAAATCCATCCTGCACAGCTCCTTCCATTCCAGCCCTGATGCTTTGTGCTGCCCCTGGTGCCTGGAGAGGCTCCCTGGAGCAGAGGCTGGGCAGAATTAAAGGAATAAAGCAGGGATTTATTAAAAGCCCTTCACAGGATCCACCTTGGGCAGTGCAAGAGCCCGGCCGTGGCTCCACCCAAGATGGACCCCGAGTCACGAGTTCTCACACTTTTATAAGTTCTGCTCCATTTCCATGCTGGGGTTCATTGTCCAATTCCAGCTGCAGGTGATGCAGTCCCACCCTCCCAGATTGCTCTCCTCAATTCCCTGATGTTTGCGCTTTTTGGGCCTGGAGCTGCCACGGTGTCCTTGGTTGTGGGGCTGGGAAAGGATTGTTCTGTGTGACTGAGCTGTGAGGAGAACTTGCCAACACTTGCTATGAAGTTCAGAGTCACACACCAATGCAGTGCAGAACCTGGAAAATATAAAAGGTAAAATCTAAGGCATCACCCAGGAGCCCGTGGTTATTGACCCCTGAGCTGTGCTAGAATGGCACAAATATTGACAGGCCCTGAGATAAACACGCAGCTTTATTGACCAGTTAGCCAGGTTTACAGAACCAGAAGGAATAGCAAATTGTGTTTCATGAGCCGGGCTGTCAATACAGCCTGTTATCACTTCCTGCTGGAAATGCCAGCATTGCACACAGCCAGAGCCCGTTCCCACTCCTGGGACAGCACATTCCCAGGTGGAGCTGTGCTGGCCCCATCTGAGCCCATTCTCCCTCACTGACTCATCTCAAGGCTCACAGATGGTGCATTTTTGTCAGCAGAGACAAGAGAAAAGCTTCCCAGGACATGATTCCATGAACAATTCCCATGCAAACCACCTCACATGGAGTAACAGGGCGCAGAAAGACTCAGGACTGAGAAAGGAAACATCATTCACCTCCCAGCTCCTGCAAGTGCCCACTGGGATCAAACTGGCCATTAGGAGAGCCCGAGTGACTTCCAGTGTCCAGCAGTTCCCATTCCAGGGCATACCTGTGCTTCCATACACGCTGCGTGTCCATCATTTATTTTTTAAATGTATAAACTACCTTGGGGATCTTATGTAACCTCCACCTGACACACATGGGAGGCGTTTCTGGGTCATGCTCTGTTATCTCTCAGAGCTCAAGCCAACTCCCAATAATTGATGCAGCTCCAAGAGAACATTTTCCTGCGGCACTTTATTTGATAATTATCCACCATGGGGTTCCTCAGCTGTTCCTGGCCCCGCTTTGGACAGGAAGCCAAGCTGGAGGGAGGCCTGTTGGAATCAGGTCCAGTGATTTCAGATAATGGAGGTCCTACATGATTTCCTTTTCCGGAGAAAAAGATGTTCCTGTTTGCTACCATGACCCTTTCCAGGCAGTCCTGACCAGATTTTTCCTCCTCTCAGAGGGGGACTTGGCTCAGACCTCATCCCTCATTTCCTGCACACCAAAATACGAAACTTCTGAGAGGCTCTTGTTTTACTGGGGATCTTTCCTTTCTGAGGAGGTGGAAGTGAACTCAAGGGTGAGGATCTTTGATTTTGCACATCAGTTTCCCCCCTGTAACCCCACACTGGAGCTACCTGACCATGAATAACCCCAGGAGATCCATTGTGGTGGAAACTCAGGGATTTCGCTTCCACCACGGGCTCTGATGATGGACTGGTCACTATGGAAACCCTTCCAGCCTCCTTCCTTCACCTTCTGGTAGGGATTGTCACAATCTTTTTACCATGGGAGAGAGATTCAGGAGGGTCTAAGAACTCCCAGAAAACAAAGGACACTCAGATTCCTGTGGCATCTCTACTCACTGCCACTCCCAGCCCACTTCCAGCCTCATTTCATGGGGAAAATTTAATGCAAATTCAGGGAGGGCAGTGAATATTCAACTGCCTACAAAAAGGAAAGAGGGAAGTACAACGACATTTCAAGCTGAATATTAAGCAATAATTCATGTTAATTAAAAGTAGACTTGAAGAACCTGAGCAGAAATCACAGTGAGGAGTGGGAGATGGAGTTGAATGAATATTCAGCACCTCCTTTTCCTAGTATTCTAATCTCAGTGAGCTGTGGAATATTCTGGCTCTCTGCTGGCCAGGATGGTCTGAATTGGAAATATATGATGAGCTTCATAGAATGTCATTATTGCTAAAACATATCCTGGCCCATAAAGTGCTTTGTTGCAGCAAGACAGGCTCCAGAATCACTTGATTATTGGTTTGCAGAATGTTCTGCATTTGTTTAGTTCATTGACCACATTCTTATTTTTCTGTTGAGGTGCCTTAGCCACTGATTTTGGAAATGAACAGGCTTTTCACCAAATTAATTGGTCATGATCTAGGTGGGTGTCTGGCAAAATAAAGGCTCTCTGTTAACAGTAGGATTTACTCAAGAACACACACTGGATTGTGTAGAAGCATCTGCTTCAGTGTCAGGCTGCAAAAGGACCCCAAAACAGTAGAAATCATCAAATCCTCATGACCATGAAGTGAAAGGGGTTTGAGCACAGGTTTGTAGGCACAATGAGCACACCTGGGACTCACAGGTTACCTCAGATTCGTGTCTCCTGGTGCACATTTGCATTGCTATTACCATCCACATGGATATTTTATTTTTTTTACATTTTTGCACCTTTCTCACATTAATTGTGGTTTTTCTTACCCACACCTGTTATTGAGTCTGTAATGAAATCCAATTACACAATGTCTGGGACAGGTCCTGTAGTGAGGACAGGTTCTCTTCTGTTCCAATTTCTCCTTCAGCCCATATTAATAAGTATTTAGAAAATAGGAATTCTGTGTCACAGCAGGTTGTGCCTTCCCCAGCTACACTGGCATGTAGGTGTGAGGACCGGTTTGCCATTTTCAGTTGTTCAGCTCTTAGAAAGTCATGAAATATTCAGAATTTCCTTGATGTTGCTGTAGTTTTATTGGATGCTCACATTTGCCCTGCAGCTACCATCACCCGTGGCTTTAAATTCCCTGCAAGGACCTGGTAGGAAATGTCCTTGGACTGAGAGGATTTAAGCAAAACCCTTTTAGATGGTTCAAAGGGTACCTGTGTTACAAATCTCGGAGGGTGAAACATTGACCAGAGTACTCCCAGCGCCCTGGGCTGTCAGGCAGTGCAGGTGAGACCCAGGCTGAGCATTAAAGCTGCTTTGGAGCTGGACATGCCTCGAAGGATGGAGATGTGAGATCTCAGCTCCCTCCCTACACCCTCAGCCTTGGTCTGTTGGTCTGTGATCCCAGCCCAGGCTGGCTGACCCCACTGGACAGGTGACAGTGGAGCGTGACTCAGAATTAAAGAATTCATCTGTCATATCTTGCATATTTTCCTTTTTCTTCCCCATCACCAGGCCAGATCTCAGATCTGCAAGGACCTGGTGCAGAGTTCCCACAGATTTCCATCAGGACAGTCAGAGTTAATTCCAGTGCAGCCACGGGGCCCCTGAGCACCATCAGTGCAGGGACAATCCCCATTGCTCTGTAACTTCTGTGCAAACACATTCCTCTAACTGCATTTATAAACTGTATTTTCTCTGTAACTTCTGGCCACAGCACCTGGCTCAAGATGTTTGACCTTGGCCAATTCTTGGCTTTGAATATCTGTCTAGCCCCAGTGTTTTGACAAGTTAGCTCTACCAGTATAATTAGCATTCCAGGGGTGATGCAGGGTCTCTCTCTCACTGTGAAAGGTCTGACTTCCTCCTCGGTGAATTAATCCTTTTATTCCCCGGTCTGAACTTGCTCATTCTGTGGAATGACCCCAAATCTCTTCAGGGGCTTTCATTAAACACACACGGCTCCTCCTTGAAAAAGTTGCTCTTCCCGTGGTGAGCAATCCTCAGAATCCTCAGGCGCTGCAGCTTTGTTAGAGCCGTTTGTGGTGCCCCCAGGGAGCAGAGCCCGGTGACAGAGATCTCCATCAGAGGAGCAGGAGCAGCCCCACAGCCCCTGCAGTGAGGGACTCTGCGGTCACAGCTGCTCCAAGATGCACATCCATCCCCCAAACTCGTCTGCCACGACTCCCACTCAAAGGCTCCAAAGGCAAAGACATCTTGAAAGCTTTTGTGAGCTGGTTAAGATCAAAGGAATCTGGTTGAATAAATCTGGAATACTAAACTGGAATGAAAGGAAGCTGGCACAGCGAATGGAAGGAAATGTAAATTCACAACGTGGAGCAATTTTCCCCAATGGACCCAATCTGGAGCTCATCAACCAACAAGCTGGCAAGGGCTGTTCTCACTCTGGACATGAAAGGGGGTGAGGCTGGGCTGGCTTCCTGATTTCCCTGGAATTCCTGGGATTCCCAGGGGGCTGGCAGAGAGCGCCTGCTGAGCCTGAGCTGTGCTGTGAAACACTGGAAATCCCTGTGGAGAAGGGGACAGAGCTTTTGGGGCTGGTTTATTGCTTAACATGTTGACTGTTATCCCAAAACTTTATTGGAGCAGTTGGAAGAATTACAGGGGGCCTCTGGTTGAGGGTGGAAGCCAGGCTGGAGTGGTCAGGGCTGGGCGAGTCAAAGGACTCGTGTGACACCTCAGAGCTGGGGCTGGGGACCTGCCCGAGCTGTGGGACGAGCTCTGCTCCCTCCTGGCAGCCCTGCAGGAGCCTCTGCTCGGCCCCGAGGCCATGTGGGGTTTGCAGAAAGGGATGTGAGGGTCCTCACAGGCAGCAAGCTGAAGGTGAGCCAACACTGGGCAGGAAAGGAAGGCAAAGGCATCCTGGAGTGGATTAGGAGTGTGGACAGCAGGGGAGGGAGGCAGGGCGGGAATCCTCCCCTCTGCTCAGCAGTCTCCTGGAACAGCCTGGCTCCAGGGATGGACTCCCAGTAGATGGACTGGGATACACTGGTGTGAGCCCAGAGCAAGACAATGAGGAGAGGAAGGGACTGGAGGATCTGTGCTATAGGCAGAGCTGGAAGGTCTGGGGGTGCTCAGCCTGGAGAAGGCCCAGGGGCACCTTTCCCATGTGTCATCCTGATGGGAGGTGTAAGGACACAGCCAGACTCTTCCCTCTCTTATCCAGTGCGAGGACTAAAGGAAATGGGCACAGACTGAGATACAGAGAATTCAATTTCAGAACAAGAAAAACCTCATTTTCCTGTGAGTGTGTTCAAATGCTGCAATGAGTTACCCAGGAAGGCGGTGGAGGCCCCATCTTTGGAGCTATGGAAAACCCAGCTGGTCCTGGGAAACCTGCTCCAGCTGATCCTGCTCTGAGAAGGGGCTGGAAGGTCTCCAGAGGTGCCTCCAGCCTAAGCAATTCTGGGATTCTGTGATGATTCTGTTGCCTGGAAAGGCTGGCCTGGAAGCAGAGACTAGGTAGAGTAAAAGAATAAAAAGGGATTTATTGAAAGGATCCAGCCTGGGCCATGCAGGAACCCCTTGGGGCTGCACCCAAGCAATCCAGCAATGGGCCCAAAATGGAACCCGGGCACGAGGCCTCACACTTTTATCAGCTCTGCTCCATTTGCATATTGGAATTAATTGTGCAATTACAGCCTCAGGTTATGAAGCTCCATCCTCTTTGTTCTCTCACTCTTCTTCACCGTTGTTCACACTCTTGGGCCTAAAATTTGTCCTTGGTCCCCATCTAGAAAGGAATTGTTCTGTCTCCCTACTCTGCGAAGAGAGTTCACCAACCCTTAATATAAAACCCAGAACTATATATTAAAACAGCAGAATCCAGAAGAATATAGAAGTTAAAACTTAAGGCATCACTTCCATCACTGATGTTTGGATTGTTCTTGTGTGGGACAGTGGCTGAGGAGAACATTGAAGGTTTTTGTCTCATCTAAGCTTTGTGTTTCCAGTAGGATAAACTTGGGCCAGTGGAAAACAACTTCCCGTGAAATCCTCACTGCTGGGATTTCATGGGAAGGGCATGGATTCACCAGAATGGCCTAACTGCTCTGCATCCCCCTGTGACCACAGCAGGTGACAATGATGCCATTTCTATAAGACTTGACAACAAATAATTAGCTCCAGAGCTCTCTTTGATGGGTATTTCCAGGAGACAACAGAGAAGCCGTGGAGCTGAGCAGGAGATTACAATGAAAAAAGGGTATAATTAATCCCAGATATAGCACCAATGATTTACCTGGCAAATCACACCATATCACACCTTGGAAGATAAAATTGCCCTGAGCAAAACCCAGTCATTTACTTGCACATAAAAAACCCCAAATTTTTGAAAAATCAGCGTTCTGCTGAAGAAATGAGGCTGTTTGATACTGAGTCTATCCCTAAAGGGACCAGGGGAGTTATCCTGAGTAAGCATGAGCTGAAACCATGGAGTCAGGGACTGTAATAAACTAGTCCCTCTGTCTAATCAGTTATAAAAAGGAAGTTTACTTCTTATTTCCTACAGAACCAGGCTGTCTCTGCACATTCCTAGGAGAACCAGTCAGACTCTCTCCCTACCCTGAACTGGTCCAGAAATATTCCTGTGGCAGGACAAAACCACGAATTCCAGGATGGAGTGGCTGGTCCCTGCAGGGCTCCTGTTGTGTCTCAGAGGTGTGGCTGCACTGCAGCAAGCAGCTGCAGAGCAAAAACGCCTTAAATTGCCCTCAAGGCCCCAGCCATGGGTGCTGAGCAGCATTCCTGCTGGGATGGGGCAGCAGGAATGTCCTGGAGCCTGCAGGACTCACCTCCCACAGGAGGTCAATGACCTCACCACAAATACGAGTCCCAGCTCTCTGCTTCCCTCTGACTTCTCGCTGGAAACCAGAAGTTTTCCAAGGAGCCACTAAGGAGGTGCCAAGAGTGTTTCCTAGTCAGGAATGTGTTGACACTGGTGCATTCCCACAAGCAGAATCAGTTCAGACATCCATGGTTTTTTTGAGGAAAAGATGCTTTTGGGAAGGCTCATTTCCCTGCTGTGATCCCACACCACTCCAGAGCTGTCTGGGTGATGTTTCCTCCCCTGGGCTGGGCCAGCAGCACCCTTTGCTCCACACCTCTGCCTCCAGCACGGGCCCTTGCACCCAGCTCTGCCCACGCGGGGCTTTGGAAGGTGCCACCAGTGATGGCTCTGCTCCCAGGGAACAGGGACAGGAGGAGAGGGAACGGCCTCAGGCTGGGCCAGGGCAGGCTCAGGGTGGGCACCAGCAGGAATTTCCCCATGGAAAGGGTGCTCAGGCCTTGGCAGGGGCTGCCCAGGGAGCTTTGGAGTGCCCATCCCTGGAGGTGCCCAGGGAAGGGCTGGAGGTGACACTGAGTGCTCTGGGCTGGGCACAAGGTGGGGACAGGGCACAGCTTGGGAGGGATTTTCCAACCTCAGTGATCCTGGGGTTCTGAATGATGTAGTCTAGCCAGAGGGAATTGAACAATTTAAGCATTACCTTGGGACTCCAGCTCCGTTTCCACAGTAGAATCTTTATCCCACCTCAGTGTGAGGCACAGCAGGGAGTGGCACAAGCCAGTCCTCGGAGCCGTGGGGAGAGGGCTCTCAGTGCTGGGCTGACTGGCCCTTGATATCCATAAAAGATTTTTTTTTCATTTTCCTTGCATCATTTCAACTGATGGCTCATGTTCCTCCTCCCAAACCCACACAGGCTGCTTCTTCTCAAGAAATTGGTTTTGATCGACATTGATCAAAACTTTGACAGGATTGCCACCCACAGTGTTGTCCATCAAGTTATTTTCTCCAGATATTAATGATAGACTTGATCTTATATCTCCCACCAATTAGCAAGCCCCAAAGTTAAATGCAGTGGTCTGTTATTTCTCAAAGTCTTGTCTTTCTCTTTCCTATTTGGTTCTCACCTGAGCTGATGCCAGGGAGTCCAGCATTCAGCTTTTCCTTTCCATGTTTAGGGAATCATTTCCCCTTTCTCATCAGCAACAGCTTCCCCCTTCCTTAACTCCAGGTTGTTTAATGTGGATTTTTGAGCTGCCCAAAGGTCACTTCTTCCTTTTTCCACAAATGTGACGCACCAAAATACCCCTTTAACCCATGTTAAGAACACACAATCTTTTTTGTTTTTTTTTGTTCTGTTTGTTTTTTGTTTTGTTTTGTTTTGTTTTAATGAAGATTTCAACGAAAGCAATTTTTGCAGTGGAAAATAGTTCATACTAAAATGTTCAGCCAGTTTAGAGGGTCAGGTTGGACAGGGCTTGAAGCACCCTGGGATAGTGGAAGGTGTCCCTGCCTGTGGCAGGGGTGGCACTGGAAGGGCTTTGAGGTCCCTCCCAACCCAAACCTTGTGTGATTCTCTAGGTCTGAGATTTAGGGATACAAAGGAACATGAGAGATGGAGAGTGGAAAGATTTATGAAGAGGGGATAAAATGGAGGGTGACGTTATTGGGACTGCAAAGCAACAACAGAAACAAAGAAATCATTAAAATTCTCTATCTCCCTGTCTAGTTTAATACAGAGCTTCATTTTTGCTCTCTCATCTTCCCTTCTCTAACCCAGAGACAACCCAGCATCTGTCATTTCCCAGAGACTGCCAGCTCCTTTATCTTCTGAGATATTTTCCATCATCCGGGCTGCAGAACCACAGGAATCTTGGGTCAGGATTAGCCTGGCTGAGCTCACAGGAATGCAGGGAGTTTTTCTGGCTATGACTCGTTCATTTGAAGGGACAGAGGTGTGGCAAGGCAGAAGAGTGTCCTTTGGGGGATGTCGAGCTGGGTTTGAAGTCACCCTCAGCCTGCTGTGACATCACTGTGAGGGACAGCAGACGTGCCTGGCGGGGGCACAGGGACACCTAAGGGCTGTTTGTATGGAATTTGCAGACATGAGTCACTGTCCTGGTGCCACCTTCAGGAGGGAAAATGGTGCCTTTGGTCTCGTAGGTGTTGGTGATGTGCTGGGGATTGTGCTCAGAGATTGGTGCCAGCTCAGCTCTGGGGACGTTCCTCAGATGTGAGGGACCTGAACCAGATGTTCAGTCACATCAGCAGCTGTTTTCTTCGACCTCTCAAGGTCCAGCCCTCACCTGAATGCAGATTAAATTGAAGATTTGGCCCAGAATGGCTCGAGTGCCTGTGCCATGAACGTGGCTCTGTGCTGAGCTGGAGTCAGCTTTGTCTGAGGGCAGAGAGGTTGAATCAGTGAAATGTTTAGTCACAGGCAAGTTATGATGCTCAGGATAAAAAAAAAAAAAAAAAAAAAAAAAGAATTTCTTTACTTCTAACCTCACGGTNGTTAAACGTAAAGAAAAAAAAAAAAAAAAAAAAAAAAAAAAAAAAAAGAGCATTTCCTGACTGTAATCCATCAGTTTCTTGGTTTGAAGTGCCAGTATCAACTGGAATAGAGTGGAGAAACAAGGTAATTTTGCCAGGAGGGATCCCACATTTATAAGCACCTTAAAACCTAAACCAGGTCCTTCCCACCAAGTGTTTCAAGAACCTTTGCAGTTTTCTCCACTGGGGCTTCAGGCCATGCAGGAGAATTAAGGAGGATTTTAGCTAAACCTGCTGAGACTGACATTCACTTTGTGCTTTTCTCCTGCTGGGGTTTTTCTGGCATGGCAGAAAATGACCCAGGAGCAGCTCCAATGAGAGGTTAAACTGGGGAACTCGCCACGGATCCAGCAAGGAGGAGGGGTTTGAGGAAATCCCTTCCAGGTTATCTCAAGACAAGGTTATCTCATGAGACTTATCCTAAGGCTTTTGGTACCCACTCTACTGGGAAAAACCACCTGGCACATGAACATCCCCTTTCATGTCTCTTTTAATAAAATCCTCTGATTATTCCCCCCACCTGCTGCAGCCCCACTGTGTCCCTGAGGTCACTGAGGGGACTCAGAGTGACTTGTTGTGATCCCATAAAAAACCAGGACATGCTGCAGTGCCCAGTGCTCATTTCTGTGTCAATCCTGTATCAGAAAGGTTTGGGGATTATCTGAAGAGTTTGACAGTGCTTTATCCTACCAACAAGACAATAGCATGGATGCTGCTGGAATCCTGTTGTTGACATGGTTTATGTCCTGCAGGAGCTAAAAACAAGAAAAAGACGCCCAAGTTTTTCCCTTACATAAGCTTCAAAAGTTGTCCAAGCTAACTTTAACTTCATGGAGAAGTTTGCACGTTTGGAAAGTGTGACCACACCTCCCAGGAGAAAATCCAGTCCTTTTCAGAGCAGGAGGATGAAAGGCAGGCTGGCACTGAGCTCAGGGAGCAATGACAGACAACAGCAAAGTGCCTGCAGGTATTTATTTGAACTGTTGGATTAAAATTCTTCGGCTGTACTCATGACAACACTTCTCCTTAGTTTTCCAGGTGTTCTTGTTACCTGCCTTTTGTCAGCTGAAGTTACAGGAAAGTAGTTTTAAGAATTTGTTTTTGAGTATTGGACAGGAAACTGAACAAGGAACAGTGTTTGAACAGACATCAAAATTCATTGCTGAGCTCGAGGTACCCCAATGCTGACAAAAAATTGTTTCATTTACAGTTTTGAAGTGGTGCATCAGGAGATGTGTGCAAACAACCCCAATGAGATAGCACAGCTCTGCTCTGAATTTAAACCAGCTAGCCATGAAGGAAGAGAAAATTCTGAATATAAGAGATGAATAATTTCTTGATTTGAGAAAATTTGCTTTTATTCCACAAAGAAATCAGGGATTCAGACAGCACAGGATATACTGAATATAAAGAGAGCACACACATATCAGGTGAGCTGAGATGAGATGACAGATCTAATAAAGAGTTCCTTTAATAGCTGAGCCCAGACAGACAGAGAAAAATCAGTTCAACTCAAGAAAACAACACAGAATCCCAAAGTGGGAAGAATCTTAAAGTTCATCCCATCCCACCCCTGCCATGGGCAGGGACACCTTCCACTGTCCCAGGCTGCTCCAACCTGGCCTTGGGCACTGCCAGGGATCCAGGGGCAGCCCCAGCTGCTCTGGGCACCCTGTGCCAAGGCCTGCCCACCCTCACAGGGAACAATTCCTTCCCAATATCCCATCTAGCCCTGCCCTCCTCCAGGTTAAGGCAATTCCCCCTTCTCCTGCCTCTCCAGACCCTTGTGAAAAGCCCCCTCCAGCCCCCTTAGGTACTGGAAGGGACACTGTATAATAAATAAATAATAAAAAAATAAATACAATAAATATAATAAATACAATAAATAAATAAACCTAACATGGCCAATAAGTTCCTCCATCCCTGAAGGCTTTCAAGACAAGGCTGGAACTAACACACACCTCAGCTGCTGTAGCCAGAGCTGTGCAGGAATCAGGGATCAGGACCTGGCTGATCACCACTGAACTTTAGGAAGTAGCCAAATGTGTACAAGTCCCAGCCTAGCCTGAATCAGGAGCCAAGGTTCCTCCTTCAGTGAAAAGATAAAAATGGGACATTTATCTAATCAGAACTGGCAGCTGGAGGAGGCTGTAAGGAGAACATCAGCTCCTGGTTTTTAGATAGGCAATACTTGGTGATGTGCTTCCCTTCGGAGCCTCGTCCCAGCTGGGCAGGATTTATTGATGCAATGCTGAGAGCAGAATTTTGCTCAGGTTTCCTCTGCCTCCTCATACTGGGAGCTCAGCACACTCCTCTGCAATGTCCCAGCTGCTGGTGATAGCAGGCTAATCTTTTAATGAGATTTTTGAAGACTTTATTGCTAGTTTTATGTTAGGAGTCCAGAATCCCAGTGTTAGCAGCTTAATAAATAAGGTTTGTTGGTCTGGGGAATTCCACAGATCTGGAGCAAAAATTACAAGAGAATTTACTCATCCACTAGGCTGTCTAACAGTCAGGAGCTTATTCTTCTCTACAGTCACTGAAGAGAAAGGAGCTCCTCTCTTTAGCAACTCAGGTCTCAAATGGAGCCTCATTTCTGAGGCATCAGCATTTCTGGGAGTATGTGAAACCTTCAGCTCCATCTTTAGCACAGAGACACTGGGAACAAAACTAATACACCCATTTTTCCATTATCACGGGGAACTAATGAGTTCCATGCAACAATAAAAGTCATGCTTATTAAATGTTATTAATGTGCTGTAGTAATTTTTGGAATGGAGCTTTAGCCTTGGATGGATGATTACGTGGCAGTATTCGTTATCTGCTCACTCTAACTCCTCAGGGGTAACTTGGGAAGGTCTCCAGAATGCAAATTCTTCATGAAGCACCCTCAGTTTTCTCTGCCTGTTTTACATCAAGCTTTACATTTGTCAGGTGAAATGGGAACTGCACGAAAAGCAGCTCCAGAGATTCGGGAGTTCCTGGCAATATCTATTTATTCACAGAAGAGGTCACTTGGGTTTGTTGGGAGGCCATTTCCACAGCAGCAAGTGAAAGGAAGTTTGTGTGAGAGGGACTGCAAGGCAAAACTGAAGGTTCATTTCCATTTTTCTCAATAAATTATGCATGAAAAGCGGGAATTACGTTCAAGCTCCTGGCTCTGTGCTGTCAGGTGGAGCTGAGCACGAGCCAGGGATGGTTTCAGCAGGAAGACAGGGCTAAAAGGCAGCAGGCCCTCTCGAGGATCTCAGCTGCAGAACAGCAGCAGCTGCTGGGCTGTTTGTTCAAACTGCAGCTCGGAGCTCTGCTCCTGCACCTCCTGTGCTTTCCAGGAACTGCAGTTTGGGAGAGGGAGCTTCCTCGGCAGCAGAGCCCTGCTGTGGGCACCTGCACACGAGGAGCTGCTGCTGCTGAGCTTTGCAGGATGCCAGTGGTGCCTGGCAGTGGTTCCAGCTCTTTCCAGGCTGCCTTGTCCCCACCCTTCTGTCCTGCCCCGATTTTACAGCATTCTTTAATTCTAGCCTGAATCGAAAGAGATTATTATTTCCAACAAATTGTTTGTTGTGATTCCAACCTTCTCCGCTCATTTTCTGCCCAAGTCTTTGATCCTTTTGTAAAATTTCTCCCTCTTTCTCACGTTTGGGTTGCCTGTTTGTGCAGCTCTGGGGTGAATTTCACCCTGGTGTGGTTGCAGTGGGGTGGGGAACAGCAGACTCAACGTGACACCCCAGATTCTGCCCCTCACACAGGGTTTGGTGCATTCCTGTCTCTCCTGTCCTTCCCTTGAGCCATTACCCACAGCTCACACACTGCTGGTGGATTTCCTGTGGAGGGTTGAGATGTCACCTGGAATGCCATTCCTGTGGCCCCATGGAGATCTCCAGGCTCCCACCCAGGACTGGCCACCCTCGACCATGGCATGAGGCAGCAACGCTTGGCACTGCCCAGCCTGGCCTGACTTTGGCACTTAGGTCCTAAATCCCCTTTTGAAAAAGGGAACTTTGCTGCTTCACTGCTAAACTGGGAGGTTTCTCCTCCAGTTCCAATCTAAATATTCCAACAGCTGAGTGAGGCATCTCCAGGACTGCTGGACACCAAGGGGAGCAGGCCAGAGTCACCTTTGAAATGTTCTTTTTAAGAAGCACAGTGAGCACCCCCAACAAATCCCCAGTTCCTGGCTTCCCTGTGCCTTCTTTCCTTTTTTCCCCTCCTCCTCACCCTCTCACCCTTCTCCTTTTTGCTTTCCAGGAGATTATTCCAGAGGCTGACAAAGTGCTAATCTTGCTGAGGATTACGCACGAGGAATCTCTATTGATTTCCTTTTTTTCTTTTACAGAAATAATAAAAGGCTGCATTGCAGGGGTTTGGGAGCTGCTGGGGATGAGAGCGCACTTTTTGCTCACATTAACTTTAAGGGTTTTGCTTGCATAAAACATTGATTTATTAGAGAACCTACAAATAATATACTTAGTAGAGAACAGCATTTGTACAAGTGGAAGTCCTCATTAGTGTATATAATAGCTGAGACAGAATAAAGCAGGCAGAGGGTGTTGGTATTATTTTTATTATTATTTTAATGTAGTGCTGTGAGTTTATGACACATAGTCAGTCACTGTACACAGCTCTGTCCTCTTGGGCAAGAATTCCTAGAAACTGGATATCATTCTATGGCAATTTCATTCTTTTTCCATGGCATTTTCATGAGACTTGGACTAGTTTGAAAGGAAAATCTGTCCCGCCACCTCTCCTGGATGGGAGAGCTTGTGTCTGGAAGAAAAGAGATTCTCCCACAAGCATTAGGTTCACACTGAATGGGTGAGAGGCATGAGCTCCTGATACCCCAAATCTGACAGAACAATAGGAAGCAACCCTGGGAAGGCCCTGGCTCCAGTCAATTTATTTATCCTGGTACCTGTGACTCCATGTGTCGATGCTGCAGCTGGAGGATCTGGGCAGATCCCTCTGGTTGTGCCTCAAACCCTGAAACCTGTGTTCCCAAATGGCACGTGGGGACAGCTCCTGGGCAGAGGGCAGTGTCTCAGGATGGGTGTGGGTTGGGCTGGGGTGGAGCTGTTGTCCCCAGGAGGTGTCCAGGCTGGTCACTGGAGGGGTCAGTCCCTGCTGAGCAGGGTGGACATGGCCAAGGACCAGGCTGGGGGGACAAGGAGCTGTCCCAGCTGTCCCAGCTGACCCCCACTGACCCCATGGAATCGCACAAATGTTCAGGTTGGTAAAGACCTTCAGGATCATCCAGTCTAACCCAGCCCCACCACCCTGTTTGCCCCTGAACCGTGTCCCCAAGGGCCACATCCACACACTTTTTGAACACTTCCAGGGATGGGGACTCCACGAGTGCCCTGCAGCCTGTGCCTATGCTTGGCAATGTTCAAGGTCATGTTCAGGAACAAAACTAAGGAGAAGCTGGAGACGAGGCTCTGCTGAAGCCTGGCTGGGCGTCTGTTGGTTGGTGATGAGCAACTTTTTCACTTGGGTTTTATTTCCTTTTCTTCATTATTTTTCTTTTCGTTACAATTTATTATTTTATTTCTTTCATTGACTGTCTCTATCCACAAGTTTTAACTTTTACACTTCCAATTCTCTTCTGCATCTGTTGGCTGTGTGGGGCTGAGTTCCAAGCTGGGAAAAGAGACAGTAGGGAAAGAGAAATTAGGGATTTGTTACCCAGAGCAGCCTGGCTGGGCAGGATGGGAGAGTCTCCTGGCAGAGGTGTCCAGCGGAACCGAAACTGCGCTTGGGAAAAGGGAAAGGGAAGTTCTGCAGTGACAGGAGCTGTGGTGGCAGTGTCACAGGGGCTGTCCCCAGGCTCCTGGGGGATACAGCAGGCTGCAGTCTCAGAGAGGAGCCCGGAGACCCCCTTGAGCTTGGCTCTTTCAAAATTCAGGGTAAGTGGAGGGAAGGATGTCCCAGTGTCAGTGGGTGGGTACAGCTAATAAAGCTCAGCAGTGGCAGTGAGGCCTGGAGCCATCTCATGGTGCAACCTCCAGGCAAGACAAATGTTCCTCTCCCAGGCAGGGGCACAGCTGAGGAAAATGAGCTGATCTTTCCTTTCATTGCCTCGGCAGAAGGTTTAGCAACAGGCAGATCCTCCTCTCAGTCCCCTCCCCTCGAGGCACAGGCAGGACCTGGTGCCTTCTGCCAGAGATTTGTCAAGAGTAAAGAGCAAAGATGAGGCTGTTTTCCCTGACTCCTGCTAATCCTCCTCCCGACACAGCCTGGGGTCATCGTGTGCTGCTTGGTATTGATTTATTTAGATCTATCCAGAATAATCAGGAGTGTTCCTTTGTGTACTCAAGGACGTGTGAAGGTCTCTGAAGCCCGGCAGATCACCAGCCCTCTGCTCCCTCCTTGCCATGGAGCTTCTCCCGAGAGAACTTGGACAAGAACACTGAAAGGGGTTCAATTCTTTCCCTCCTGCCCTTCCTTCCCAGAGTGAGCACAGGCACTCAGAAAGGCTCACAGGCTTTCAGAAAGGTTTGACTGCAGCATTTTTGGGTCATTTCTCCTGTGACCACATGGTCACAGCAAGGGCATCTTCTGGACAGTGCCACTGCAGGACATTGGTTGTGAAGGGTTGATGGGTTGATAAAATCCTTCTGTAAAGCCACAACCAGTTAAAAAATCATGGAATTCTCTAGCCCAGAGCCCAGCGTGTCCATCCAGGGTATGAGGGGCATTAAAATGAGCTCAGGCACTGTAGGTCCTTCAAGGGCTGTAGCTGCAGGGCTGGTGCCTCACGTCCCCAGGTCTGGTTCTGAGCACACAGGACACTGGGGAATGTCAAGCTGTGCCTGATGTCCTGTCCCTGCTGTGCCAGCTGCTCCATCTGGAGCTGCAAGCTTTACAACTCCATAACGGTTTTATTCCCCCTCATTGCAATTAAAAGATTCCCAGCCACCTCTCTGGGAGAAAACACCTTGTCATTTGGAAGCTGAGAATGTCCTGAATACTTTGAGCTCCTGGGATGATCAATATTGATGGACAGTTGTTTTCCCAGGAGTTTTGGCAGTTTCCCTTCAGATATTTCTTTATGGCAGACTCCAAACTGTATCATTCAGATGCAAGGGAATGCCTGCATCCTGCCTTTTGCTCCAATAATGGATTATTTCTCCGGGATGACCACAGAGAACAAAGGGTGAAAGCCCACACCACTAATCCCACTTCAACTGGTATCACCCTCTTTAACTCCTCATTAATTAGGTTTCTTTCCTATCAGCAGCTCCAGAGCTTGAGTCCAACCAGCTGAAAGTCACATTTTCCTCAGTGAATGATGTGGCTTTAAAATTCAGCTTTAGTTTCCAAGGGGACTTTCCCAGCCACGGCAGCGGGGTAACAGTCAGCAGATTACTGGCAGAGATTTGCTGTTTACTGCTGGAATTGCTCACCACTTTTAAGACTAATCAGTAATTGTGATAGCTATCACCACAGTTATGAGGCTGTCACAACCTTAACTCCAGGAGAAATTTGCAATCCAAAGAGCTTCTGAAGCAGTTAATTTGGAGTTTGGGGAATATAGAAGAAAATTGTTGCTATTGGGGCATTATTAGGAGTACTTACCACTACACTAAATTTAGATATCTCTTTAAACTGTGCTCATTCTCCAAAATTTATAAGTTACTTGAATAAACAGATCCCATTTACCTGAAACTGTAGAAATCAAACAAAATCAAGGTGCAATCAATACATAAATTCTGCTTGTCATGGAGATGCAGCAGAGAGATATAATTTGTCTCTTAATTTCCACACAGAGATTTGTGCTGAGTCCCAGAAGTGCAGCAATCAAACACATTCAGATCCTCAGACACTGTCACAACTCCTTTGTGGCCTCTCCACTGCATGGAACCAAAGTCTGTGCTGACTTCATGTCACCTACCCAGAGGTTGCAGAATTTCATTAAGAAATGAGATAAGAAATGAATCATTTCCCAGATATGTGAAGAAATTATGGCTTAACTCAAGGCTCAAGCTGTCATTCCAATGGCAGGATCCAAGATTTCAGCCAGCTCTGCTGTGATCAGGAGCTGGATTCCTCCAGGAACTGGTGCACCACATCCCAAGGCTTCCCATGCTGTACTCTGGAGATGTGTCTGTTTTTCCTGAGTATGGTGGGAGGAACCCAAAAAACCACCTTGGGACACCTCACTTTCAGATGACAAAAGACAGGGATGAAGCCCAGGCTGTCTTCACAAGAGTTTGGGTCTAGGAGGACCCAAGAACAAGAGCAGACCATGGCAGAAGCAGTTTCTGGCGAGGTGGACTGTGCCTCACCTTGGGCCCAACTCAAAGCCACAGTGCTATTTCATCATTTCTCAAACACAAAGACATGGAAGTATACTTGAGGATAAAATCTGCTTACTAAGGAAGGAGCTGAAATATGTTCTATTTTGAGATTATAGCGTGTGCTACAGATCCCAGAGTCCCAGAATGGGTCAGGCTGGAAGGGACCTCAGTGAGTCCCATCTGGTGCCACCTCCCTGCTCCAGCAGGGCCATCCCAGAGCACAGGGCACAGGATTGTGGCCAGGCAGCTCTGGAATATCCCCAGGGAGGGCACTCCAGCCCTCCCTGGGCTCTGCTCAGGGCTGGCACTGCCCAGGCCAGGAGTTCTGCCTCCTGTGCAGGAGGAATTGCTGGACTCAGTCCCTGCCTGTGGCTCTGGGGCCACTGCTGGGCCCAGGGCAGAGGCTGGGCCTGCTCTGCCCCTCCCTGCACACAGGGACAGACAGGGACACACAGGGACACACAGGGA
>VXBQ01007178.1:220534-258739 GCA_013400175.1 Phainopepla nitens | reverse complement strand
CAGGGACAGACAGGGACACCCAGAGACACCCAGGGACACCCAGGGACAGACAGGGACACCCAGGGACACCCAGGGACAGACAGGGACACCCAGGGGCTGAGGCCCCTCTCAGCTGGGGCTCCTCTCCAGGCTGAGCAGCCCCAGCTCCCTCAGCCTTTCCTGGGCATGGAGATGCTCCAGCCCTTCCTCAGCTCCAGGAGCTCCTGTTCCTGCTGTGCTGAGGAGCCAGAGCTGGACACAGCACTGCAGAGGTGCCCCCAGGGCTGGGCAGAGGGGTGGGGTCACTCCAGATGTGCCTCACAGTCCACCTGAGGGAAAGGTGTTTGTTGGAGCGAATGGTTTCCTCCTCTGGCCTGTAGCTGCTCCATCCCCCGAGGGCAGCACACCCCTGTGCCCCAGCAGAGCACAGACAGGCCCTGCTCCCACGCTGGGATCACAGTCTGGACTGCACAGCTTGCTCCCAGGTCCCCTGGGTGCCAATGGAGCCAGACCTGCCAACAGCAGCACAGAGCTTGCCCATCACAGCCAGAAGGGAGCCAGGCTCCTGCTGCACCTGGGACTGAGCCTGGGCTCTGACACTGCTCTGCATTTCTGGGACACCTTGAAGATAAAAGCAGTCTGAGGGCAAACCTAAAAAAGCTTGGCAGGAAGGGGAAGAAGAAACACCTTATCACCCTTTTTGGGTCCTGTTTTGTCAGTCTTACCAGAAATGAATCAAAAAGTGAAGCCAGATGTCAGCACGTCTCTTGGTTGTATTATCTTAGGATGGATTTGTATCAAATACACAAATAAATCCATTTTTAAGTCAACTACCAAGATGATTGCATAATGTTATTGACATTTAAAGATCCTTCTATTCATTTAAAGTATGAGGGAAACCATTCTCCCATTTAATATCCCTTAATAACAGACTGATTTACTAATCTAATGTGTTCTATTAACAAACATCAATACATCAGCATTTTTCCTCCAAGTCAAAGCTTGGAAGGGTTGGATTTTCCAGATAATTGATGGAGCATTTAAAGGCTGTTATGAAGAAGAGGACAAAGTGGACTCATGCTGGAACAAAGCAGGGCTAAGGGTGTTCTGGACCCTTTCTGGTGAAGTAGAGGCACCAGAGAACTTGACCCTGGGTGATGTTTCCTTCCCAAACTCTTGTCTCCTGTCACTTGGGTGGGCCTCATTGCACCCAAAATCTGCATTGTCCTGTGGAGACAAATCCCATCCTTCCCTGGCTGCACAGGGCACCCGTGTCTTCTCTCTGATGTCATAATCACAGAATCCCAGAATGGTTTGGGTTGGAAGGGACCTAAAACTCATCCAGTGCCACTCCTGCCATGGCAGGAACATCTCCCACTGTCACAGGCTGCTCCCAGCCCCAGTGTCCAACCTGGCCTTGGGCACTGCCAGGGATCCAGGGGCAGCCACAGCTGTGCCCATTCCCTGGGAGCCTGGGCAGTGCCCAGCACCCTCTGGGGGAGGAACCTTTCCCTGAGATCCATGCCAGCCCTTCCCTGGGTCCTGTCCTTGTCACAGGGAGATGTTTCAAGCATGTTCCAAGTCTGTGTTGTGGGAACACATGGAAGGAGGGATTATTTTTGTGCACTCCTTACCTAAAACACATCATGCCTCTGGCAGCCACCAGCTAGAAAAGAAAAGAAAAGACAGGAAAAGATTCTTGGAATGAGCAGAAAAATGGAAAAAGTGTGGGAAAATGGCAAAGTCCTTGGATTGCACTGAAAACAGCACGGAGGTGATGTGCAGTGTGATCTGGCACAAACTTGCCAGACCCAGTGGCAGCATCATCCAAAGAAATAACCAATTCTGATGGATCTAATCCCGTTTCAAGGTGTTTAAAGGGACAGCCACTGCCAGATTGCTTGCAGAGCAGAGGGGGTGGGAGCTGCAGTGAGAGTTGGCTGGTTCCCTGAAAGGTCCCTCTGGAGCTTGGGTGTGGCCCTGAGCAGCCTCGTGGCAAGCAGTGGGTGAGCTCTGAGGGCCCTTCCAACCCAAAGCATGTCCTGGTTCTGTGAGTGGGGGTGGAATGTGCTCCTTTAGCCCTGTGCAGCAGGAATTCTGAGGGCTGGAGGAGCATGGAGACCCAGGCCAGGCCAGCCCCCCGTGATCCAGAGCTCCGTGCTCCCTGCAGCTTTTCTGCCTCCCTGGCTGAGCTGGAATGTTCAGCTGAGCAGTGAGATCTTCACAGAGGGCCTGAAGGGAAGATATCCTTTGGGAAGCCACTGCATTTATCGTTTCACGTGCCTTTTACTTAATATCTTGTGACTAATTTCATCCCTTGCCTGAAGAATATTCACACAAATATTGATTTTCCATGAACCCCACATGGATTTAGATCAGCAGGGTAATGCATATGGTAACTCAGATTTATTCCCAGAGAAGGCTGGGAATTATTGATGTGGTTAGGAAGTGTAGTTAGGAAGACAGGAATGAAAGTTTTCTTTTCCCAGCCCAGTTTCTCCCATGGCTGGGTTGTGGGATTTGGAGTGCTGATCCAGGCAGGTTTGCTCAGGGTGAGGAACACCCCAAAGGAGGAAGGAAGCTCAACCCTTACTATACTTCTCTGTTTAGACTGTTTTAGAATGGGGAAAATTGGAAAATAAAGGAGCTTATTATGGGATTGATTGGAAAAACTCCTGGATGGTGGCTGCTGAAATCTAAGCTAGGCTTGGCAGGGCAGTGGGGAACCTCAGGGTTTCTTCTTTCATTTTAGATCCTAAAGAATCTGTTCTCCATTGATGGAAATGATGATTAATTACCCTGTAAGACAAGGAATATTGTTTGCCATCCAGAAATCCCTCCTATTTGAGAGTATTGACTTGATTCCTCTGGTGCAAATTGCCTGGACGAGAGTTTCTCCCAGAAATGACCAGAGGATAAATGATGTGTGTTCATCATCTCTAAATGAAAGCATGTGGTGTGACTCACCCCTGGCCAGCTCTGTCATTGTTCTTATTATAGGATCTCCTACAAAGGTCATATTTAACTACTAAAAATAAACCCACAGCCCCAAAACCCTTCGTTCCTCAGCAAACAGAGCAAATGTAGGCTACTCTTGTATTAAAAGTACAGATCCAGGTCACCGAGCTGACCTACTTAGGGGATATTTTAGGGCTTCCCAAAAGATTTCATGTCCTCCAAATGTCAATCTTATTTCAGCTCCACACATCAGCATAAGTCTTCTTCCTTCAGAGGAGACTCTTATTTAGATGTAGATTTTATCAAAGTTAAACCAGCTTAATATTTCTTACATGAAACTCGGAGAAAGTTGAGGTGAACTTGACTCCTGTGCTTGGCAGCAGGAGGACGATGTGAGTAAAACCTTATTTTGGTTCCAAATGATGCAATTGATTCTCACCTTAGTGCCTTTGACAGCGATGTGAAATTCCACCAACAGCAGAGGGCAGAGACCATTATTTAAAAGCTGATATTTGGAGAGCAGTCTGAACTCAGACACGGATTGAACCCCACAACCAGCCTCATTTTCAACCTCATTTTCAGCTCACAGGATGCTATTTTCTCTGTATTTGGGTGTCCCCAGCCTTTGCCTCCCAAGGAGGGTGGTGGTTTCAGCCACCTCGGCAGCCTTTCTTCCCGGGCGCCCCGGGGAGGTCTCTGCCCCGTGCTGGGCTCTGTCTGAGGCTCTGAACGTTCTGTCTCTGGCAGAAGCTCTGGCCCTGCCCTCGGGCACTCTGAGGTCCGTGTGGGAGCCTGGCTCTCCCGCCAGCAAGGAACCTGATTCCACCTGAGCTGTCTGAAACAGCTCGGGTAACTCTGAGTTAGTCCAGGGGGCTTTTAATGACCCAGTCAAGCCTATGGAGTACGTTTAGACACCGCCAAAATCTGATCTTGTCACCCCCTCGCCAGACCTCCCTCTTACAGCAGGAAGGTCAGGACAGAGTTGTGCCTCTTCCCAAGAGGGACGTGAGGAGCCAGCAGGGTGTTCGAGCTCGGGGCTCTCAGGGCACAGACACCCTCAGGCAGAGCACGGAATCCATGGCATCGTTCTGGGAGAGCAGAAATCCTGGACAGCTCCTGCAGGGCTCTGCCCGGCCCTGCTCCACCTGAGGGTTTCCAGGAGGGCATTTTCCCTGCTGACAGCACCTCATCCTTTCCCAGTGTTCTGTGCTCCATGAAGAACGAGGAGCATCACTCTGAAAATTCAGATTTCAGTGGCAACTGTTGCTCTACAAAGCCTGAAATGCATTTTTGGAAAGGAATCAATATTTTGGGGACAATATCCACGAAGGAGTAGAGTCAGGTGGCAGTTTGAGAAGTGAGCCACTGGAGAGGTGTCTCCTGGTGGGAGTGAAGGAAAGCAGAGCCATGATCCCAAGGGATTCCAATTAACCAGTGATGTTATGAGAGCAAGACCATTAAACCCAGACTTGTGCATTTCATTCTAATCACATTTGCAGATAGAATAATACTTTAATAAGCCTTAAGCTGGAATTGATTTTTTTTTTTTCAGATACCAGGAATAGAAATCGAGGCAAAAATGGTTGGAAATTATTTAGCAGTTAGTAAGAATTAAGGAAAAAACCCTTTCTTGTTAATCAAAGTAGATTAATTTTTTTTTATTATTATTACTATTGAGGAGCTAAAATGCAGTTTCCTCAGCTGGTGAGCTCAGCTCAGCTGAGGAGAGGGCTGCTGGCATGGCTGGGTTGGAGGTGGGTGCTGTAGGACTGTCCCTGATGGACATGTGGCTTTCCAGTGGTCCCAGTGTGTGACAGCCCAGTGCAGGAGATGCCATCAGCACTGCACAAAGGAAATCTGCCATCAGACAGGTCTGGATGGTCAGGAACTCCCCAGCCTATGGGCACAGGAACACTCTAGGTGTCCATTATCCATGGATTGGGGTGTGGGGCTGCTTCTCATCAGTCTCTCCTGCTCCCATCACCAAGCCTATCAAATTTATTCCTGTTTCATTTACTCTTTCTACTGTAACTCCTGTCAGAATAAATACAATATTTTAGTGTCTTCTTGTGAGAAACACGGCCCTGAGAAGATCCCCAAAAACATCTGAGGTCTCTGCATGCGCTGCTGAAAATTATATTTGCCTTCCAACTCAAACCATTCCAGGACTCCATGATTCTGATAAGCACCTGCAGCCCCCTCTCCACTGTCCAGCAGGCCCAGGAATCTCCCAGTTTGGAGAATCCATCCTAGGATCCCCCCATTGCCTACATTGCCCAGTGTAGGCAATGCTGTGTCCATCACCCAAAATTCCTGGTTCCTCTTCAATTCCAGCTGAGCATCTGTCTTGGGACACTTTGTGCTCTCCCAGTTCTCTGCAATTGGCCCAAGCTCTCGGGCCACCCTCACAGACAAATCCTTCTGGGCCCCTGAGCTCCTTCTTCCCTGTGCTCTTGCCCATTGATGTTGATCTTGACATGGAGATCCAGCCAGGAAGGAAGACAAAGCCGTTTTTAGCCAGGCTACCCAGCTCCACAAGGAGATTTCCTGGAGTTGTTTCACTCCTCCTTGGGTCCCCTAAGTTTTGGTGTAAATCCAAGTTCACTCCAGATGATTTTCCCATAAGGGGCCCCCAGTGTGCCACGGCCACTGCTCACTGTGCAGCAGCTCGGGACAGATCTGCACGAGGCTGATTTGCCTCAGCAATGCCAGGAACTCTCATGGTCTTTCTGAGGCTCCCCATTCCAAACCATTTTTGCCTAAGGAAAAGGCCTGTCTGTAACCCCCAATGTGCAGCACATCCCTCAGCACTGGCTCTGCTGGCATTGTCCATCCCTAACTCCTCCCTCTGCTGTGTAACCTCGTAGGAAATTTGATTTCCAGCTCTTGCTGGCCCAGATTTCCTAGAGGGGTAGGGACCAAACCGTGTTTTTTACTCAGGGACACCCAGGCTGAGAACTCCCATCCTGGGATTTCCTGCACGATTCATGGCAAAGCAGCTCCTGCTGGTGAGGCTGTAATTGGAACCACTCCGACAGGATAAAACTCCACGCCTGCTATCACACTGTTCTGATAATTAGTCTCTGTTAGTAATTAGTGTTGGAGGAATCGCAGAGCTGTGAAATCAGCTTTGGGAGGTTTACTGGGTGGCCCAAAAGTCTGTCTCAGGTCTGGGAATGGAGAGCTGTCCTGCCAGGACCAGACCTCAGCCTGAAGCCAGGTCCTCCCACAGCAGGCATGGGCAGGGATTTTCTTCTCCTTTACCTGGATGGCTGAAAGGAGCTGCAAGGCTTTTCTCAGCTGCACTTCTTGTCAAAAGTGGACTCCTTGGGAGGTTTTGGATGTTGGCTTTGCTGGTGAAGAAAGAAAACAGGAAGAGTGAAAATAGAAAATCCCAAGGTGGCTTTTCTGTTTTACACAGCAGCCTCAGCAGAAGGGCTGGGGGCTGCACTTGCTCTGAGTTATCTGAGGGGTTTGGCCGCCTCAGAGCACCAAGAGGGAAGAGGGAAAAGTGGGAAGGAATCGTTTGTTCTGAAATTCCTGGTGCAGGGAGGTGCTCATAGGGCTCAGGTTTGGTCCAGCTCTCATTCAGTGCAATTCTGGGCACAAAACTGAGGTTTGTCTGGGGCACAGGCTGAGGAGGGGACAGCTCTGCAGAGAGCCTGGAAACCACAAACCTTGTGCTGTGGGGCCATGGGCGTTATGGGGATCTGGAATAGGGACTTCCAGGAGGGCAAATTCAAGCAGAGACCTGTTGTTCTACCTCCAGTGCTTAAATCTGTGTAAAATCAGGATTTGGGGAGCTGGAGAAAGCAGTGTCCAGCTTTTGGAGCAACATGTTCACTGCCACACCAGGCAGTAATTCATTTCTGTGTTTACACAAGTCTAGATGGATCCAGATTTGAGCCTAACTCTTCATGTTGTTTTCTAATTTTCATAATTGGAATATTTTTATATCAACTTACAGTGAGCTAGGTGACCTTGGTGTCAGCCACACGTCCCTGCCTTTGCTGAAGGGCTGATGAAACCCTCTGCAGGCTGATTTGCTGTTTGGGGTGTGGGGCTGCTTCTCATCAGTCCCTCCTGCTCCCATCACCAAGCCTATTTATTCCTGTTTCATTTACTCTTTCTGCTGTAACTCCTGTCAGAATAAATACAGTATTTCGGTGTCTTCTTGTGAGAAACATAGCCCTGAGAAGATCCCAAATAACAGTTGAGGTCTCTGCGTGTGCTGCTGAAAATTATATTGGCCTCTTTTGATTCTCTTTCACATTCCAAACTTTATTGCAAACTTAATCAGATGTTTGGAAAAACACTAACACTGTGTAAATAGAGATTGACAGAAAACTATCTTGGAATAAATAGAGCTGCTGGAAAATATACAGAATTTTAGACTGTGGGGGAATGGCAATGTCACAAGGAGGCAGTTTCACCCAAAAGGCTGCCATGAGGGAATAAATAGGTGTGTGATTATCTGTGTGGACTGGGAGTGGAAAGAGCCACTGGAAATTGGGAGCAAAAATATGGAAATGTGTAAGGCAAATTGAGAAGGCTGAAGTGGAACAGAATCAAACTTCAGAAGGAAGTGGCTGCTTTCTTTTCCATTTCCTGTGGGAAACCTGCTGGAAATACAGGAGATGTTCCTAAAAGCTGTCTGTGTTCCTGGTGCTGCCTGTGCAGCCCAGCCCTGCTGCCTCCCCTGCTTCCTTCAGTGATCACCACCCTCAGAACAGCCACAAGTCTCCAAAACTCCACAGGAGCTGTGGGGAGAGGAACTGTGGAGATCTTCCATAAAAACAGATCCTCCTAAGATCCATCAGGTGTTTCAACCTATAGAATTATCAGGGTAGTTCATACCTAACACTAATTAGAATCCTGTCACCAGTTCTCTGGGTAGCCCCCAGAAGGGAAATACCTGACTCAGGTGCTGTGTGAGTCTCAGGTCCCTCCCCACTCCTGCTTTTGGGCACAATTTTGGCACAAAACCAGGATCAGTGATATTGATTGTCCCAGCATGTCCCACTCTCTCCTCCACCTGCTTTATCACACAGAAATTGTGGTGTCACAGTGACACGTCCTGACAGCAGCCAGGATAAAGGATATTAGGGAGGATTCAGCACTGAGCACTAATTAACAGCCAAATTATCAACTGAAATCAAGGGCCTGCCCCAGACAACACCTCCCTTCAGCCACACTCTGAATAAAGGTTACCAGAAAACCTGATACCAGAAAAAAAAAACAATTTCTGAACAATTTCTGAATGATTTCTAACCATTTCTAGCATTTCTGGAAAGGAGAAAAAAAAACTCAGGAGGGCTGGTTGTTCCCTTCAGTCAGAGAGAGAAGCTCCCAAGCACTGAGGGAAGGGGAAACAAATGGGAGGAAAAGGGGAGGAACACCAGCTGCTGCTGGAGGTGTTGGGTGCCCTCCATCTAAAATCTGCCGAAAATCTGTCCCCTGGTGCCCTGCCCATGCCTCTGACCTCACCTGCCTGGGGAGCATCTCTGGTGTGGCTTGAGGGGTTTAGTTCTGCTCAGGGTTTGATCTCACACAATTTTGAAGTCACAGAAGCACAGAATCACTGACTCCAACCTTTGACTGGTGAGGACCACGCAGGGGGAGGGGTTGCAGTACCTGCCCCATCCCTGTGTGTGCAGCCTGAGGTGCCTCCTGCTCCTCAGGAACCGGCCCTGAATGCCCACAACTATCCCTGAGGAGAGGATCCTCTGGGGCTGGCATGGATTTTGCAGTCAGTGACTCAGGGCTGTGCTACCTCAGGGCTCTCTCTGATCATCCCCTGTGATTTTGGGAGATTCTTGATTTGCCAGGCACAGGTGAGGTCCCTCTCTGCCTGTCCTGGTCTGACCTGGCCAGCACATTCCTCTTCTGCTGTAGAAGGGACCATTCTTTCAGATTAGTGCAAAGGAGGATTTTGAAGAAAAATGAGAAAATATCCATAAACCTGTGAAAAAACGAGAGCTTGGAGGCTCAGCTCCAGAGCCAGTCTGGGCTCCAGCTCTACCAGATGTTAGGGATAATGAGAAGTAACAGATTCCCACTGGAGCACTGTATTATACAACATTCATTGGGGTTGAGAGTTGGACTTGATCTTGGGTGTATTTTCTGACCTTAATGATTCTGTGATTGATGATTCTCCCCGAGCAGAAGTCAGAAGATTGTAACTGGGTTGAGCTGGGTCTAACCCCTCCCACTTGGTGAGAGCCCGAGTGCAGAGTCAGCAGAGCTCACAGGCAGGGAGCACTGGGGACAGGTGTGACTGCAGGAATAGCAGAATATTGATGAGCTCGTGGTGCTTACTCTGATCTCTGCTTCTCAAGCATAAAAAAATGAAATAAAAAGGTAATGATAACAACTGTTCCTATGAGTCATCAAAGGATTTCAGAGAACACATGGAGCAGCCCAGCGAGTTAATTTGAATTGGAACAAAGTATCTCAGTCTCTGTTGTAAATGTCCCAGGAAGATAAAGCCTTGCAGACGAAATCAGATAATTAACTGATCCACCAGCATTTTATTTGACACTTTGGAGCAGAACAAGCTTTGGCAGGAGCCCAGTGGTTCCAGGAATCCTGACTGTCCAGCACAGGGAGATCTGCAGCTCCTGGGCTTCAAAGAAAAAGAAGGAAGGGAGGATTTTGTGGCAAGGACTCAGAAAATCTTTCTCCTCTCATTAGCCACTCCAGATGCTCTGAGTCTGGGGGAACCCACGAGGAACTCAGCCCAGTGCTGGCAGGTTTTATTTATTGCAGGGAATGTGTGTCCCATCTCCACAGCAGCGATTCCCCTAGTTCTGCATTTCCAATCCCTGTTCCAGGATTAGTCAGCTACACAGAGGCTGAAGCACTGTTCAGGTGGGTCCAGGAGCCTGGATTTACTTGGAGATGCTGAGCAGGGAATCCAAGTGGGAATTCCACCAAACAGTGAATCCCACCTGCCCTGCCCAAACTTTGTGGTCACCTCAACGCAGCACCTGCACGGCAGGGCCACCTCCTGTGAAACATCCTCCAGAGGAAACGGGCCCCAAACCAATCCTGGCTCAGCACTGCACCCCAGGGCCCAGCCCTGCTCACCTGAGGAATCCCCAAAGTGGGGCTCTGAGCCAGGCCTGGGTGTCCTCAGGGGGATTTACAGAGGATGCAGAGCCCCTGTGCCTCCCCTCTGCATTCCCCACTGCAGCCAGGGAGCAGCATCCAGAAGCCCTGAGTGACACTGAGTGTCCCTTCAGCGCTCAGATTGTCCCCTCTGCTTGTCAGCAGGTGCCTCCCAGAAGCCACCCCATGACCTGCAGCTGCTGATAAGCAGTCTGCCAGATATTCCCTGCAGCTTGGCACAAAACATGTCCCTATCCTGAGATTTTCCAATTCACCTTGGGACCCAGCAGCCCAGGAATTCACCTGTACAGGGGGGTTAATTGCTTTCAGGCAAACATCATCCCTCCAGCTGTACTCACTCAAAATAGCAAGTGAAATCTGGCAGGAGTTTATCTGAATTACAAGGAAGATTCTGTTCCTGGTTACAAAATTGGGAGTGCAGTTGTAAAAGAGGAAAGTAATAAGAAAAAAATGAAATCTTAAAGCCCCTCCACCACTCAGAGCACCTGTCTCTGTGGGTTTCTGCATCAGATCAGGGTTGTAGGAGGCAAGGCCAGCTCTGAAAGCTGAGCTCTGCCCTGCCCAGGCATATTGGTGGGTTTCTCGCTGCTGACAAATGCAAATGAAGTTTCAAAGAGGGTGGGAAGAGCTGCCTCTCCCCTCCCTGGCTCTCTCTCCAGGAGGGAATCTGGCCAGGCTTCAGTGGTTGTGAATTCTCGATGTCTGAGGCTGTGGATGAAGCATCCTCAGGATGAGTGTCCTTTGATGTTTAAAAGGTTTCAAGCAATGTTGACTCCTCGTTTCTCTTCACCTTTTTTCCCTCAGGAAGACAATTGACTTGCAGCCATATCTGCTTACCTGGTGAAATCCTCTGGATTCAGAGCCCTGTGCCAGATCCAAATCACAAATATGCCAAGGGGGCTTTGTTTTTCCCTGAGGTGGCACAGGGAACATCCCCCAAACCTTGAGCTGAGGGGCTGGAGCGTGTCCTGGGGAAAGGTCTGGAGCCCCAGGAGCAGCTGAGGGAGCTGGGAAGGGGCTGGGGGAGCTGGGAAGGGGCTCAGCTGGAGCAAAGGAGGCTCAGGGGGGCCCTTGTGGCTCTGCACAAGTCCCTGCCAGGAGGGGACAGCCGGGGGGGTCGGGCTCTGCTCCCAGGGAACAGGGACAGGAGGAGAGGGAACAGCCTCAGGCTGGGCCAGGGCAGGCTCAGGGTGGGCACCAGCAGGAATTTCCCCATGGAAAGGCTCAGGGTGGGCACCAGCAGGAATTTCCCCATGGAAAGGGAGCTCAGGCCTTGGCAGGGGCTGCCCAGGGAGCTTTGGAGTGCCCACCCCTGGAGGTGCCCAGGAAAGGGCTGGAGGTGACACTGAGTGCTCTGGGCTGTGACAAGGTGGGGATCAGGCAGAGGTTGGCCCTGTAGAGCTTTTCCAACCTCAGAGATCCCGGGATTCAGTGCTCCTGTGCCTGCCCTGTCCCTGGGCTGTGTCAGCTGCAGGGCCACATCCCACAGAGGCCTCTGGGTGTAGGAGCTGAGCTTGCTGAGGTGCTCTCTGACTCCGTAGGTGTCTCTGAGGTTCCTTAGCACAGTTATTTCAGGAATTAATTGGGGAATCAGTTGCTGAGGTTCATTCTGCAGGACCCTGACTGTGCCTGCTCTCCACAGGGTGATTCCCAGAGCACTGGGAGCAGGACCTGTGTGAGTCTCTGCACCTCCCTGGCATTCCCAGAGACCTTCATACACATGGCACAGGATTCCAAAGTTATTCTAAATCTAGAGGATTTCCCAAACCCTGCAGAACAATTGCATAATGATGAAAGAGCTTATAAACCCCTCGAAGGTTTCTTTTTTTTCTCTTTCTGGGGCCATAAAATGAAATGTTTTATTCACATCCATACTCCCGTGGGTTTGGTTTCTCTAATAAGAGATGCCACAAATGAAACTCTTGCACCAGCATTGGATTAGAATATACTGTCATTAAAGAGCTTAGAATTGTTTTCAGGCTTTTGCTTTAACTTGGATAAATTGGTCCATCATTAGTTTTCATAGTGAAATTTCCATTTCTCTTTGTCGGTGTTTGATTCCAAAGCTCCTCAAAGCAGCTTTCCTGGGGAGATACGGGATCAGGGAGGGGGTGCTGGCCCCAAACACACCTTTCTTTTCTTAAGCAAACAAAATCAGCAGGATACTTCCAGAGAAAATTATTGTTGTGTTTGTTATGGGGCACATTTATCATTTAACAGCAATGCCAACAAGTATTAATGCCAGAGATGTGTTTTATTCTAACAGAGGTTATAAATTTGGGGTGTGCTCTATGAATCAGGAGAATTCTGAGCTCTGCCTGGCATGTTTGCTGTGCTCAGCAGCAGGGTGGTGACAATCTGAACATCCCCATCTGTGTGCACCTGTGTCTGCAGCACCTGGGCAGGCAGGAGGGAGCCCTGGCACTGCTGAGTGACCTCTCCATGTGCCTGTGCTGGAGGCTTGTTGCATATAAATAAATATCTTACAAAAGAAAAGCCTTATCAAATCATAACTTAAGCCTACTACAGTTAATAGCTAACCTAATAAGTTCCCATAAGAAAAAATTAAAAGAATAAAAATCAGTTAGCACAACAATCTATTCTAATAAGAAAACAGTTCACACCTATAAAAGCAAGAAATCTATCCCATAAAAATCTGTAAAAAATATATAAACATACTTAAAAAGAAAAAGTTTAATAAACATATACAATAGCCCTTACCAACCAATAAACTAAATTTCACTAAATTGCTAACCAATTAAATTTAACACAGTATGTTCTAAAATTTCCTATAAATATAAACTATATACATAAAAAATTAACTTTTCTACATAAAAAACCAAAGTCCCATGTTATTATATTACAGCAGAGGCTCTTGGTCAAATACTGCCCTGGCTGGGTGTTCTGCAGAGCTGCTGCTCAGCCTTTCAGCCCTGCTCCCTCCCTGCCCCTGGAAGGGCTCTCCCTGTTCCAGCCCCTAGTCTGTGTTGGGCACAGCCCCCAGGAGGGCAGAGGGGCACCAAGGGCTCTCCAGCATTTCCAGCTTCGGTTTGAAGTGCCTCACTCTCTGTGTGAGGTGCAGAGGTTCCCTCTTCAGTCAGGGAACAGAAATTGGCACTTGCAGGAGAGCAAGGAAATCCTTCTGCAGCAGCCACTGAAAGCGGGATACTGAGGGCCTGTCAGGGTCACTGCTGCTGGACAACTCAACCAAAAATGTCTGTTCACACAACTGCCTGAGAATAACTCACTGAGGAGAGATCCAGTGCCTTTCCTACCATGGAAATCAACTCTTTTGTTGGATTCACTGCCTTACTGGTGCAATTTCCTTCTCCCATTTTGTGCCTTGCCTTTTTTGTCATTGCCTTCTGAGCAGCCTTGGTAGAGAACAGCCCTGGCACAGCAGTGGCTCCATCACTATGTGGGAGGGCCTGTGGGATCCCAGTTTGGGTTTGGCTGGTCTGGCAGCACCCACAGCCCAGGCCAGGTGTCCTGCTGGCACAGGAGACCCTCACAAGCCTCAGGCAGCCTGGGCTGAGGCAGAGGGGAGGGGATGAGGAGGGCTCTGAGGGTCCCACCCACAGTGGATCTGCTGGGAAATGAGCCCAGCCCAGGCTTTGATCCACACAGGAGCCTCAGCCTTGAGAACTTGTCCTGAGGGAGATGCTGAGTGTTCCCACAGGTGTGGTGGCTCTGTCACAAGGAAATTCTGCTGTGTCCCGTGGCATGGGAGAGCAGAGACAGGAATCAGGGAACAACCAGGATCAGCAGAGTGTGGGCAGTGGCCACAGCCATGACCTCCAGTGAGGAAGGGACACCAAACATCCTGGTGAATTTAGGCTTTGTGTCCATCAGAAAAGCAGCCTGGGGGTGTGGTGGGTGTTAAACACACACCTGGGGGTGTACCAGTGCATCCCAACAGCTGCATGGGGTGGGGGATACGGCCCAGGCAGAACCCAAAGGTTTTGTTGATTGCAGACATAAACAATAAAAGTCCCTTGGAGATTGATAATGAAAGTGAGCAGAAAATACAGCCTGGTGATGCAATTTTCAATCAGCAGTCAAAGTTGTGTGTGTGCCTGGTTCCCAGTCATGCTTTTAGCAGATATTTATTAATGGTAATTAGCACGAGTTGTTCAAATGTGTCTGCTAGACGGCAACATCAGCATATCTCACCCTGCTGCCTTTCCCAGGGAGGGCTCAGTGCAGTACCTGGGAATGGTCCTGCTGCTTCTGTAATGAGATCTTTATTATTCTAATAATCATCATGGATGGCAATAATATTTTACACTTACAAAGAAAGCTATTCTGAAAGGATCCCCACAGGCCTTCCAATCCTCTTCACATCCTGCAAAGGCAAATGACTCTGCCCACGAGATCCCAGCCTGAAAACCCTGGGTGTAAATTAGGAAGTCTGTATTCTATGGATTAAAGCAAAAAAGGAAGGCAATAGTGGTGGATTAAAGCCATATTAGTGTCCAGAAGAATTGTAGCCCCAGAAAGGAGACACTGGACACATCTTGCTCTTGAGGGGCATCTCTCCAAGGTCAAACCAAGCTGCTGAAAGACAAGGAATGAAAAAAAAACAGACAGGGAAATTAAAAATGAATATGTTTAAAATGGAAATGACAGGTTAGGAATGATTGTCCAAGAAAGCCCAAATGTGCAGAAATAAGGTGATCAGGAGAATTTGGAGGCCACATAGAAGAGGAAGAGGCCAGATGCTGGTAAAGAGATCTAAGGAACTGAATTGCTGCAGCAATGAATATGCAAAAGAAATCAGCACAGATGGAGATGAGGTGGAGCAGGGAGGGGCACCTCATTCTTCAAAATAAAGGGGGACAGTAAAAGTAAGAGGAGTTGGTGTCCAAGCAAAACAGGGCAAAGTATAAGGAAAATGAAACAGGAGAGAAGAAAGGAGTCTGTTCTCAGGCAGGATACAAGGGGAAAAATCTGGAAAAATGAACAGCAGAAAGATCTCTGTGGTAAGAGAGTCTTGGTTAAGAATTTCTTGCCAGGGAAAGGAGCTGCACTGAAGAAAGGAAAGGACAAATGCAAGCCAGCAGGAGCGTGAAGAGGAATAAAAACACATCAGAGCACCTAAATAGGTCAGTGTGAAAGGGTTGGGGCATCACTATCTGAACAGCAGCAGCAAAAAAATCATGGAGATGTGAAGGAGCTGAGAGAGTTAAGGGCCAGGGAGTGGTTGAGGCTGGTCCTGGGGTGTGCAGCCTTCAAGGGCTGTACAGGTGAGGTGGGAACATGATGGAAAGAGGAGAAAATCAAGGAAATCATGGCAGTGAAAGTGTGTCATGGCTGTTCCCAGTCTGGGACAGAATGGTTAAAGAGGTTCTGCTGGATGAATGTTTATAATGAGCTGAAGATTTGCAGGGCTGGAGATGGAAATGGATAAATACCCCAAAATTAGTGTTAGTGGAGGAATTTTGTCATCAGAGGGACTTTAACACCCTAGAAAATAACAGTTTACAGAACAACCCCCGGTTCCCTCTGGTGCCTTGGACATCTCATGAGTTTCTTTCCCCAGCAGCCACTCGACAAACAAGAGGCACCACTTGCACTGAGGAGCTGTGAGGCTTCACAAAATGCTCCTGGGACAAAACAACCTTGTGTGGAGTGAGCACAAAAGGCTTCAGATGAAATGAAATACCAGGACAAAGGATGGATGTGTGGGTAAACCTCTTCAGTTCCCAAAGGAAAGCTCTTACAAACTCAGGGAAGTGTTTGATAGAGCCTGACAAGCTCAAGGACTTCGGTTCAGCAGCAGCATCTCAAATTCCAGGTGTAAAATTATTTGGATCTGGATTTTCAGGATTTTCATGGGAATGGGCACCACAATTGACTGAATTTAGAGAAGGCCTCTTAGGAATAAGCAGAGCCTGGAAGGAAAGAAAACAACTTTTTCCTTAGGCTGTGCAACCAGGAATGTGGGGCCGCTTAGGGATGGGTTGTGTTTCCTGCACTCCACTTACCCCCAAAACCCCCCAAAACAGTGACAGAGACCCCAGCCTCAAACCCTTAAGTCTCACCCAGCATTTCCCTGATCCCAGGGGAGCTGGGGGAGCCTGGAGGCACTTGCAGGCTCCTGCAGGCAGAGCTGGCTGCAGCCTGGTGCTGGCTGACAAGGAGGCAGCTGCCAAGAGGAATCTATAATAATTTGGGAATGCTTCCTTTTCCCTCAGAGCAGCCACTAATTTCAATCTCTCTCATCTACTCAGCTGGCAATTAAAAAAAAAAAAAAATCCTTGCAGAATCCTTATTATCACAGGGGCTTCTGCCATTCTTTCAGGTGGGGTTGGAATTGGCCATTGGGTTTTAAAGTTATTGCAGAAGAGGAGGTGAATGAATGAAAAAGTGTTTGGTTTGGTTTTTTCCTCTTGGGAAACCAAGCTGAAGGAGATTGATCAGCAAAGGAGTACAACTCAGAGGTCAAGAAATGCAGTGATGAAGGGAGAACTGTCAAGTGTCACAGTGAGTTACATGTTAAAGCAAAGAGAAAAAGCTCTTTGGTTATGTAAATGAAATGAGGAGAAAAGAGCAAGTGAGACTACTGCAGAATGAGGGGGATGTGAAATTACAGCCATCCTCAGCAGGACTCCAAAATAAAAGCAGGGCTTGTCTCCCATTTTTAATGATGGGGATGATGACCAGGGTATGGGAAGGACAGAGCAGTACCCCAGGGAATGCTCCAGGAGCTGATGCACAAGCCCGGCCACAGGTCTGGGACCAGCAGCAGCACTTCAGGCTCCAGGGGTTCTGAGTGTCCCCTGAGGTGCAATCAGGATGCATCTGTCCAGGAGCCAGTGCTGAAATGATTCCCACGTGGCCCAGGTCAGACTGAAAATCCTAAACTTGCCCCATCAGAGAAAAATTTGGAATTTCCACCATATGCAGAATTCCAGATAAGGACTTTTTTTTTTTGTTTTCTAGAAAGCCTGTATAAGAGAGGGAGGTTCAGGGCACCCAATCATACAGATTTCAAGAGATACTGAAGATTAAATGCTTTAAACACGTCTGTGTTTGTTTCCATGTGAACAACAGGATGGAGGGAGGGAGGAAGGATGAAAACTAGTTGTTGCTGCAGACAGCAACCACACTTTTGTGTTCCCAGGGAAAAGAAGCACCTCAAGTAATTCCTGTAGTGGCTGCCACCCCAAATCCAGCACTCCCATGCACCAGAGCAAAAGTGGAGTGTGGCACAGAGCTTAGCAGTTTGGTAAATGAAAAATCTGATTGTTCTGATACATCTTCAGCAGTTTCTCCTTCCTGGAATTCTGTTTGTCTGTCCCTGAATTGAGAGGCAGAAATGGGGAGGGCAGACTGAACAAACTCCACGTGGTTTGGTTTTACACATCCCCAGAATTGCAGGAACTTAGACCAACATAAAGAATTTTTTCCACAGAACATACAAAAGAAGTGAATAAAGTGTTTCTGACACTCTTGATCATGCAATTAACATTCCTGAGGTTTGTGCAGCTCCATGAAACTCTCCTTCCAAAAGCTGATGGTGCTTCAGGCAAAGGGATATGTCAGAGCCTCTCAACCCCAGGGGCCACGGCCAAACACAACCACAAAATTCCCCCCTCTGCACTTTGGATCTGGAGCTGTTTGTGCTGATACTGCTGTCAGTGCTCTCGTGCTTGGCAATCCTGAATAAAAGTCCAGGGGTTTTACAGTGTTGGCTGCATGGAAATGAAAACTGTAGGGTATCCTGATTTACAAAACTAATTAACTTGCTGATAAATTTGAAAATATCCACAGGGAGCTCATTAAGGGGAAAAAAAAAATCTCATGAATGGTGGAGTTCACAAAGCTTAACCCCGAGGTGAGAAACAATGAGCCAAACTAAATTTCACTCAGGAAAACTCCAAAGCAGCCATAAGTAGTTACACCCGAGGAAAGAGCTGGACACAGAGAGACTCCTGAGTCACCAGGGCACCTCTGCAACCAGGTTCTGCTCCTATTTGCTTTGGAAGAATACTTCTTCCAGGGGGAATTTCTCTAGTCCTCAGTACCAGTTGTCTGGTACTTTCCCCCAGAGCCAGGTTTAGGCTCTATTTCCTTACAGTGCTCTCCAGCCATGAGTTATTAGCACATTATGTACTTTTATTAACATTTTCCATAGAAATACTGAACAGTACTGGCCTTAGGGCTAGCCCTTCAGGACCTCTGGCAACTCCTCCCAGCTTGACTCTTCCCTTTACCACAAGATCTTTTCTGTCTTGTCTTTATTGGGTTCCTCCCTCCCCTTTTAATTCTCCTGTAATCCTCGTTTTCCTCGGCAGCACTAATGAGTTGCTGATGTGACACCGTATCAAATGCTCTCTCACAGCCCCCAGAGATGGTATCGAGCATGTTCCCTTTGTCTAAAAACTCCATTACCTTATCAGAGAGAGATATCGGATTAGCCTGCCACAATCTCCCTTGGATAAAGCCTTGCTTTGTCCCAGCCTATTCCCCACTTAGAGCCACGGCTTTAATTACTTCTGCCTTCCAAATCTATTTCAAAGCTTGCATCAAGCTGAGCTCCTCTTTCAGGCTCCAAACCCCACTGCTTACCCTTCCACATCAGGGCCCTTGGACTGGGGCAGAGGTTTTGTCCCAGCAAGGGCCCAGTGGGGTGTGCTCCCTCCTGGGCTACGGGGCTTGGAGTCAGGAGGGGAGATCCAACCTCCTGGAGGATAAGAAACTCCTCCCAGGGGGATTTTCCGGCAGACTGTGCAGCTGTGACTGCTGTAAATAGGCTGACAGTCACCTCAGCTGTGGCACCACAACACGAGCTTTAGGATCCCTTAAGGGAGTCTGAAGCTGCCACTTCTCTCAGGCATCTGGGCTGAACAGGTCTGGCTGAGGGGACCTCCCTGTCCCTATTCCTGCTCCAGTGAAACCCAACTTATTGGCTGGGAAGCTGTTTGTCTGAGGAGATCCACCCCAGAGCTGGGGATGTGTAGGGAAGCCAACAGTAAATGGCCATTCCCCAGTGCTGGGGGTGTTCCTCCCCAGGGGCAGGACCTGCATCTCTGAGCTCAGGAGCCTCCAAGAGCAGGTGATCAGGACAGTGAGCATGGGGCCACATGCAGATATCTCCATCCAGGACAACCCCTGAGGCTCTCCTCAGTGCCACCAGAATGAAACAGGCATTTTCAAGGTATAATTCACCACACATCTCTGCCAGAAAACTTCCCTGCCTGCAAAGGGAGCCTGAGCAGCCCAGCTCTGAGGGAGATGTCTGCATCACAGGTGTCAGAAAGCACAGCCTTGGGAGTCAGGGTTCATTTCACCCAAATTCCAAGTGTCACGATGCTGAAAGAGCCTCTTGCTGGAAAAAGGTCAGTTCCTTTATTCCTCATTATTCATTATCTTTTCAAATCCCTCTACCATCAGCTGTTTGAAAAGCTATTATTGCAGCACGTTCAGTGGTGAAATGGATGAAGTCCTCTTCTCCCCCCATGCTGTGACCTCTGTGACAGCTGTGAATAAAACTAATGACAATAAATTATAGAGGTGTTGCTGGATATTGCCAGAGGAGTGATAAAATGTGATGGCAGTTAATAGAGCATGTTTAAAAGACACAAGGCAACTGTTGTCTACCAGGAGACACCCAAATGCACTCAGAAAGAGAGAGAAGTGGCATCGTGGTGCTCAGGGCCAGAGCACTCGAGGGCTCCCTGTGGTTTCGAGATGTTACCTGTGTGGTGCTTTGCCTCCTCCCTCAGAGTGTGTGCTGCTTCCCAGCCTGCAGCACGAAAGCCACACCTGCTGCACAGCTGTGCCTGCAGTGGGGCTGACCTAGAGACACAGGCCAGACAAAGTTAAACACATAAAAGCAGATATATTTATTGAAGGGCCTTCAGGTACACTAAGGGCAGATGAAGCCTCCCCTGGGGGCCTCACCCAAAATGGACAACAATCACGAGTTTTTCAGACAATTATAAGTTTAGTCTATTTGTATATCAAGGGTTAATTGTCCAATTACAGTTTCAGGTAATGAAGTCATATTCCCCCAGTTTGCTTCTCCCCCAATTCACTTTTGTTTATACTTCCTGGGCCTGAGGCAGAGGCTGTCCTTGGATCTTGGGCTTAGAAGGATTGATTTGTCTGACCAAAATGTGAAGACAGTAAGTAACACTCTGTGTGGAGTTCAGAGTTACACACTAATGCAGTACAGGATCTGAAAAATATAAAAACTAAAACTTAAGGCATCACTCTCACCTTGCCAACCTCTGTGCCGGCAGCAGGCCCTTGTGGCCCTCTGCAATCCAGCCCAGAGCAGCAGAGCAGCAGGGATGGTATCCCCAGAGCCCAGCTCAGATCATTCCTGTCCTGGTGCCTGACAGTGCCATGAGCCTCCCATTAGTCACTGTCACACACTGTGGCCTTGCAGGGTCTGCAGGTGTTGCCCCAGTGACAAGGATGCTGTGAGGACACGCCTGGCTTGGCAGGAGCAGCGTGGCAGCAATGTGTTTGGCTGCTCCAGACAAACAGAGGAACAGCAGAGGGGGTTTAGCAGCTCCTGGATGCCTTTGTGCTTTTGTACAACACATCCCAGCAGTACCAACAGAGCCCTGCCACGGTGCAGGGAGAGTGAAGCAGACTCCTCCTGACAGATTGCTGCTCCCGTGTTTGGTTTGTCAGAGCATGTACAAACTCCCTGTCTGCAGAGATGAGATAATCACAGGCTGCTGGGGGATTCGAGTAGTTCTGAGTGTGTTCAACAAACATCAAGGACAGCAAATCTGGGATGCTGGAAAAAAGGCTCATCAGCATATCCTGTTCACTGCTGATCCCACTCGAGGGTGGAGTGCAAAGGGCAGGCCCTGCCTGACCCCTTATCAAACTGAGATTACCCTGAGACTTCAGTGGTCCTTCATCCCACCTTTGTAGTTCCTGCCACACTCTGGGTGTGTGAGGAGCTCAGGTACCTGCGATTTTTGTCTCTGGCTTTAAGCCAGGTTCCCTCAGTCCCCTTAATCCCTCCACTGACCTGGGGCTGCAGAGCACAGCTCATAACTGATCTGCTGCGAGCAGGGCTTGCTCCAGCTCATTCTCTTCTGCTCTAACCACTAACCTCAGATGTCTTAGGCTGGACTATCTTAAGGAACAAGAAAGGGACATAACCCTTCAAGTCTACCACAGATTTGGGAAGCTTGTGACATTTCCATCAGTACGAACCTACTGTTCACATCCACCCTCTTGCCTACTTTTGGAAGGACAGCCCTGTGGGAGTGTTGTGGCTGAGCAGCTTGAGGGTTTCAGCATGGGGCTCATGAGGTGCAGTGTAAATCACAGCAGAGAGGGAGGGATGGCCGTGGCTGCTGTGATTCACATCCTGGGGCAGGACAACCCAGAGCAGCGCCCTGCAAGATCTGTGAATGACTGCAGGTAAATCCAACTCCTTAACAAGATCCCACTCCTGCACAGGAGCAGGGAAAGCAGAGGGAAGGGTAAATAAAGCACAGCAGAACTCATCTCCCATTCCAAAGAGCAGCAGCCCAGAGGCTGTGATCACTAATTAAACAATATCTCCCATGAACGCAGGCAGTGAGGGTGACATTTACCTCTTGTAGGCTATAAATACCCAGCCATAAGCAAACATTTCTAATCAGTGATTACGGGTGAGGTTATTTTCCCTGACGTTATAAATGATTGTTTGTTTATGCAGAGTTAATGGGCAAGATCATGCTGGAGGTGCTGGCCAAGGGTTTGGAGCTGGTACCTGCACCAGGGCTCTGGCACCACGGTGAGCTGGGTCACCAGGCTTGGGAGGGCATCCCAGACCCTGCAGGACAATCTCCAGCTGAGCCCTGCAGGGTTTTGTTCCAGGGTCACTGAGGCAAAGAGCAGAGTGATGATGGTCCAGCCCTGCATGGCCTCCTGTCCTGAGCCAGACACGGGGCCCTGTCTGTGCTCTGGGGTGGGCATGGGGCACTCCTGCCCACCTTGCTGGGGGCACCCCACCCCTCAGGTGGGGTGAAAGCTGGAGGGGGACTGAGTTTGAGATAAGTGCTGACAGAATGGAGGGAGGAGGCTCAGACTGCTCCAACCCTGCCAGAGGCAAACACAGTGCCAAAGTGCCAAAGTCCTTTCTTTGGCAAAACCCTTTTTTCCTGCAGGCTTCTGTGTACAGATGAGAGCGAAAGCGGTGGGGAACGAGCATTGTCACAGGATCTGGGCAGGGAGGTGTTTCTCACAGCTCCAGCCTCTCCACCCCAGCACACACCCCCAGCCCACGCCGTGCCCTCAGAGAGCACAGGCAAGGAAATCCAAAGGGGTATGGGCAGGCTCCTGCCCGCTGACCAGCAGAGCCCAGAGCCCTGCCAGGGACACGGGCAGCTCTGGAGGAGCAGCTGCTGTAATGGTTTGTGACAGCTCCTGTCTGTCCCCAGGGAGTGACACACTCCAGCGTGGAAGCAAATCCAGCAAACCGGGCTGGGAGAGCCAGGAGCCAGCGGAGCTCAGGGAACTCCTGTGCCCACAGCATCTCTGCTGACGTGTCTACATTTTATTCAATATGTTTCTTCCTCCTAAAAGTAGAAAGCTGGAGGGACTGAGACAATGCCCTTTTCAGAGATGTGGCAATAAAATGTCTGGGCTCATCCCTCCTGGCAGGACAGTGCCTGGATGGTGACCCAGCAAAGCAGCTGCTGGGCTCAGGACCCAGAGAGGTTTTCTGGCCTGCTCACATGCTCATTGCTCAGCTCCCCATCACCTGTTTCACCAGTTCAGGCTGGAAGGTTGGTGTTGCACAGTTCTGGCAGTGGCTGGTGGCTTTTTGGGCTAAGGTTTTGACTAATCCCTGTTCCCTGCACAGAGCAATGAGGGGCACACCCCACACACCTCCCCTCTGCTGGGGAAGAAAGGGCTCCTGGACACAGCTCTTATCAGTGGCACTGATACTGCTGGAAAATGCTGTTGCAAAAAGGTCCAGCTCTGGTACCCTGGTAACACAGGTGACCACTGAGTACGGTCAGAGAGCAACCCACAGCTGCCTCTGGGCTGTGGGGACCTGGCAGGGCCTAACCCTTCTGCCATGGACCTTGCTGGCTGCATTTCCTTTGCAGCATGGATTGCCCTCTGATCAGGAGCTCACAACTCAGTATCACATCACTAGGGCTGACTTCCTGACAAGGAACAATCAAACAGACAACGTGAAGGACTTGAATTTTAGCGTTAAATATCCTAAATAAAGCAATAGATACTGAGCTGCAAAGACATAAATAGGATATTTATAGGAATAGGCTGGAGTTTTTTAATTGTTGTCTACCAGTAGCTTGGTTTAGCTGTGCTGAGAAAGGTTGTACGCTTGGAGGGGGATCAGCAGCTCCAAGAGCTGGTGGACTACTCCCCACACCTGCAAACAGGTGTCTCATTCCAGTCCCTGTGCTTTGGATGTGCACTAAGCTGGTAAAAGTATTCCTAACACTGTTTTCGTTGGAAGCTGAATTCCCAGCAAAAGGAAATTTACCATGAAAAGAGTCTGACACTGCCCAGGGAAAGTGCTGAGGCTCCTGCTGGAAACAGAGTGCCTCTGGAATCAAAAATTCCTGGTGCCTTGCCAAACCACACAGCCACGGACTCCGGTGATAGGCACTCCTGCTTGGTGAGAGGGAAAGCAGCGAGGAGTCCATCAGGAAGTCCTCACACGACCCCAGAGCTGAGGTGTGCTCCAGCCCTGGTCACAGCTGAGCTGTGCATGAGCTCCCGACAGTGCCAGGACAGCTGGGGGTCTGTGCAGGCAAGGAACTGTGAGGCTGAGGAGGGACTTTGAGAGTGGAAAAATCACCTAAGAGAGCAGCACAGGGAGCTGTCCCCATCCCTGCAGGTTTGCAGGTGAATTCCATGGCTCTAGGTGGATGTGGGGAAAGGCTGCACACAGCACAAGCTACCTTTGATGGCTTCTTTTGCCAAGTCATCCATATCCAGTGTTCTTCCTTGGGGTAATTTCTTCTCACTTCTTCCTTGGATGCCACAGTGAGGCCTCCAGCTCCACTTAGAGGCTAACAGAGCACATAGGGAGCACCCAAAATACAAGAATTCCCTAAAAATTACCTGCTATAACATGGCAGTCTGAAATATGTGAAGGCTGAGTGACTCTGATTTCAGATGAGTTTTCTCTTTTCTCTCCTCTCCTCTCCTCCTCCTCTCCTCTCCTCTCCACTGTTTTTGCTCTCATGACAACCCCACCTGCCCTAAGGTGACTTTATCCAAGCCAGAGAGAAACACCTTTGGATTTCAGCAGCCCAGGTATTCTCCACTTTTCCAAGCTCTTCTGGGCACTGGCTGCAGGAACTTAGCATTTATATTGCTGCATAATAACATCACTGCTTTATATCCAAAGCAAACGTCTCCATCACAAGAGTTATTTCCCTCGATCAACCAGTGAATAGCAGTGCTGTTAAAGAGGTAATGAGAAGATAAATTGTGCAAGGCAGCTGACAGCAAGAGCATGAAATGATGTCTCTGAGGCTTGTTGTCCTCAGGGAAAGAGGTCTCGATTGCTGGTGCTGATTGCAGCCTAACTGGGCTGGGGGCAGTGCCGGGATTGCCCTCCCGGAGCCATCCCTGCATTTGTCAGGGAGGGGTGCAGGGAGGTTCAGCAGGGACTGATGGATCTCGTCTTGAGAAGAGCACTTCAGGAGGTCCAAGCGACCACATCGCTCCCAGAGCTCTGGAGGGCCACAGCAGGGGAGCATTTGTTAGAGAACTTTCCAACAATGCCGACTCCTGATGGCCCGAGCCGTGTCCCTGCTGTCACCTGAACGCTGCAGGCTCCACTCCTCCCCTGCCGGTGATTCATCCAGCGAGAGGATGCTAGGAGAGCAGCGAGAGCTCAGGGAGAGCTGGCATTAGGAGCTCTCAAATATTGATGTGTCTGTGCCCTGCAGACACTGTCCCTGCTCCCCTAAAGCAGGACAGGGTGGCTCAGGGGGAGGGAGGGGTGGGCAGAACCTGCCCACAGCGCTGAGGATCACGAAATGCAGCTCTGCAGAGTGCGAAGTGCAGGAAGGACTTGGAACTCACCAGTGAGGGACAGGCAGAGGCAGGAAAAGCTGTGGCTGGCAGATGGGAATTGAACAGGACTCAGAAATGCAGAGATCATCCAGGATCTGCTTCTCCTGCCTCGCGAGCTGAAAGCAGCAGCACAGGGAGCAGAGCCCACTCAGCTCAGGGGAGCTGCTGGGTCCTGGCAGTGAGAGCCCCTTCAGGCACACCCCACAGCCCCCAGGGGCACTGCATCCCTTTGCACAGCCCTCAGGAATGAGGTGTGGGTGTTCCAGGGCTCTTCCATCACTGGGATGGGGAAACAGCTCGCTGGAATGTGCTGGGCAGGGCTCTGGGAAGCAGTGGGGAGCTCTGGGAAGCAGTGGGGTGTTCCTGGGAAGCAGTGGGTATTTCTAGGAAGCAGTGGGGAGCTCTGGGAAGCAGTGGGGTGTTCCTGGGAAGCAGTGGGTATTTCTAGGAAGCAGTGGGGTATCCCTGGGAAGCAGTAAGGTGTCCCTGGGAAGCTGTGGGGTGTCCCTGGGCAGCAGTAGGGTGTTTCTGAGAAGTGGCAGGAAGCTCTAGGAACCATGGGTTGCACAGGTGCTGCTCTCAGCTGAAACCTGCCCCAAATATGAGCACTGAGCAGATGGGGAGCAGCTCTTAGAGCCCAGATCCTCTCCCTGCCACAGATGTTGGCTCAGATCTGGGGCAGCCTCTTCCCTTCAAGGATGCTGATTTTACACTTCTCTCCAAATGTTTACTGCCGTGTAATCCTTGGAAGGGTTTTTCTGTCCACGCCACACCTGGTGCTGTGGAGCCTGGCAGGGACAGGGCTTTGCTCTGCACCTGCAGCTGGACTGGGATCGTTTTGCACCACAAAACAAGCACCTGCTGTGTGGAGAGCCTGACCCAGGAGCCATGAAACAGGACCACAGCTGAAATATGTTTTTTATGACAGCAAATGACACCAGGTGTGTCTGTTGAGCTCTTGGTGAGCTGATTTCAGCTCCCAGCCATCTGTGCAGCCTCATTTTTCTAAGCCTGGGGGCTTTCAGTGCTCCAGCAGCACGTGCAGCCTCAGCACTGCCTTCCACCCCCTTGGACCACGCTGGAGCCGTCCTGTGGCAGCCAAAATCTGGGAAATCAGCTGTGGGAAAAGCTTTGGCTGGTCAGTGCCCCAGTTTAGTTCAGTTCCCCACAGCCTGGCTCAGGCTGGAGGAGCAGGAGATGGGTCTGGAGAGAGAAAAGGAGCCAGCAGTGCCTCCCAACATCCAGTCCAGGCCCTCCCAGGGAGAACCCACAATCCCCCATCCCCCACTGCTGGGTGGCACTGGGATTCACAGGATAAATGGCACACATCTTTTACCACATTTACACCATAAATGGCAGACATAACTTACCACGGAGCATCAGCTCTTTATGTACTTCATTTCTCCAAGAAGCTGCATTTCTCCAGTGGGACTTTCTTTCTTACATTTAAAGCTTCATCTGGACATGAACTGGGTGAAGAAACCAGAATAAATACATACTGTGCTAAACAAAAGTAGTGCCCAGGGAAGGGGAGCCCGGGTATGGAACTGGGGAATGGCCACATGAAATGAGACCTCGCATTTGGCAGAGCTTCCTGATTTTGGAGAACCTTCCTCAGGGGACAGGCTTTGCATCTGGACTGAGGGCACTGCAGTGTGTCAGAATCCCCATCCCATCCCCTCCCATCCCCTTACCCTGCCTCACACCTTTGTACAAAAGTGAGGTCAGGGACCTGATCTGGCTAAAACTCGGTGACAAAAACAAATGAAAAAGCAGAGAGAAATTCCTGTGAGATGCTATAAAAACAGGCACAAGGGAGGGAGGAGATTGATTTCCCTGAGGGCTGAGGAGGGAGCAGGACCCTCTCCTGCAGTGCCATCACCCCTGGTGCCCAGTTAATCTGACCACAGAACTGCTTTGCTTGGCCTTGGTGAGTTTGGTGCAGAAATAAAATGAAATAAACCCCGATAAAACCCAATAAAAGCTGTGTTCCAGCAAGCAGAGCTGAGGATCAAATCTGCCAATGTAACTATTCCCATGGAAGGCAGGGAGTGAGTAAATAAATGGGAATTGCTTTGCCTACAGGAGAGAGCTCACTCTGCTGTAAATCCTGTCCTCTGCCAGATCCCCTTTCCATACAGGAAAGCAGTAAATATTCCATGAGTCATCAGGGGGGTTTCAACCACACGTGGTAAAGAAACAACAACTGAGATGGAGGAAAAAAAAAATCTGAGGTCGAACCCAAACCCACAGGTTCAAAACAAATAAATGTTGATGTCTTTTGTTTGCCTTTTGCCTTGAGGGCCTTGGAGCTGCCAAGAGCTGTGTCTGTACAAAAGAGAGACAGTGATCTCCTTTAATTAAAGATCCATGAGATTGCCACCTAATCAAAGGATTCCACAAGCTGGGGCTTGAAAGATTTCTGATGAACTGCCTCACCTCTAAAACTGGGACAACTGGACATCCAGGGGATGCTCATTTTCCATGGAAAGGGATAACAGGATCCCATAACCACTACTGCTGTTTTTAAAGGTGTTACTTCAGTAGTTTTCACAGAATTTTCTCTAGTAAGGTCTGTTTGAGCAGACCTAAATAATGATAAATACTGTAACTTATTGTCACTAGAGACAGACTCATTATTCAGAGAGGCTGACTGTGCCAAGCAATTTGGGACACTGGAATCAAGGCAACTTTCCTGGAATACCTGGACTTTAAACTGTATTTTTTCCCTTTAGCAGTAATACAATATTCCCAATAAGCTGCCCTGAGGACTACAAACATTAAAAAACCCAAAATTATTAAAAAAAAAAAAAAGTTGTTTGTAATTTCAGCTGCCTTTGAATTGGCCAGACAGAAAATTTCTAATCACAATGTATGGAAAAGGTTTTGGGTTTTCTTTAATGTTTATTTTTAAAATAGTATGAATGTATAAAATCTCCAAGAATCTGTGCTTCATACCAGGAACAGGCTGGTGGTCAGAATTAGGATGTCTTGGGATGGCTGAGAAAATTGAGATTGTGCAGCCTGGTGACGAGAAGGCTCTGGGATGGCTTTGTTGTACCTGAAAAGGGCTCCAAAGAGCTGGGGAGAGACTTTGGACAGGGAATGGAGGGACAAGACAAGGGACAATGGCTTCAGACTCAAAGAGGGCAGGGATGGATGGGATATTGGGCAGGAATTGCTCCCTGTGAGGGTGGGCAGGGCTGGCACAGGGTGCCCAGAGAGGCTGTGGCTGCCCCTGGATCCCTGGCAGTGCCCAAGGCCAGGCTGGACACTGGAGCTGGGAGCACCTGGGACAGTGGGAGGTGTCCCTGCCATGGCAGGGGTGGCACTGGGTGGATTTTAAAATCCCTCCCAACCCCAACCATTCCAGGATTCTCTGATCTGTCCTCAGCTCCTTCAAAGAGTCTGTGCCACCTTCTCCCTTTGCTGGAATTGAAGCACTGCCAGAACAGAGCAGCGAGTTCTTAGTAAAAAGCAAGATTTTGACACTGTCACACACGGATCTTTCTATAGAATCTCTATTTTGAAAGGCACTCTTTAACTTCAGTTAGACTTAAGCAGATAGTTAAAGTTAACCATCTGCTTAATTGCTGATAGGATTAGGATTTAAATAGAGCACTCCGCTCTTCCCTAACACGGAGCCACTTTCCTTGTGCCTTAATAAAGCATTTATGGCCATGGTTCATTTTACGGGCTTGATTAGTGCTGGTGACTTCTTTATCTGCTGAAAGATAAGATTCTGACCAGTGTTAGATCGCATCTGGATCTTAATTGTCCTGAAAGCACTGGCCCAAAGCCACGTTTAGCAGTTGACAAGCATGCAAACGAGCCTCCATCCAGGGAAAACAAAACGCCGGGAATCGGCAGAAGCGTGGAATTAATTTCAAACTGTCACGTCCTCGATCCTGGCCCCTCACAGCCACTCGTTGCTGTGTCACATAAGGAGAAAGTCTTTGCTTCTCTGCGCAGACACCTCCAGGCTGGCCATGCCTTGGTGACAGATGAGGAGCAAATGAGTTTCTATGGCTTTAGAGTGATTTAAATCCGGTTAAGGACTTCAGTCTATTTATCTGCATCCTCCTGTTGCTTATAACACCAGGCAGTTACCACTCCTGCTGGCTCTGGGCAAGGTGGGAGCCACCCTCCTCTCCAGTGTCTGCATCCTCCTGCAAGGACCTGGTGACAGGACAGGGACTGATCCAAAGCCATTTGGAAAACAAATAAGATTGGTTTTTCCTGTGATTTTGCTTGGCGGGCAGCAGGCAAGGAGTTTAGCTCTCTGCTGATTCCTGTTTCTCTTCAGTCTAAAGAGCAGGATGGGACAGCCAGGCCCTGGTGTTTCCTAAGGGAAAGCAGTGACCAGGCTTGGATTTCTGCTCTCCAAGTGGATTTGAGGTCCAGCACTCCTGGACTCACTCGAGAGCCCTTCTCACAGGGATTTCATCCTCAACTTTTTCCCTTTATACTTTTTGGAAGAGGGAAAAACCAGAGCAGGACTTTGTGTTCCCTTCCCTTCTCCTTTCTGCCAATACCATGGGGTTAAAAAGGAGCGTGTGTTACTTCCAAAGGTATTTGCATAATTATCTCAGCACTCGGAATGTGCAGGAGCTGGCTGTGTTCCACCAAAGATTGCATTTAACTAATCCTGCTTTAGACACCCAGACTATTTATACTTTCTCGAATCAGCTCCATCTCCAGCAGTGCCCTTTAAAGGACACGTTTTGTTCTCTCCTGACCATATGTTTTCCCTGTGAGCAGCACATTCTGGACATGTTTCCAAAGGTTGCATCCAGGGCTGCTCCCCCGGCTGCTGTCGTGCTCTGCTGGCTGATGTTAGTCATGCAGCCTGCTCAGCTGTAGGATTTTTGAGGAAACCAGGACATTTTTATCCATTTTGTGTCTCCAAGGCAGTGTGAAGCTTTCATGGGATCCCAGGCACTCAGTGTCCACACCAACCAGGTTTGTCCCCTGGGCTTTGCAGAATTTTCTCTCCCAGGCAGAAAGTTCTTGTTCTTTCTCTTCATCTGGATTTCTTCTAGTCCTTTCTACACTTCTTTCTCCTGATTTATTCTGGAACATGTGAGAATGGGCAGCAAGGAGTTAGGTGAAAACAATGAAAATCAGAGCAAATAAAGCAGGCAATGCTACAGAGGGATGCTGAACTCCAGCTCCAGGTGAGTTCAGACATCCCCACCTGGCTGAGGGCACTGTGGCTGCTGCTCTCTGGAGCAGAGGCATTGCTGGGGAGATCCCAATGAAGGAAATGTCTCTTTTCCAGAGCCTCCAGCTGCTGAGCCAGCCAGCCTCTGGGAAGAGCAGGAAAAGCTGCCCTTTGGACAGACCTCCCACTCACTGTCCATGAGGAAGAAAAACCATTTCTTTTTTCAGCCAACAGCCTGTCCAAAGATGCTCCAGAAGGCACCAGCTTCCTTGGAGAGAGAGAGATTTGGAGCTCTCTGTGACCTTTATCTTCATCACAGTCCTGCTGTTCTTAAAAATATCACTTTAAAGCCAAGATTGGGAAATATTTTTCTCGTGGCTTTGTTTTTTCTACAAGCGCCCTTTTTAGCTGTAGCTGCTTGAAAACAGAAGTTGCATTTTCCTCATGCCAAGCTCTCCCCTGCAGTTTGCTTTGGCAGTTTGGCACTTGGGAGGAGCTGCAGGGGTGTGCTGGGAGGGAGACATATGTTGGTGTGTAGGGAGCTCGTGAGTGGGCCTGGTTTCCATGCTGCATCGTGGATACGAGGGCTGTGTGGGAGGAGGAGAATCCACCGTGAATGAGTGTGTGATTTGTGCAGCCTTTCAACACAGGAGACAGATTTTTGTGAGTGAACCCCAAGCCCTGTTGTACGAGAACATCCTCCTCACGCTCCTGTTTTTACTCAGATATTTCAGGGAGAAGGATTGTTTTCCACCTCGCAGCTCAATGGGCCTTGCTGATTTTTTATTTTTTTTCTTTATTTTTCTTAGCCATAACCTCCAGACTTTCAGTGCCCATTGCAGCCAAGTGTTTTCCACCTGCAGCTGCACATTGTCAGGGCAGGGTTGGGTTGGATTTAGGGAAAGGTTCTTCCTCAGAGGGTGCTGGCACTGCCCAGTGTCCCCAGGGAATGGGCACTGCCCCGAGGCTGCCAGAGCTCCAGGAGCTGCCCGGGGTGCCCAGGGTGGGATTGCTGAGGGGTCTGGGCAGGGACAGGGTCTGGGCTGGGTGATCCTGGTGGGTCATCCCAGCTCAGGACGTTCTGTGACTCTGATTCACCTCCTACTAAATTTCCTAGATTTCATGTAAGCCTTCATCTCACATAAGGAATAAACACAACCCAAGCTGGAAAAACAAGGGGTCAAAAAGCAGCAGAACACTGAGCTGGGGTCTCGAGGGCAATGTTCACTCACACAGCCTTCAGGTACTTGGTGGATACTTTGCAGCTAAAATCCCTTCCTTGAGCACTGCTGGGACAGAGCAGGGAAGGGTCAGGGGATTGAGAGAAGCCTGAGGCACCAAGTGGCAGCTCCAGGGCATAGGCAGGGGGAGCACTGGCATGGTGTCCAGGTGACCCTGACATCTGTCTTGGCACTGCCAGGGAGTTCCTGCAGCCAAACCCAGAGTGCAGGTCCTGCTGAGGAGCCTGCAGCAGCTCCAGCTGTGAGACACCGACCTCCTGCCTGACCTTGCTGTGCCAGCACCTCCCAGAGCACCCAGCACTGGGAGGGTGCTGGGCACCCCTGGCAGGCTCTGCTGATGGGGCTGGAACAGCAAGGTCTGCCCAGGGACAGGCCTGGGGGAAGCTGAGTTGATCAGAGCCTTTCAAAGTCCCTTTGGTTTCTTGCTCCCCAAAGTTTCCAGCACCTCCGGCGTGGTTTTCCAAAGTGTTGAGCTCCAATGGGCTGCACAGCCACAGAATTGTGGATTCATTCTGGTTGGAAAAGACCTCTGAGATCCCCAAGTCCAACCATGAAACCACATCCTCAAGTGCCACATCCACATTTTTTTTAATCCTTCCAGGGATGGTGATCTACCTTCTCCTTGGGCAGCCCATTCCAATGCTTGGCCACCCTTTCTGTGGAGGAATATTCCCGATATCCACCCTGAGCCTGCCATGGCCCAGCCTGAGGCCGTTCCCTCTCCTCCTGTCCCTGTTCCCTGGGAGCAGAGCCCGACCCCCTGGCTGTCCCCTCCTGGCAGGGAGTTGTGCAGAGCCAGAAGTTCCCCCTGAGCCTCCTTTTCTCCAGGCTGAGCCCCCTCAGTTCCCTCTCACCGGGAGGTTGTGTCCTCACTGCCTTGGCTGGGATGGGAGTGACAAACCTGGGCTGGGGGAGCATTTCCAGTCCCCCTCCTCCCGTTGTGTGGCCAGTGACTCCACCTGCCTTCATTATCTACCCCCCAGGTAAACCAGGAGCTGTTCCAGCTGCCTTTCCTCCCCCACAAAGGGGGCATGATTAATTAGCAGCTGATTTGTGCTTGCAAAATCCTATTAAAAATCCCCTGTGTGATACGAAAAATCTGCTCCGAGTTTTCCAGGGCTGTTCCTCAAAAGGAATAAAGCCTGGCAGGTGTGAGCACACCTGTTCTGGGCTCAGGTACAACCCTGCTTGCCACAAGAGTCTGGGAGCTGTTTGTGAGGCTTGGATGGGTGGAGAGGAAAAGCCGACATGGAAAATAACAGTTCCATAATCAGTGCAGGATTTGGATAGCGTGGGATACCAAAGAACAAGGCCATTCACCGCTTAATGGGGATTAAAATAACTCCTGAATAGCTGCCTTATTCCCTGAGCATCCTGTTCAATGAATGAGTCACAGGATTACTGTTGAAAAATAGGTTGGAGTGGTAGAACAAAAACCTGACATAATGAACATCAAACGGAGGGTTTGGGGACAACCTTTCGTTTGTCATTTCCAGCCCCTCTAATGACTGACATGCTGACTCCACCAGCAGCTTAACTCCTGGGTTTGTCTCGTTTGTCCCTCACCACGGTCCATTTTTAGGGGTCAGCGTGCTCGGGAGTGCCAGGCAGGTGCAGAAACGCTGCAAGCAGGATATTTACAGCACAGGAGTATAAAGGAATTAGCTATTGGCTCGTGTACACGAGAGGCAGCTGGGCTTTAACCATCTGTTAGGCTAAATATTCCTGTGCTCATCACCTCTGAGCCCTGCCTGGGCACACCTGGCTCAGGAGGGGCTTTGCTCCCCCATTCCTGGGCTGCGCTTTGCCCCCTCACTACCCACAATCCCTGGAAAAGGGCTGGTGCCTGCTCCCCTTCCCAGCTCTGCTTGACCATCGGGCAGCTGAAGGGCGTTTGCTCAGGGCTTCCCCTCTGGAATACGAATTGGGAACAGAAAAGGCCGGAGGGGGACGGTGGGTGATAAACGAGGAGCTTTGTGCTGGAAGTATTTCCATTCTCCTCAGCAGCTTTTGGGCTGCTTTCCTCCCTGCCTTCGGGCTCTGCGTTCCCCTCAGTTCCTCAAGCCTCGAGGAACTTCTGGGGAAGAGCAGCCCTGGAAGGGGAAGGGGATTTTCTCTTCATTAGTGCGGATATCAAGGAGGTTTCTTGTCATCAGCACAACAACTGCTGGCTCCATCCTGCTCTGGAAATCTCAGCAGTTTTGGTGACAAGACCAGAGGGGCAGAAGGCAAAGAATCGTTTTTATGGAATCATTTAGGTTGGCAAAGGCTTCTAAGTGTCTGATCACTAACTCAAGGCCCCAAATGCCACATCCAGCCATCTTTTAAATCCCTTCAGGATGAGGATTTAGGGGAAAAAAAAAAGATTCAACCCCTGCCATGGGTCCCTTCATAGACTGATGGCTCCTCTTTAGGCCATTTCTTTTGTCCTGTAAACTACAGATTTCAGAGCAGTTCCTAGTACTTTAATAAATTCTCTAAAACGAATGCAAAGTATAGCATGACTGTCAGAGTGATCATATATCTGTATTACAGTTACAGATATATCTGTAATACAGTTGGCATATATTAAAAATATCCTTGCTTTGCAGTTTTCGTAAGGGATTTTATTAGGAAAGACAGGCTGGAAAATACGGCATTTTCTTTTCATATTCTGACACTTGATTTATTTTTTTTCCATTATAGAACACAATAAATCAAGTTTTTATTAGCAATATTTCCATATGAAATCCCTGAGACTGAAAAAAAGAATAGGCTCTGGAGAAGACTAAAACCAAGTACCAAAGGAAAGGTTAAATCTGTGAAAAAAGGAGGATTTCCTGAGTAGGAAGTGCAGTGGAAACTCTTTGGGGGCAATTTAGAGTGTTCTTTAACAGTTACCCAGAGTTTTGCGCCTTGGTGCCGGCAATTCAGGTGGTGATTGTGGTTAACCCCAGGCTGCAGGGGAGAATTGGAAGGCCAAAAGTGAGAACCCTTGTGGATAGAGACAGTTTAATAAAAGAAATAAAATAATAAATTGGAAATGAAAAGGAAAGTATCTTCTGTGCACGTGTCTTTCCCTGTTAGCAAAGGAGTGGGAGCACTGTTTTCCTTTTTTCCAGTGAAACATCTCACTCTTTCTGCTGGTTATTTTATCTGATCGCTCCTCCCGCCGCGCTCAGAAATTTCCTATTGTGGCCTGGCAATTCAGAGCCCTGTGGCTCCTTTCTTCCCCTAATGGAGTTTCCTGGTAAATAGCTTTGAACTCAGATCCTTGTCTCAACAACAGATAAGCTTCCGCCTAACTGGCACTTCACAATTAACAGCATTATCTTGTTAAACCTGAAGAGGTGTAGGAAGGCTCAGCCATCATTTTAAAGTGTTTTGTTGCTTAGAAAGTGTTTACAAAGGGCTACAGAAATGGTAAATGCAGCCCAGTGCTGCATGCAGATGCTGGATTAGCTCAGCCACATCAAAATGCCAACAATTCAGGTTCTGTCGGGGCTGGATGACATTGCTGAAGTAGTAGCCTCAAAACAGAGGAGAGGAGAGGGAGAGGGAGATTTGAAGTGAAATTAATCAGAAGCTCAGAATCAGAAGATGATGGTTCCTATTCAGGTGCACCTGTCCTCAGTGAAGAGCCCCCAGGAGTGAGGAGGTGGGAATAAATGAGCCGTGAGAGGAGAGAGAAACCATTGCCGGCTTCCTTCTGGAACAATTGGCGTGTTCGGGCTGTGTCCGTTCCTGTTCTAAATCCCTGCATTTCACACCTCGCGTGTCCCCATCTCTGTCCCCTCTCACCCGGCAGCTCCTGCAGCGTGTGAGCAGCACCAGCAGGGAACAGCACACACAGAATTTGGGGTTTGGGTGTTTTCTGCTGCTTGATCTGTAAATGAGCTTTGCTGGAGCCAGGCTGGAAGTCCTTGCCCTCCGTAGCGTGACTGCAGCCCACGTCTGGCTGGAGCCCAAGGGACGGGCACAGGGGCCACAGGCTCCTCTAAAAGCTTCTGGAAGGATGGAGAGCTCCTGGGGAAATCCATCTTCCCAAGGCTTGCAAGACAGAAGCGTCTGTGGAGCGATTCAGTCACGCTCGGTGAACCCACCAGCTGCAAATGTCAGGGAGAGGTTTCCGAGAAATACACCGGGCTCCTTACTCACTACCCGCTTTGCAACCTCAAAAATAGATGGAAAATGTATAAATGAGGTGATAATCGGGGGTGAAATAACCGCTGGGATGGGCGGCGGGCGCAAGAGGAAGGTGAGGGAGCGATGCGCCCTTGTGGCAAAGGAGGCTCCAGCAGCCCGGGAATGGGGCAGAGGGCCGGGCAGGGGCCTGGGGGGAACACCTGCAGTGCTGGGACACTGCTGCAACACCTGCAGACCAGGGACAGGCTCCCAGGACGGCTGAGCTGCAGCGGGTCCAGCGAAGGGCCAGGAGGATGCTGAGGGACTGAGCCGGGGCTCCTCAGCCTGCAGAGGAGAAGGCTCAGGGGGATCTCGTCACTGATGAGCTGAGGGCTGAACAAAGAAGGTGGAGCCAGTCCCTTCCCGGTGGTGCCCATTGCCAGGGCAAAGGCACAAACCCTGACACACAAAATTCCACCCAAACCTCAGAAAAATCTCCCTCACTGTGAGGGTGGTTGGACACTGGAAAAGCGTTTGGAGAGAGGACACGGAGTGTCCATCCTCAGAGCCCAGGGGGTCACAGACAGCATTGTTCAGGCTGGAAAAGACCTGTAAGGTCATCCAGTCCAGCCACCAACCCAGCAGCACCTCCATGGTCACTAAACCGTGTCCCAAAGTGCCACATCCATGTGTTTTTCCAGGGACTAGAAGGAATCTGTATCATGCTTGCTGGGAACCAGGTGAAAATCAACCCATCTGATCCCATAGCTCTGAAAATCCCTCCAGACTGTTACAGGCATTCCAGAAACATCTAGTTTCTTATTTGTCCCCCATCCTCTGGTCTAATTTTCACATTAAGTTGAAATTTGTCTACATGGAAGAACAGAAACTGAAACACAATCACAAAATGAGCTCCTGCAGAACTTTTCCTTGATGAAAGCAACCAAGAGTGAGGGATCCAAAGGAAAATTCAAACTAGGGAAACCTGTAGGGCACTTATTTAAGGGCACTTGAGGTGTCCCTGTGGACCTGAGCTCCTCTCAAGGTTTGCTCCTTGTGCTGGCAGCCAGGCTAAAACCCTTCCATTTTTCCATCTGTCTGGGATATAAGGAGTGCCTGGATTCTGGATGGAACAGGAAGCAGGTGATGATGCCCAGCCTGTTGTCACCTGAATAAATAAACTCTGATTTAAATCCTGGTTGCATCCAACACTCCCCATAGTGAGGGAGAGAGATAAACAAGCAGCCAATGCTCAGAAACAAATCATGGCAACTTAACCTTATTTTTATTATTTTTGCTGTGTTTTATGGCCATGGAGAAATAATTCATATTAAGGATCATGACCTTAGCAAGCTTTCCAGCAGTTTCTATCAGGGCAATGTGAGATTAATTAGAGAAGCAGGTTAATAATGAACCTGTCTGGGGTAGAGGCCATGAGGGCTGAGTGACCATGCAGGGACCAAATATCAGGGTAAGGATGGCCTGATGTGGTTCTGGATTTGGTTTCTTTGTTCCTGGTGGAAAAGGAATTTGCTTATTAAATTTGCAGGTGAGATGAAGCTTAGATTACCGTAAGTCTATTAGAGAACGGAATTAGAATTTAAATGTTCTTGACAAATTGGATAAATAGCCTGAAAATAAATTGATTAAATGGAGAAAAATGAGATGCCTCAGGCTGAAGCAGGAATGCTAAAAAGCCTTTTCTGTGTTGGAGAACAATTGGAGAGTTCCTTGGAAAAGCAATAAGGAACCATAAGTGATCACTTTACATGAAAAGAAAAATATCAGATGTTTGTGTGAACAAGAGAAGCTGACTTGGGACAATCCAGGCATTCCACTCTGTCCTGGTTAGGGCTCTCTCAGAAACACATCCCAGACTTGAGGAGGATCTGGGTCACTGGGAGCACAGGGACCCAAGGCAAAGCTGGTTTCATGGGGGAACAGCAGAGGAATGGTGTCAGTAAGAAGGATGAAAGAGCACACAGTAACTGTGGTCGTGAAGAGCTGTGACAGAAATAAGGAGGATTCTCTCCACATCCCTGGAAGACAGGAAAGAAGGGATTAGTCTGAAAAGCAGAAAGGAAGACTCAGTGACACAGATCTTCTGGGGGAAAGGAGATATCCATGAAAGGTTTGGGAAAGGCAGAGCAGCCACTGGAGTAACCCCCTGAACCAGCAGAGCAGGACATGGAGGATCCCTGGAGATCTCATCCTGCACTGCCACTGCTCCATCCTTGCTGGACAGGTCTGGACAAGGAGCTCATTCCTTACTGAAAGTTAAAGGTCATGGAGGTTTATCAGGAGTCCCTTATCTGATGATTTCTTTACAGTGAGAAGGAGACAGAGCTGTTTCCCACCCCGAGGGGCAGTTCCCAGCCCCAGTTCCATCAGTCACTCTGCCATGGATTGCTTCCTCTGCACAGGGTGCCTCAGTCTCACAGGATTCCCATTTCCTGGGGAGCGATCCAGAGCTCCTGTGCAGCTGTTTTGATGCCTGGAGAGACTCCTTGGAACAGAGGCTGGGCAGAGTTAAAGGAATAAAGCAGGGATTTATTAAAAGCCCTTCACAGGATCCACCTTGGGCAGTGCAAGAGCCCGGCC
>VXBQ01007178.1:184256-220160 GCA_013400175.1 Phainopepla nitens | reverse complement strand
AATGCAGTGCAGTACCTGGAAAATATGAAAGTTAAAATTAAGGCATCAGTTTAACTCCATGAGGCCACACCTTTGACTCCTCTCCGTGCTCACCCAGGACCTGGTGGCCATGGTTGGGGACAGTCTGGGTTTGGGCGGCTGGGGCTCGTGTCCTGAAAACCTCCAAAGCTCCAAAGCGCTGTGCTGGATGGAGCTGGAGCAGTGGAATGGGGGCCCCAGGAACACCCCAGCCCTGTGGGTACAGCTGGATGTGCTCCTGTCTGAACATGTTTCTCACCTTTGCAGAGAACCCTCATTTGCAGGCTCAGCAGAAGGGGAGCAGATTCCCATTATCGTGTTCTCCTTGCATCTGGAATTTTAAGTGAACTGCATAACAGAATCTTCTGCTTTCTTAAGCATTTCCTTCTCCTTTCTTTAATCATACTGAGATTTCCTGTGATACTGTGAGCTGTAATTATCATCTGCAGATCAGTGGCAATGCTAAGCTGGTTCTTAAAGGGATTTTTTTTTCTGTGAATTTCAGATGACCAAGAACAAAATTATAATCACCTGATACTAGACAGTGCCACCCAGACACCTACACATGGTAAGAGAAAGCAAAGAGCAAAATTACACACGTTGTAACTTTCCTCTGCCAGCCAGTAACATTTACTGGTACCAAAGTGTGTTTAATGTTAATGGAAATATTCCTCTGGCAGTGCTGCATGGCTGATGGTTCCCATTGACATTAAACACAGGACCATATTTTCAATAGTGTGCACAGGGAAATATGGCCCAGTCTTTTCTAACTGTGCTGATCAGCCTTGTGTCTAATTCCAAGATACTCCCTTGTTTCCCACTTGGTTTCCTCCACCTCGTCCCAGCCTGGAGATGTTTCTTTGCTTCCTCCATGGCCAGAACCTGCCTCTCTCAGCTCAGCCCTGTCCCCCAGCCCTTCTGTCCCCTCCTTTGGGTTTCCCAGAGCAGCCGTGGAGCCTGAGCTGTGTCCCCTGTCCCTCGGAGCCACCATGGACCAGCCAAACCCTGGCACTCCTGGCTCCATCCAACCCCAGGCCAGTCCCTGCCACCCACAGCCCTGTCCCCCAGTCTCTGTGCAATCAGACCAGCCTCTGACTGATCCCTCAGGTCCCCTTTGCTTTCCTCCCTCTTCTGCTGCTGCCTTGTCTTGGTCCTGTCCATGTCCCTCCCTGCACCCTTTGCCTTTGGGCTGTGATCCATTCCTCCTGCTGTCAGCACCAGTAAATCTCATCTCAGTCACTTCTGGCAGCGCTGGATCTCTGTATTTGTTACTCTTTTTGTCCTGGTGAACTTTGAAACCTCATCCTGACTATTCTGTAGCTGATTTATTGCAAGTTGTGTTCATGTATAGAGATCTCCCTGCTGCTCGGGAGGGTGGGAGAACAATTGCCCTTGGAAAGATCACCTAAAACCTCGGGGGTTTCTTCTTCCCAGAGGAGGCAGGCATCTCTTCAGCCTGCAAATTGCTTCCATGGTAAGACTTTGTTATTAGGGCTTCATTTTCTGTCTTCCAAACACTCCAGGAGGAAGAGTGTCAGCTTTAAACTCATCAGTGCCACAGCAGTATATATTGAGGCTGAACTGACAGCCTCCAATGCTCCTGACGACTCATTCTGTTTATTTTTTTACCTTCCTGAGGAAAAAAAATAGACAAAAATTGAGAAACAGGGTTGAAATTGTGTTGTGTTCTCTTTGGTCTTGGTACTCATTCTTAAAATCCAGCCCCTGCTGAGTTCTGAGCTGCCCAGGAGTTTGAATACAGCTCCAGCATCAGGGTCCCATTGCATGCAAGAACTCCAGGAAATGTGCTAAAACAATTCAACTTCCCTCTGCTCCTAACAGATGCTTTGCTTTTTAATGTACTTAAGAGACAGAAAAACAAGGGTGGATACACTCATGGTTTTGGATTCCTTGTGCTTCCTGTGTCTTAATAATTTGGTTTTTCCGAGGGACTTGGATGAGCTGACTACAAATAAGTGTGTGATTCAGAGGTGCATCTTTCCCCTGAGTTATCCAGATGGCCACGGCTGCTTTTGTTCCTTACACTCATGTGTGCAGTTGCTGGTGAGCCATTGCTTGGCGAGTCTGAAACTATATTTGGACTTTTCAAGTAAGACATCAGAAGAGCTTGCAGGATTCAGAATTACTGCTGAGATTGTGACCAAGGTTTAATTTAATTCCCTCCCCGGCACGGGGCGCATTTTCTGTGTGCTCATGCAGATTTGGAGGTGGACAGGAGCAGTCCTGTGCTCACCAGCTGCTCCCTCAGCCTGTCCCTGGACAGCCTCTGCAGGGAGCAGAGAGGAGCTTGCAGGCTCCAGGCCTGGGCTCCTCCTAAGTGCAGGAAAAGAGCAGCTGAAGGTTCTCAGGGTGCCAGCCTGAGCCAGCAGGGCAGTGGCTGGAGGTGATAAGCAGCCAAAAATCCCTGCTGTGCCTGGAGCAGCTCCCTAGGGTCTCACCCCATAGGGATGTACTCCTGCGTGTGCAGGGTGAGCTGGAAACCTGGAATTCCTGTCAGGATGGGAGCTCAGCTGCTGTGGGCTGGTCTCTTCACAGCTCTTTTGCCTTCACCTGTAATTCCCTGAATATCCAAACTCCCTCCATCCTGGGCCTGAGCAGCAGAGGATCCTCAGAGCCAGCTGTGCAGACCCCAAGCCTGGGCTCTTCAGGGGAGCTCCTTGTGGAGAAGGAAGGAAAGCCAAAGTCCCTTTCCCCTTCCTGCATGGGCTGGGCCTTCGGGAAAGCAGAGCCAAATGCACCCCCCAGGCGTTTTCCCAAAGCTCCTGGGAATCGCAGCAGGATGTCAGCATCCAGGAGTGATCCCGAGGTGCAGTGGGGCAGCTGTTCTGCTCTTTGAGGAATCATAACAGGATTTTGGTGTGCAGGAGTGATCTAGATGTGCACTGGGGCTGCTGTCCCACCAAGCAGCGTTCTGGAAATACCCCTCTGCATCCCTGACAGGGCCAGTGTTCAGCTGAGGAAGGCACAGGGTGGCCAGCATCTATTTCCAGATGCTCTCCAGCTCCTCGTATCCTGCTGCCACAAGGAGACAAACCCCTGGGGATGAGAGCAATCCATGCTCACAAGGAATGGGGAGAATGAGGAAGAAGCAGTTTGACCTTAGGTCTGGGTGCTGTTCTGCTCCAGCTGCAGGTTCCCAGGGTTAAAGCCCCACGGCCTCTGGTTTAACCTGGCTGGGGGTGCCGCTTTTAGGGCACAACTTCTCAGTGCAAAGGGGCTGCCCGCCGCAGAGCTGAGCTCTTCCCTGTGCAAGAAGGAACAACCACTAATTAACAGCGGGTCCCAGTCGATGTGTTCTGTCAGGCTGCTCTCACCTCGTTAGCACAGAGCTGAGAGGGGAAATCTCCCTTCCTTCCCTGCCTGGCTGGCACAGAGGCTGGAGCCTGCGCTGGAAAATGTGGGGAAGACAATTCCCAGCGGGATCAGGAGAAGTGACCACAGGCAGGTGGCTCACAGGAAGTGTCCAAGGCCAGGTTGGACAGGGTTTGGAGCCCCTGGAAGGTGTCCCTGCCCATGGCAGGGCTGGCACTGGATCAGCTTTAAGGTCCCTCCCAACCCAGCCCATCCCGGGACTCTGCAGTTCCATGACTCTCCCAGCCCAGGGGCTGCAATCCCAGGATTTCAGTTCTGCTGTTGTTGAGGGCTCTGAATTAACCACAGTGACTTTGAGCATCCCACATCTTCCAGGAATCCCTTGGGTTTTTCTGCTGCTGGACTATTCCTGCCCCAAATTCCCTCCCAGGGCACCAAATGTCCCACTCCAGAGGTACCTACAGCCCTTTAGAAACCTCAGCTGAAATTCTGCTTTCAGTGACAGACTTTAGACCCCAATTCCACTGAGATCTGAATTTTCATGTGGATTTCATTAACTCTAGACTTTATTTCTACCTCAGCTGCAGATTTGAGCTGCAAATGAAGAACTGTACAGCAGTTTTAGGAAATGTAGTGATTTGTATGTAAAATGTGAGTGGGAGGGAGCAAGAATTAGGCTCTAAGCACAACCAAGTTTTACATATGAAATGCAGCTAAATCTTTTGATACATTAATTTATCTTGCTTAGATATTCAGCCTTCACACAAAATAAGAACATAAAATGATTTTCCCCATAAAAACATTAAAATATGAAGGAAAAAACTGAGCTGTGGGCACAAAAGAGAACAGAGCATCAGCTCTAACAGAAATACACATTGACTGCCTGGGCTCAGTTTCTGTACAGCTTATTGCTTTATTTTTTACTGCTACTGAAGTTTCATCTCATTATATTTAGTGCATATATAATTATCCCAACCTAAAGAGCACCTAATAAACATTTTTTTTACATCTTTATAAATACCAAGCACATTTCCAAATAATATGGTTAGAAGGAAGTTCATATCACGACTTTTATGTCAGTTAATTGCATTTGACAATCATCTCAAAAAATACTTGGTAAACCACCATGAGCAGCCAATTACTTCAAGGTTTTAATTTGGCCAAGCGTTTTTCCATGGGTGATGCCTGGGATTGCTCTGATGGAGGCAAATTTCATTTTATAGCTGTACTTGTGTGAGCTTTTATCAGTTTCCTCTATATGTACTCATGTATGAGTGTGGTTTTCTTTTTCCTTTCCTTTCCTTTCCTTTCCTCCTTTCCTTTCCTTTCCTTTCCTTTCCTTTCCTTTCCTTTCCTTTCCTTTCCTTTCCTTTCCTTTCCTTTCCTTTCCTTTCCTTTCCTTTCCTTTCCATCTCCTTTTTTATTCCTCTTCTCTCTTTTCTTTCTTTTCCTCCTTCTTCCTGTTTTCTTCATTTCAGAAATCCAGGGCATCTTCCTTCCCACACACTAATAGGGCTTTGGGGGATATATTGCTGAAAAAATCCTTGCATCAATTTTCTAACATCAGACCAGAAGCTTCAATTTGGGGCAATCCCAGAAGATATGGAAATGATTCCCTATTCTGTCACATCTCCTCCAGCAATTTGTTGAGAGTTTTGTGTCTATTGTGTGTAAGACACTGTTTACAAAATCATAACAATTAAGGACTGTTTAAATTAGCTTTATCCCCAGCAGAAATATATGGGGGGAAATGAGAAGCTAATCAGATGTGCAGCACATAACCCCCAGCACAGACAGACCCTTGATGTCCTGACCTTGTGCAGGGCTGGAAGGGCAGTGGGAGGGAGGATCCAGGTGTGACAGGGCTGGAGCACAGCCCCAGCTCCTGGTGCACCCACGCTGCCCTTTGGCTGCCAGGAGCACCGCAGCTGTGCCCAGGAGCAGCAGCAAAACACACAGATTGCTGTGCTGCAATACAGCCTCGGTTCTGGAATCAGAGCTCACTGCAGAATCGGGGCCACATCCACCTGAGAGCCCTGAGAGGTGCTGGCCGTGTCCCTGAGTGCAGAGCCCCCTCTGTGCTGGCTCTGCTGCTCTTGGGGATGAGGTTGGACCGAGGGAGGACTCACCCTGCCCTTCCTTCAGTCCCAGCCACAGAAACCCGCAGTGCTGCGGACTGCAGGGGACCTTAAAGTCATCCAGTCCCAGGCACACCAAAAGTTGTGGCTGCCCCTGGATCCCTGGCAGTGTCCCAGGCCAGGATGGACACTGGGGCTGGGAGCAGCCTGGGACAGTGGGAGGTGTCCCTGCCATGGCAGGGGTGGGATTGAGTGGTCTTTATGATCCAAACCAAACCAAACCAAACCAAACCAAACCAAACCAAACCAAACCAAACCAAACCAAACCAAACCAAACCAAACCAAACCAAACCAAACCAAACCAAACCATCCCATGCCTGTGTGACTTTCCCGTTGGGATCAGCTCCCTGTCCCTGCCCTGATGAGCTCTGGGCTGAGCCCCTTGCAGAGCTGGGGGAGGTACCACTTTGCAATGGTCTCAAGCCCAGCCCCAGCTCTGCACAGCCCTGGGTGCTGGCAGCTCTGGTGCCAGAGCCAGGAGTTTTGTTCTGCACCCCCTCACAAGGGCAGCAAACTCCAGAACGAGCAGATCCTTTACTCTGATTGCTCTGTGCAACTTTAATTTCTGCAGCTCTCCCTTTCATTTTAATTGGCAGTGTTGCCTCTCACAGCCCAGTTGTGGGGTGCAATATTCAGTGAGGCACTCTGTGTGCTCAGGGGCCTTTCCATGCTTATCCCCCTGGGTGACAACACTCAGGGATGTCATTGTCACATCCAAGGGCATCACCCTGCAGTGTGTGCTGCATCCCTTCCCCCTGCACCTTCCTCCTTCAGGCTGCTGCTCAGTTCTCAGGAGCCATGCAAGACCCAATCCTAGAGCCATCCTGATAGACACAGAGCTTTTAACACTGGCTGAATTTAAAATCCTCCATCTCCAGCTCATATAAATGAGGGCAGCTACTCACTGGAGAGCTCTGATTTACACCACAGAGGATCTGACCTGGAAATGTAGAAACCTCCTGGAGATTAGTCATGAGAAATGCAAAGCACTATTAATAACAGTGTTTGTAACAAGAGAAAGCAGAAGTGTGAAAATACAAACAGTGAAGATATATGTTATATATTTTAATTTGAATCTGTGAACATCAGTTTATTTGTCTGCTCTGACAGAGTTTCACTTCAGGATGTCCTGGGAGCTCTGAGTCCTGGCACAGAAGGATCCAGAACATCATCAGTGCTACCAGATTTTCCTGAGGAATGGGGCCCTTTGTAAGAATTTGCGTCAGAATCTGAGACTTTGCGTCTGAGCCTTCAAAGGGCTGAGCAGAAGGCAGTGCTGGGGGAGCAGGGAGAGCTCTGACAGAGTGCTGGAGCTCTGCTGAGCTGAAGCTGAGCAGCAGAAGGCTGGGTTGTAGCAGCTTCTCCTAGGTGACATTGTTTGCTTTCTCTGGGTGAATGTTTTAAAAGGCATCTGTTAAAATGTCTTGCAGAATTCGCACAACATATGTGCAGACTCAAATGCAAATCTGCAGCACATCCCTTTTGCCACTTGAGCTTTGTTTAAAACTTTGCCATCAATTCACTTTTTTTTTTTTTTTTGGGTATCATCTGCTCCCGTCCTTGAACATGAAAGGTTTTGTGCCTCATGTAAACACACTTTGAAAGTGTCTTCCAACAAGAGGGGCAGAGTGAGATGTGACAAGAAGACTTCAGGTCTGATCTGCACAGCTCTGGAAATCCTGAAACTTCTCTGAGCCCTGAGCTTGCAGAGAGGTTGCAAAGCACTGGCAGAGAAATGAGGCTCTGCCTCAGCTCACAGGGGCTTTGTTTTCCTCTTAGATGCCAAAGCAGCTGAGGGCATGAGTGCAGCAGAGCAGTGAATTTGTGTATCACTGCAAACCCCCAGGCACAGCAGGCTGCAGGACCCTCGCCCACGTGGTGCCAGCCCCAGCCTATTTTCCTCTTTGGATCAGTGATGCCCTGGGGTGGCTGCCTAGAGCAGAGGCTGACAGGCATAGAGAATAAAGAGGGTATTCATTAAAGGCCTTCAATAGATGCACCCTGGGCAATGCAAAAGCCTCCCAGAGGCTGCACCCAAGATGGAAGATGGTCATGAGTTTTTCAGACAGAAATAAGTTTGGTCTATTTGCATACCAGCGGTTAATTGTCCAATTACAGCTTCAGGTAATGAAGTCATATTCCCCCAGTTTGCTCCCCCCTAATTCACTTTTGTTTGTACTTTCTGGGCCTGAGGCTGTGGGGTGTCCTTGGAGCACAGGCTTAGAAGGATTGTTTTGTCTGACCAAAATGTGAAGAGAGCTCACTAACACTGTGTGGAGTTCAGAGTTATACACTAATGCAGGACAGGATCTGAAAAACATAAAAGCTAAAATCCTAAGACATCATCAGGATGTAGTAGGAGCACAGGCAGTCCCTCCAGAGCAGCCCCTTCCCCAGCCCTGTGCAAGGGTGTGAGCAGAGCAGCAGCCTCTCAGAGCCTGGCCCAGGGATGCTCTGGTTCCTATAAAATACAGCAGGGTTCAGGCTGGCCTGGCAATTCTGGCTCGTGAAGCAGAAGCAATGCACCCACCCTGCTTGGTGGGGCTCCAGGAGGAGAGCTCAGAGCTCCACAGAGTTCCCTGCTCCCTTGCTGGGTCCTTGTGCCAGCGTGGTGCAGCCTGCTGAGTTCTGGGCTGGGCTGTGCCCAGTGCCAGCCCTGCCAGGGCTGGAGCATCCCTGCTCAGGGCACTGTGCAGCCACTGCTGCCTGGAGGGTGAGGAAACACTGCAGAGCTGCATTCCTGCTGAATTAATCAGAGACATTGGCAGAATTGTAAAGCCTTGCATTGATTGTACCAAGGTGGGGTTGGTACAATGTTCCGAGGCTGGAGCAGAGGGATTTAGAACCCAAGAGAAATGGCTGGGTGAGGTTCCCGTGGCTGCTGTGTGTCCTCTGTGCTGGGTGAGCTTCTCCTCCTGCCTGTTCCTCTGCCAATTCCTGTGCCAGGATGGACGGTGTGTCAGAAAATGGGCACAAAATGGCACAGGGTGGTGCTGAGGAACATGGGGACTAAACCCGACTTTCAGAGGTCATCCCAGTAGCCACGGGACAGAGCTCACTCCCAGTGGTCATCTCCAGCTGCCCGGAGTGTAGGGCTGGACTGGGATGAGTGGGAATGCTGGGGAGCACAGGGTACAACCTCAGCTGCCTTGCAGGGAATGGGAGACCTTTCTATTTGCATCCTGATTATTGATTATGACCTGCAGCTTCCATAGGAGCCCACAAACAGCACAAACAAAGAGGAGAGAGACCAGAGACGAGCATGACTCAAATATATTGCAGGAGTGAAAAACTGCTGAGAAACTCATGCTGAACTGGCCTCAGAATATAAATTGCACAAGGTATTTCTCGTTGCTAGAGCGCCTCAGTTCTCTGATCTCCCCCTCAAACTACATTATGCAAAAGACATCTGAAATTAGCTTTGGTCATTTCAGTTTATCCTTTATTTTGCTGAGTGATGGGCAGTGGATTTCAAGGTGACTTCTCACTTGCCAGAACCATTCCGGTCTGTTCCTGACTGCCTGGATGGGAGAAGCAGCCAGAAGATGAGCTGATCCTGCCCCAGCCCATCAGATAAACGCGTGGCACTTAATTTCACACACCTCATGCGAGCAGTCAATTAACGCTCCGGCTCCGGCACCGAGCACAAGCTCCGCGCGTACGACTGGGCTCACTGCAGCATGTCCAAACCTCCATGAAAATGGAGATTAGCTACAGGTTCTGGCTGAGGAATTTGCAAAGAGATGTTACCCCAGGGTCCTTGCCACACAAGCACGAGTAGGAGTGGGGACATGGTTTCAATGCTGATCCAGTCTCTGTTTACTGGATAACATCGAATCAATTGTTTCCAGCCCCCTGATGAATACGATGCACTCCCTGATCCTGCAGTCAGTCTATTAGACATGGACTGAAGCCATCAGCAAGGAAATGATGTTCTCTGAGAGGTGACACTCCAGGTCCCGTGGGTCTGTGCTCTTTCTGCCACACCAGAACCCTGTTCCAGGAAAGCAGAGAGGAGCAGAAGAAACGGGGGAGGAGATTTAATGAGCTGAGGTGGTTATTGCATTGTTAGGAGGAATTTTTCACCAGTGCAAGAAAGTCAGGACTGCCTCAGCCTGTCTTTGACACTGCACAGTGCTGAGAGTGGGTGACAGGAGGTTTAAAATATCCAGGGGAAGTCACAGTGTGAGAAAAGTTGTGGAAGCAGCTCTGGAACCCCATGCACAGACACACAGGTGAACTGCTGGGTTCATTTCCAGGCAGCAGGGGCACGGAGGACACGGTGAAATGAGAAATTCAGAGAGATGGAATTCAGAAATTCAGAGAGGAGGACACATTCTGCTGTCCAACAAACAAGGCTCCACACGGCAGAAAGGCAGCAGGGGAGGAGATGGCCTCACTCTTGCAGATGTTTTTTGCAGGAAAGAGATTCACTTATGACTCAGGTGTAGAAAATTTTACAGTCTGTGAAATGTCTGCACTCTGCTTGGGTGGATTTTGTTTTGAATTTTTTTTTCTGGGAAATGGGAGAAGTTAGCAAGTGTATGGACACTTCACAAAGCCAACAGTTTTCCACGTGAAATTCCCCTGCTGCTCTGTTACTTTTGGGCAGAATCTGTGCTTTTATCTCAACCAGCCCATGGTGCAGAGGAGGCAAGAGGGCTTGGGGCAGGTGAGTGCACACTGATCATGCACTGCTCTTCATGGGACACTTCAGGGATGTACAACAGGAATGTGTGAACCCAAAACTTGGACATTCTGCTGCTCCTGCAGAGAATTTACCCTTCTGATTTCATTTTCAGACCATACCTGAAGTCGCCACCTCCTTGGTCTTTTGCCTCAGCTACTGAACCCCATCACTGCTCTGGGGTCTGACAGAGCCCGCTGGGGTCTGTTCTGGCTTTGCTTCCAATAATTGAAGTTCCTGCTTTGTTAAATACTTTCATATCTGCCCATTTTAACATCTGAACACCTGGGAGTTATGATTGCAGTTCAACAGGTCCCTGTCCCTTGGCTGGGCTGATGAAAGACCATTTTCCAGCTTGCAGCAAAGGAACAAGGTTTCAAAACCCTGAAGATAGTCTGGACTTCAATTTTAGCATCTGGGCTCAGTGCTGAGCTTTACTGACAGTGCCCTCAGCATTAGAGTTGTGACAGAGGGCCCTGAGACCCTGTCTGGGGACCCCCTCAGTGACCAACAAAATCAACATCAGAGGGGCATCCTCCACCCCTCAGGGATAGGGATTTCCTGCCTCAGGAACCTCTCCAACACCTTGCCTTGCCCTCTGAGTGCCCCCAGATGTGCCCCCTCAGCCCCACTTCACACTCCTGTGTGCAGCGGGGCACGAAGGTTTGCAGAGCCCCACTGCCCCAGTGCCATGGAGCAGCATTGCCCCAGGCTCAGAGCACTGCTGAGGAGTCTGGCACAGGGGGAGGGCAGTTGGATCATCAGCCCCAGTTAAAAGAACCCCCCAGACTGGTTCTGTGTCCCTGAGGGTGGGGAGAGCACAGTGTGGGGGGGAAGGTGAGTGATGCTGCCCGAGCACCTGGCACAACCCTGCACGGCCTGGGGGTGAGTGCCAGTCCAGCCCCATCCCTCTGGGACAGCTCCAGGGGACTGAGGCAGCACTTTGCTTCTCCCCATAATCGCTGTGGACCAGGAAATGACACCACAGGATCCATTTCCCACGGATCTGTTGGTGCCAGTTTGAATCATGTCCAAGAGCCTGTCACTGAGGCTGGCTCGGGCCCAGCTTTGCTCCCTGCTGGAGCCTGTGGGGCTCCCTGCCTCTCTCCATCACCTCAGTGCATGCTCTAGACCTGCCTTTCTCTGCTGTTTTTTTGCAGACAAGCCACGAATGAACAACATCCTCACTTCAGCCACCGAGCCCTACGACCTGTCCTTCTCCCGCTCCTTCCAGAACCTCTCCCACCTCCCGCCATCCTACGAGTCTGCCGTCAAGACCAACCCGAGTAAATATTCATCTCTGAAGAGACTCAGTAGGTGTCAGCTCGTTTCCTTCCCCCTGTATCTGGTTTGTTCTCAGGTTGCAGCAGGCACAGCATTAAGGAGTAACCCCTTCCCTCTGCTGGGCACTCCCGGGCTGGCATTCCAGCAATGATTCCTTTGGCTGTCACTTCCCATCAGGGATGAGTGTGGAGAGTCATTTCATTATGGGAGAGTACATGTGCTTACTGCTTGCTGACCTCCTTGCTGTGCTGCCTCCCACCCCTTTGCTCAGATCTGCTCCTGTCAGAGGATAAAAAAAATCCTTTTTTCCTCTCAGTTGGAGCTGAGCCTGGCTGGGTGCTCAGAGCTGCCCTTGGCACAGCCAGGGCAGGGATCTCACCAGCCCCGGGGGCAGCTGGGAATGACAACAGAAAGATGCTAAGGTGGTTGGGAACATCTTTTCCAGGAGGAGCCCTGCCTGCCTTGGGCAGTGCTGCAGTCCATGTGCTCCATGGTGTGTGTCAGAGCTGCTCCTGACCTGTGCCATGCTCAGATCCATTTTCTGTGTCATGCTGTGTGTCCACACCTGTTCCATGCTCAGATCCATGCTCTGTGCATCTGCCATGTTCAGATCCATTTTCTGTTCCATGCTGTGTGTCCATACCTGCTCCTGACCTGTGCCATGCTCAGATCCATTTTCTGTTCCATGCTGTGTGTCCATACCTGCTCCTGACCTGTGCCATGCTCAGATCCATTTTCTGTTCCATCCTGTGTGTCCACACCTGTTCCATGCTCAGATCCACGCTCTGTGCATCTGCCATGTTCAGATCCATTTTCTGTTCCATGCTGTGTGTGCATAGCTGTGCCATGCTCAGATCCACGCTCTGTTCTATGCTCTGTGTGTGTCAGCGCTGCTCCTGACCCATGCCATGCTCAGACCCACTGGGTGTTTTGGGTATTCCAGCAGGTTTGCCCTTTTAACACTCCATAGCATCTCTCCTTTCCTGCTGTTTTAAAGATTACATTGTTCTGCCAATGGTTCTATAATGCTCCAGCTCATCCCCTTTGCTGATCTCAAACCCTTCAGCTTCAGTGGGATTCTGAAACAAGTGATTTTTGTGCAGGAAATGCTCTCTGCAGACTCACCCTGGGTCTGTAGTTTCCATGAGCAGTTTCTGGATGCAGCCACGGAGTCACACTGCCTAACTTCGAGAAATCACGTAGATGTTTACACTCACAATGGATCATTGTGAGGGGAGAGGAGGGGAGGATGAGAAGCACATCTGACTTAGTGCGTGGAAGATCTGCATTCCCAGTTTAGCCAGCTAAGGGAGACACACAAATTAAGTGGCAGGGAAGCCCTTGGACTATCCATAAGGAATATCTGTGGAAGACTTTTCACAGGAGACAATGTGCAGCACAAAAGAACCCAAACCTCAGTCCACTCCTTGGCTCTTCAGTGTGGGACTTACGCACCTGTTTATTATTAAGGCAAATTCATTTTATTAAAAGTAAGAATGTGCTGAACTGTGTTGGAGACCAGAGCTGAGATATTTGGGGATTAGAGCCTGTCCTCTTCCCTGTGTCCTGTGCACAGCTTTGCTTCTGCTATGAGCTTTGTTCCCTAGAAACACTTGGATCTCACATTCCCAACCAAAAAATCCCAGTGATAAACAGTCCATGTTCCTGAGTAGCTTGGATGATACTGTCTGATATTGGAAACCCCTTGAAATCAGGGCATTGTAGTATTTCTGCTCTAAATAGTCCCCATTTCCAGGGGATCAAAATGAGAATTTCTCAGCACACAAAATACAGCCTTTGGAGCAAAGGGTGCCCAGAGCAGCTCTGACTGATCCCTGGCAGTGTCCAAGGCCAGGTTGGAGCAGCCTGGGGCAGTGGAAGCTGTCCCTGTCCATGGCAGGGGTGGGAATGGATGGGCTTTAAGGTCCCTCCTACCCCAAACCAGTCTGGGATCCTACAGTGTGATCCCATGATCTCCTAAATCTTTGTCTAAAATGACAAAAATAAGTTTGTGTTAAGGTGCCAAGGTTAAATGTTCTGAGTACAGTCAGTGCTCCTGGAGCCTTCCCTGCCCCTCTGGGCAGTCCCTGTCCCCCTCAGTGGATCCCTGGCAGTCACCAAGGACACTGAGCTTGTCTTTGTCCCTTGGCTGGAGGGGTTCAGTCAAAACCTTAAATATCCACCCCACCAATCCCAGCAGGGAATCCCCACTCACTGCAGGGCAAACCCCACCTACTGACCCACCCAGGGCAGGTCTAGACAGACCCCAGTGCTCTCTGCAGGACCCCAACCCAGCCTCTTGCACAGCACCTGGCAATGCCAAACCAGCTGCTCCCCTCTGTATTTCTGAGTAGCCAAGGAGTTTCAGTCTGGAAGTGCCAAGCCCTCCCTGCTCCCACTGGGACTGAATACACTCAGCACTTCCAGAATCACTGAATCACTTTCTTGCAGCTGCTCTACTCCATAGCCAAAGGAAAAGAGGCCCCCAGCTCCCAAACCTCCCCTTGAAAAATGCCAGCAAGATAATTTTCTTATTCCATATGAAGGAGCTGAAGGCAACACAAAAAAGTGCGATATCTAAAACCTGGAGTTTGAAAATTACTTATTGGGCCTTCATTTTTCTTATTTAAAATTACTCCTTTCCAATAGACTCCCTGTCACGCTTAGAAAAATATAAAATAAAAACGTTATACAGAGGTCCTTAACAAATATTTCTATTTGAGCAAGATAAAAAGCATTTTTTAAATCTGTGTTTCAGGGTTCCCTACAGCTTGCCAAGGAGGGAAAAGTTAACTTATTTTCCTCCAGTTAACAGATAGACAGTGAAAGACCAGGGCCCTTTATCTCCCTGGCCCTTCCTTCAGGGCACGGACAACAGGACCCCCCTGGGTTGTTTTGGGGGTCTCTGGGGGGCTGGGCAGCCCCTGGGTCCTGGCAGGGGGGAGCAGCAGTGGTGGGAGGGTGTGAGAGCGTGGCTGAGCAAGAGCAGCTGCATTCATTCCGTCCTGCCTGCTGCTCCAGGGAATTGCTCTTCCCAGTGCAGTGAAAAAGGTCACTCAGGAAGGAAGCTCCTATTTTCAGGCATATTAAACCACTTGGTGCTGGCTGGAGAATCATCACAAGTGACTGGGCAGCTTGGAAATGTTAAAGCCAATTAAAACAAGGAGAGACAAGCCCAGAGAGGAAACCTGCTGGAGCTGCAGAAGGAGAAAGCTGGGAAAATTACCTTTAGGAAAAGGAGAGGAATTATTGTGATGGCCTCACATGCACACACACGTGCATCTATTCTCACCATGATAATATATAAGAACAGGAAGAAAAACTATCCTTGGCTGTTCTGCTCAAGGTTCCCTTCCCAGAGCACCACAAATGTGCCTGGTTTCTGTAATCCCAGTGCCAGAGGAGCCCTGCCCTGCCCTGCCCTCTGCAGTGGCATCTAAGGTTGAGGTGGAACATGTAAGAGAATTTGTTTGGGGATCTCCCTCCAAATGAGGGAAAAAACCAACAAAAACCACCAAAAAAGGGGTGAAACAGCTTAGCCTGAAGCCAAGGCAGTTGAAGCACTCAAACATTCCTGAAGTTTGGTGAGACCAGCCCTGACTGATGTTCTAAAAATTGCTAAAGGAGGAAAGAAAAGACAGGAAAATCCCACCCAAAACCAAAGAAGAAAGCCCAGAAAGTGTGCAGAAAGCATAATTTCCAGTAATTCCAGTTCCAAATGTTTGAAAAACACAAGCAAAGACCCAGAAGTATGGGACTGATTCAAACATAGAAAAAATCCTGTCAAGCAATACACTAGTAATTCCTTTTTGTCTCCTCACAATTTCTGCCTTTTTGGAATCCTCTTAGTACACGTTTTTTAATTTTTAAGCACATGCTTGATGGAGAAACAGGCCGGAATGGAGTTTTATTTTGGTTAAAATTGTGAATGTCCGTTCTCATGTGAGCATCAATGACAGGAAAAGGGGCAGGGTTTTCAGATCCCAGCTGTCCCAGGGACTGTGCTGCTGTGATGAGAGGGACATGAGTCAGCCTGGAAGGTGGCCCTGCCCATGGCAGGGGGTAGGAAATGGATCACCTTTAAGATTCCTACCCACCCAAACCATTTTATGATTCCAAGATTTCAGTTCCCAGAAGAACTTTGGTTTTAGCCCCCTGTGCAACCAGCCCTCCACATTTCCCAGCCCCACCCTGTGGGCAAAGCTGCTGGAACTCCCCTCTCCCCAGCCTGGAGCTGGATTTGTTTCTCTTTGGTCCCTGGGGGCAGGAATTCTGCAGTTCCAGCGCTGTGCTGAGCTCTCCCTTGGCACCAGGCTCGTGTGTGATGCAGCACATTCCTGTCAGGCTCCGTTCCCCATCCCTGGCTCAGGCTGACACCCCTCGCTGAGCCAACAGCCTGGAAAATGTCTGTCTGGAGCTGCCTCGAGCAGCTTGTTGGGTGTGACACACGGCTGTTCCGCCTCTTCTGACTCCTCTGAGATGGAGATGAGAAGTTTTTCCACACCTGGAAATGTTCCTCCTCCTCAGCATCATGGGGGGCGCAGCCTGAGTGAGCTTAGAAGCATCTTTGAAATTAAATCAGCTCCCTGAAAGGTTTAGCCATGGCCAGCAAAAGGCTGTACAGGCCTGTACAAGGGTCACAGGGAGGGAGAGGGAAGGAAAAGGTATTTTTTAGTGCTCCTAATGGACAACACATTTTAAAGTGTAGAGCATGCTGAATTTGTAATCTAAGGAACAACTTCAAACCACTTCCACTCAGCTGATTGTGCCACCTCTCTAGCAGCCTCAGAGTTGTAAACCTCACATAAGCTGGTTTAGCTCCTGCTGGCAATTACCAGAGCCAGGTGTGAGCAGCCAAGCACATCTCCATTTGGGATGTTCTGTGCTTTAATTACATCTATTTAGAGTCACATGGGCAAATCCAGTGGAACTCCTCTCATCCAGAGCAGAGGCCAAGTGCCAGAGTGCTAATTGCTTCATTCCCACTCTGCAGCAGCCTCCAGCATCGCTGCTGAGCCTGTGCACACCCAGCCTGGCATTTCTAATGATGGCCAAAACACAGAACAAAAATGCCTACAATTCCTGGGGCCATATGGAATTTCTCCACCCTCAGGCTTCCTAGAAGGGTATTTTAAAGACACGAGAGCTCGAGGCCAGGAGAGCTGCTGCCTGACATTTGCAGTGAGACATCCTTCCAAGAAGTGTTGGATGGCAAAACTAAAGATTCACTGCTGCAGGGTGTGCTCTGGAGAGCAAATCCCACGGGCAGGAAGCGAGCATGGGGAGCTGTGACAGGGTGCCCTCACGCCTTGGGGCTGTGTGGGTTGTGAGGAAGGGGTTGGCAGCAGCACTGGTGCACAGATGTTCTCAGCTCCTACTTCTGGATGTGAGACAGGGAACCAACCCCACCTCCTCACGGATCTGGGCTGTGCACAGGGGCCTGGCAGCAGTGAAGGGAAGGTGTGGGAGAGAGGATGAGGACAAAAGTGAGGGACACGGCCCAGCACGGGGTGGTGACAGCCCTGCAGGGTTTGGCTGAGCTGGTGTCTTGTGAGTAAAGCCCTGGGATGTTGTCAGCACCCACCACATGAGCTCTGGCTCGTGGGACAGGCAGCCAGCTGTCTTCAACTCCCAGCCAATGTGGTGCATAAATCCTACAGATTGATGGCTATGCCAGAAGAAAGAGGGAATTTCCACCACTCTTTCACTACCAGGCCCGTTGAAGGCCTACAGGAAGAGGGAGCACCTACCTCACCTGCCCCATGACCACCCCCACCATCCTGCAACACAGCTTGCTCCTTTTGCCACTCTAACATCCTCAGAATCTCCATGCATTGGAAATTTTCATCTTCCACTATCTGATATTTTCCCATCTAACATCACCTGCATTACATGGAGTGAAATACTGGAGCTGAGAAAATAAACAAGGCTCCTCTTTATTATCATATATCTCATCATATTTGTCTTATAAGCAAATGATTTTCCAAAGGAATTTTATGTCAGTCCCAGGAGCTGGCTAAGGATGGGTAGGAGAGGATGTGTTTGCCCATCAGCACTTGGCTCCAGCCTGGTAAGGAAAGTCTGTGCAGGGTCCTGAGTGTGTGCCCAGCTCTGGGGGCTCTGTGCTGAGCTCTTCCTATGAGGTTACTTTGCAAAATGCCTCATTTCTTCTGTAAGGTGGAGAAATTTCCTTTACCTTCGCATGAGGAATCCCCTTCCTGCACACCACTGCTGTCTCCTCCAAGAAGAGGAGGGCTCCTGCCGTGTCTCTGGGATGGGTCTCACTCTGAGGGGCTCTGAGGTCACTGATGAGCCAGAAAGGGAGGGGGATGCTTTTGGTCACATCAGGAGAACCTCTCAGACAGAGAAATGAGGGAGAGGCTTACAGGGATGATCAGTGTGGAGCATTAAATGTCCATTTGGTCCATCCCCTGAGCCAGGGAGGCCAGAGCTGTGCTCTCCCCCTTGTGACAGTGGGATTTTGGGAAGGGATGGGCCTTCTGGGCTCTGCAGCTCTGCAGCCACAGGCACATCGGGGCACCTCAGGCTGCCCAAGGACTGCCAAGCCTCCTTACAGGTAAGTGATCCCAGTACCCCAGTCCACAGCATGAGAACATCAAAGGGATTAACTAGAACGTTTTTGTGTTTCTGTTGTTTTTTTTTTTAATCTGAAACAACTGTGGAATTGTTTCTTCAAATTACCAGTTGGTTGAATCAGGTTGCTGCAGCTGCTGTAGGATTCCAGTGATCTATCATGATACAGCTTTAAACACCCTCTCTGAGACTGCAGCGTATCTCTCAAAGCCAAAAAATGGAGGGTGAGTGTGTGTGGGGGGGTGTGTGCTGCATTTCAGAGCAGCAGAGAGATCATTTAAGATGCAAGAGCAGCAAACTGAGCAAGAAATGTTCCATGGGATAAATTCTATTATATCAGCTAAGGTTGATCATAAAAATGGGAAACGAAACCTTAGGCAGGTGATTCAGTGTCTCAGAGATCATCCCATGACCACCAAACCTGTTTCATGATCACATTTACAAATATTTAAACATGGTAATTGAAATGTGATGAGGTCACTCATGGGATCCAGGGAATACCCACATCTGAGGCCAGAGGTGAGATGTGCATGTACTCAAACGGGGACCTCACCTGCTCGTGTCATCTGCCCTGTCCTTTCCTGGGAAGGTCACATTTGGGAATTTCTCCATAACTCATCTCTCACGTAAATCATGCGGTACCACAGCCCATGGAGGAGTGTGGGATGCATTGACCAGGAATTACACTGTCCCCATGCATTTCACACTCCCCTGTCTGCCACAAGCCCTTGGTGGCAGCACCCACACAGGGCCGTCCATGCCTGCGGCAGATGGTCCCTCGGTGTCACCAGCAGGCAGCTCCCGGGCCGTGTGCTGTGCACAGCCCCTTCACACCCCTGGGACAGCACTCGGACATTTCTAACCTCTCCCCTTCCCTTCCCACAGCTGACAAAGAGGCTGACGAGTACTACATGAGGAGGAGACACCTGCCCGACCTGGCAGCCCGGGGCACGCTGCCCATCAACGTCATCAAAATGTCTCAGCAGAGCAACCAGCGGGAGAGGCCCCGCCGTCCCATCAGGGCCATGTCCCAGGACAGAGTGCTGTCCCCCGAGAGGATCATGCCCGAGGAGTTCAGCATGTCCTATGAACGGATTCTCTCAGATGAGCAGCTCCTGTCAGCGGAGCGCCTGCACTCCCAGGACCCGCTGCTGTCCCCGGAGCGCTCGGGGTACCCCGAGCAGTCCATGTCCAGGGCACTGTCACACACAGATGTCTTTGTGTCAACACCGGTCTTGGATCGCTACAGGATGTCAAAAATGCACTCCCATCCCAGTGCCTCAAATAACTTGTACAATACCTTGGGTATGAACCCGACCTCGGCCAAGCGCCAAGCGTTCGCCTCGCGCCGGCACAACACGGTGGAGCAGCTGCATTACATCCCCGGCCACCACCACCACTACCGCACCGCCAGCAAAACCGAGGTGACTGTTTGACACGAGCCAGTGCATTGTAGATACTCCTTAAGGACTGGGGTGGCCACAGCACCCTGTTCTGCAGTGGCCTTATAGGCCAAGATAACCTCTACTAACTCAGTGTCTGCAAAGACTTCTCTGACAGTCCCACCCACGTTGTTTTTGAAGCCACCCCTTCATCAGTGACACAAGAAGAGCTGAAGCAGCAGTCAGACACTAGTGAGGGATAACAGAGGAAATTTCCTGATGTGCATCAGTTTCTGTCAAAGAAAGCCATAGTAATTGATGGCTCCTTCCAAGGGCTCACCTGCATTATCCCATAGTTTCCATGAATTCGGGACTTTTCAGTTGCTCCAAGGAAAAGCAGCCTGAGACAGGGAGGAGGAAAGGCAGCCCCGCCATCCTGGCAGGAAGGGGCCTCATTCTTGGTCCTCATGTTTGGCCTTTCTGGAGCAAGTAGGGAAGTTCTGGCTGCTGGGGTCACCCCCAGGCTGCTCGACACCCGTCAGCACCCACACATCTGTTCTTTGTCACCCTTGGAGCAAATTCAAGGGCAGACTTTTCCTATGGGACTGGCAGATCTAGGGACAAGAATAGCCTGGCTGAGAAATAAAGTTTTAGTTTATACTAAATATACTCATAAGATAAAAACATACTAGTGCCTACAAATCGCCTGCTCTCTCAGCGTAGGAAATAGTGGGGTTGATGTGTTCAATAAGCACAAATATGCTGAAATGCTTGTTAGACCCTTTTCTCCACTCATTCTAGTATCTTGGTGTCTCCAACATGTAAATAGGAAGGAGGAAGAGGGCTTCTCTTCCTCCAGCTTTTTGTCACTGCTGCACCTAAAGCACCAGAACCTGTTCAGCTCCACAGTGCTGAGCCGTGCTGGGGGAGGTCCTGACCCCACCGAGACCCCCGCGAGGCAAGGCTGCCGCCCCTGGCACCGAGCCTGCATTCGCCCCCTCGAGTTTCTTTTCCTGATAGCATTTTCCATGGCCCAGTTCCCCTGTTTCTGAACGTTTTCTCCTCCCATTTACAGCCTAGAACTCCATATGTAGCAAATCTTTTCCCAGCCCTTAGCAGAGGCACAAAGCTGAGGGTGTCTGTTTACCGAAAAGCAGGTCGGTAACTTTCCGTGGTTTTCTCTCCCTGCAATGGCCTCCCAAGAAAACCTTCCAAATTCCAATTCCACTGAGTCCCAATCCTAACCATGAAGACAGTTACATTTCATGCATATAAATTATATATCCAGCATAATTATAATTAATGGGCATGTTGTATATCTGATATAATGCTAATTAGATACTGTATATTTGTAAAACCTTTAAAACATAGACTCGTGGGTCCAGAATTTGTGAGGGTTTTACCTTTGGCTTTCCAGACTGTTTGGGCTTTGCTTCAGTTTTTTGTTAGATTTCGGTTTGTTTTTTCTTTTCTTTTTTTTTCCCCTTTGATTTGTGCTCCTACCAAATTCTCTAGAAATTACTCCCACCAGAACACGCTTCTGCGGCCAGGAAAGGGTCTAAGGGGGTTTGAAGGCAGCCAGAGCTGCTGCTGGAGCTGTGGGTGCTGGACACTGTCCCCACTGTCCCCTCGAGGCCCCAGCACATGCACACCCCCAGTGGGCCGGCCAGGCATGCTCCCTCCTCGGGGTGAGATGATGACTGACTTCAGGCTGTGGGCACATCCCTGTGCACTTCTCTTTGTGTCCCATGTTCCCACACTGACTCTTTTCCTACATGACTCTTCACTAGGCTTCACTGAACTTTGCTCTGCCCTCCTCACTCCCCTCAAATACCTCCCACCTCCTGGCCTTAATGACATTCCCAGCCCAGCTGTGTCAGGTCCTGTAGCAAACAATGACCGTAGAGTGTGAGCATGAGTCTCCTGTGGAGGCTTTGGTGCAGCACCAGGTTTTTCTGGTGCAGGGTAGGCAGGAGGAGCACGTGTCCTTACCCCAGTGGGACTTACAGGTGGGCCTCAGTGGGGTGTCCAGGTGGCCTTTTTCTTTCCCAGACTGTCCTGGAGCTGGTCCTGTTTGCAGAGCTTTATTCTGCCCCATCTGATGGAGACTGTGGTGAGAAGGACTCCATCAGTGAGAGGTTACTGGGGCTTTGTTTGACAGAAACTGAGATGGGAGGGAATAAACAAACAACAATCTCCAGGGTCAGATCCTGCAGCCTTGGGCAAAATCACTCTGGGCAACAGCCAGAACTGTCTGTGGATCAGGGTGGCAGCTCATGGCATGGGAGGGACAAGAGAGAACAGGCTCACACCTCATCTCCTGCCCCCTTCCTTGATGGATACTACTCTCCCCTGACTACCTCCAAGCTCCTCGGCTCAGTCCCTGGATTCTTCCTCCCAGAAGACAATCCCTGTGAAAACATTGCCCTTGCTGACCTTTCCACAGGCCAAAGTGTGAAACTCATGTGAAGAGAAGAGAAACTCTCATGGCTGGTGGGGAGGCAGCCCCTGCTGAGGTTCTGAGGCTTTTCCATTCTCTCTTGGCCCAAGCAAAGCCAGAGAGATCTGAACACTGTGGGAGAGCAGCGAGCACTGTAGAGTCTCCAGGAGCTGTGGTGGCAGAGTTGGAGAAGGGGTGACAGTGGGAGGCCGTGGGTAGGTGAACACTCCTCTCTTTCCATGTCCATAGCTGTGTGTCTCAAGCTCTAGCCCTCATCTAAATGTTCCATTAGTGAACTAAGAAGTTGCTGGACCAGATGCAAATTTGGAATTTTTTTGTTCCAGCAGCCCATGCTGATGCTGAGTTGTACCCAGGCCATTTGACCGCTGTGTCTTCTCCTGTTCTGGCTAACAAATATCACAGGCACTCTGCTGACGTGTCCTACCTGGGCAAGAATCCTCCAGAGAAATCTTAGCCTCATTTCCTTGTCTTTTTTCCACCCACTCAGCTGTTTCAAGCAGATGTGTCCCACAAGGAGCCTTTTTAGGCCAAATCTCTTCAGAGACTCTGCCACCACCACAGAAAATTTTCAGCAAATTTCCTTGGGAAGGAACCATGCCCTGGATACCACCTGGGCACCATGTGTTTCCACAGCTCACTCTGTGTGCTGGAATGGGTTGCTGGATGGTGCAGTGGCATTTCAGAACACACAGGTGTCCTTAGGTCATTTTTTTCCTTCACTTCTCCTTCTGAGAATTAGTCACTGAAGGAACACTTGGTCTGGGACTGAGTGTCATGACCCACAGCCTGGTCCCCAGCACTTCCATTCTCCATGCTCCTCACCTGATGATAATGGGAATTTCCAGTTCTGTGAAGGGATCAGACCAGAAAGTCTGTGAAGTGCTTTGAGGCCCTCTCACAACCAAAACTGTAGAGCAGCAAAGTGTTTTTGTTAATCTTGTTTGTCATTGTCCTGACACATCCTGTGTGATGTGTCACAGTCCAGTGTCTGCCCAGAACGAGAGTGCCGGGCTGGGATTGCCCACATTCCCACTGCTCTCCTCCTGGGCAGGTCCTGGCAGGCAGCAGCTCCAAGGGATGCTGTTCCTACACTGGGACCTTCCTGCTTCCTACTCCTCATGTCTGAGTCACCACAACACCCTGCACTCAGGAGAAAAGTGGGAAGCAGCCACATTCCTCTGTACAGTAAAATATAACCTGCCTTGATTAATCTCATATACTCTGAAGAATTGATGTGTATTTTCTCCACCCACAGGTGCAAACAAACACCTGGGGAGTGTCCAGTTCCCAGAGTGCATGTGCAGGGACTGGGGGAGGGGGATGTAGCAAAAGTTTATATTATTTCCTACAAGCTGATAATTATTTGCATTCCCTGAGCAGCAACATGTCCTGGATGGCTGCACTGGGTTTTATACAATTCTCTGTGTATGTGTATATAGATACAAATATATACATATACATACATACTGTAAAATGCAGTCAACACTTTCTGACTGATCCTGTACCAACAGAATCTTCCAAAATGTGTTGAATCATTCATTGAAACGTGGAAAACTATTTTTAATGAACCACACACGGCACCACACGGAACAGAAACTTTGTCATAAAAAGCCTTCTAATGCCAGTGAATCATGTTTTAAGGAAAAAAGAAAAAAAGAAATATTTTTCAATGTTTTAATGTTCCTTTTATAAATGATGATCTGTTACTTGGGGATGGGGTGGGTGGGAAGAGACACAGACAGCTGTCCAGGTGTAAGCCCTCCTTCCCTGGCCTGGATTTAATTTCTGTCTGCTGAGCCTGGCTGGCTGCAAAGCTGCTCCCAGGAACCTGAGCTTCCTGCATGCACATTTCTGTTCTATCAGAAGCATTCCCACCAGGAATCTGCAGGAACTTGGCATCAGGTTTTTGTAAGAGACATTTAGTTCCTGGTAGCTGGGAAGACATCCTCATCTTCTTCCACCACCACAAACAAAATCTCCATGAAACAGGGTAACTGCAATTGTGTTTGAAATGCGTGTTCTATTTGTGATCAATTTGCCATCTTCAGCTCATGGGGAAGTAGCTTGTCTTAGTTTAGTTTCAGATTTAGTGCTTAATCTGGAAGGAGGGGCTCTGCTGAAATACCTTTAGCATGATCAGATTTCATGTTCAGGTGTATTTCAGCTGAGTGAAAGGGGGGAAGTGTGTGAGAAAGGGGCTTAAATATTTTCCTAGCGAGTGTTGTTAGCAATAAGCCCGTGTTAGGGCTGCTCCTTGGGGAACAGCCACTTCTGTGCTGGGTGTCCACAGGCAGGTGGGAGAAGGGATCATTCCCAGCTCTCTCAGTGGTGAGAGGTGCCCTCCCCGAGCCCAAATCCCAGCTGGTAAAACAGCCCTGCTTCACCCAGGGCCGGGGGAGTTGGCTGGGGCTGTCCGAGCGCAGCGCTGGAAACGTGAAAGAGATCTCTGCTCCCAGCACCCCGCACCACGGCCGGGAGGTCTCCATGCCAGCAGGTCTCTCTCCATGCCAGCAGGTCTCTCTCCATCCCAGGAGGTCTCTCTCCATCCCAGGAGGTCTCTCTCCATCCCAAGAGGTCTCTCTCCATCCATGGGGGTCTCTCTCCATCCCAAGAGGTCTCTCTCCATCCCAAGAGGTCTCTCTCCATCCCAGGAGGTCTCTCTTCATGCCAGGAGGTCTCTCTCCATACCAAGAGGTCTCTCTCCATCCATGGGGGGTCTCTCTCCATCCATTGAGGTCTCTCTCCATCCCAGGAGATTTCCATCCTTGGAGGTCTATCTCCATGCCAGGAGTTCTCTCTCCATCCATGGGGGTCTCTCTCCATCCCATGAGGTCTCTCTCCATCCCAGCAGGTCTCTCTCCACCCATGGGGGTCTCTCTCCATCCCAGGAGGTCTCTCTCCATCCCATGAGGTATCTCTCCATCCCAAGAGGTCTCTCTCCATCCCAAGAGGTCTCTCTCCATCCCAAGAGGTCTCTCTCCATCCCAGCAGGTCTCTCTCCACCCATGGGGGTCTCTCTCCATCCATGGGGGTCTCTCTCCATCCCATGAGGTCTCTCTCCATCCCAGGAGATTTCTCTCCATCCATGGGGGTCTCTCTCCATCCCAGGAGGTCTCTCTCCATCCCTGGAGGTCTCCATCCCACCCCGCTGCCGGGAGGAGCCGCTCCCCCTGCCCCTCTGCTCTGCCACTGTTCCTGCCCGCCTGCAAACCCCTGAGACATTTTTGTAGCAAGAATTTCTTGGCTCTGAGAAAGACACTTCTTACTGTAATATTTTTAGTTTGGGGGACAATATTTCCTAAGAGGGGTTAAGTGGATATTTTTGTGCTTTAGCCCAGTTTATGGATTCCATGTTTATTATACAGTAGTACTGAAGAGGAAGTACATTTGTATCTGTAACTTTGCACAGACTCTTGGTTAACCATTAAACAAGCTTCAAGATGAGCAGTATTTGACTGTTTTTCTCTGTATTATTCTTGTTGTTATACTTACCTGTAAAAGCACATTCTGTATGTACTGTAAACAAAAATATTATCAGTTTAGTAAAATTTAGAGTCTTAAGGATTTTTCCACTTTTGTCAGTAACAACTATTTATGGATTAAAAAAATAAAGGCAATTTCAACATATAAATTGTTTCTTTTTGATATCTATTGGGGGGAAATAAAAGCCATTTTCTTGGCAGCCTTCCCAATCTTTGTAACCAGCGTTTGAAAGGTAGATATCTGTGATTCTGTGTGTAGTTAAATAGCATCTATTAAAATGAATGCTGCAAGGTCTGGAAGACTCATTATTTTTATGTGTTTATTTACTGCATTTCATCATCTTACCAGGAAAAAGCAGGGGGAGCAGAGAGACATTACCATTTGCTGTAAAATTTTGTCTTACAAGCCTAGAAGATTTTATTTTAAAGTTGCCCTTCCTTATGTTTACCTCTATAATCCATGATATTGTCTCCATCTAGAAAGCCTTGAATTACAAAGTTGGAACCTGTGGAATGTCCCATGGTGGTGAGGCTTCCACAGGTTCAGGGCTTTGCTTTTGCCCTTGGCAGTGGAGCACACACAGGATTTTCCCCATCACCCTTCCAGGATGTGAAAATGCCAAGGAGATCAGGGTGGGTCTGACTGAGCAGCCCTCACTGCCACCCCAGAGGGGTCAAACTGCATTTTCATTTCTACCAGCTCTGAACCTGGCCTTCCTTACCACTCTGTCCAGCTGGGAAGCACGGCATGCCTTTTGTGAAGGAAATGTATCATTTCATATTTCACATTGCTGGTGCCCCAGGGATCCTTCCCACTGCTGCCTTGTGTGGGGCAGAGGTTGTCATCTCTCCATCACTCACTCATCAAGCCCCAAGCTCTGCTTTCTGCTCTGGCACGTTGGGATTGTTCAGCCTGGAAAGAAAAAAGGTTTTTGGGGTGACCTGACTGGGGCCTTTCAGTGCCTGAGGGGAGCCAACAAGAAAGGTGAAGTGAGACCTTTTACAAGGGATGGAGTGACAGGACACAGGGAATGGCTTCACACAGAGAGAGTGGGTTTAGATGGGATATTGGGCAGGAATTGTTCCCTGTGAGGGTGGGCAGGGCTGGCACAGGGTGCCCAGAGCAGCTGTGGCTGCCCCTGGATCCCTGGCAGTGCCCAAGGCCAGGCTGGACAGTGGGGCTGAGACACCCTGGGACAGTGGGAGGTGTCCCTGCACATGGCAGGGGGAATGGGTGATCTTTTATGTCCCCTCCAACCCAACCCAGTCTGTAATTCAGTGATTCTCTGTCTTTCTGTTACTTTGCTGCTCAGCTTTAGTAGATCAAACTTTAGGAGATCAAACAATCTTTGAGACACCTACAGTCATCTTCCAGGGTGGGTCCAGAGGGAAGACAAGGCCCTTTTGTAGCCCTTTGGCCAAGCCTGTGGTCTCCTGTAAGAGCAGAGCTCAGTCAGTAAGGCACAATCAGCACTTCCTAAGGAGCACACGAACCCAGCAGGGTTAATAAAATGCATTTTTAAGGGAAAAATTCTGTTTTGCCTGGCAGTTCTATTCATAATTACACAATTCTGCGTAGCACTAATAAGTGGGGATGAGGCAACTGGGAATTAGCTAATTTATCCACTTCCCATAAAAGTTATTGAGGAGAACGTCGGAATTTGTGGTGTTGAGAGCAAATGGTGACAGAGATGAAACTGGGACTGATTCTTACCTCAAAAGACAGGAAATCTCACTGTTCCCAACCCCTGTGTTAATTGATGTCAGCACGCAGGTGCAGAGCTCACTGCTTTTTGAGCAGCCTTCACTCAAGCCACCTTCACTGGCCTCACTGGGTGACCTTCTCAGCTTCTCTTGAGTTGGCCTGAAGTGGCTCTGGTGGCCTGGGCAGCCTGACACCACTCCTGATGGGGGTAGGATGTCCCAAGTGTAACTGGAGGGACACTTTGGTGTCCTCCAGGACAGGAGGAGCCCCTGGCCAGCACCAGTGCAGCTCTGCCACCACCAGTGCCCTGGGTGGGATCTTCCCAGGCTGAGCCTGGGCCATGGTTTAGTTGGTCAGAGGCTGGACCGATGATCTCAAAGGTCTTCTCCAGCCTGTGGTCCCCTCTGCTGGGGGAGATGCCACGTCCCCTCCCTGGGGAAAGGGGCACAGGGCAGGCCTGAGCAGAGGGACAGGCTGAGTAGGCTCCTGTGAGCCAGCAGGAACCTCACTGGGGGCCCAGAGGCAGCAGAGAACAGGACCAGCTGAGGGATGTTTACCTGGAAGGATGGGAATGATGGGATGGGTGTGGAGTCACCTGAGGAACAATAAAACTGGATTTTTGTCCATTTTCCTCAGTGACAAGTCACTCCTACAGCAGGGGCCTGGTGTCACCTCGCCACACCAGTGCTGCCACAGAGCCATTCCATTAGCAAAGCAGCAATTCCTCCACCTGGGAAGGTTTGGGATGCTCACCCATGAAAAAAGACAAGATTATGCCCATTCCTTAAAAGACAGAATCCAGGAAAACTGCTGGGAGGCCCCAAAGGTGCTGTTGAACTGAGAGTGGCCACTCCATCAGTCACATCTTCCCAGCAGCTCTCTCACTCTTCCTGGGCCCCAGCAAAACACACGGGAAGGTTTCCCAAACCTAAGGATTAGCTCTGCTCCCAATTGCCTTGGAAAGATGCTGGAAAATGATGAGGAAATTAAGGACTACAGGATAATTAACACCTGCCAGCACGGGTTTAAAAAAAGCAGATCTTGTCAAACAAACTCCAATCAATTCTCTAAAGTTCTTGCATCTGGGGCTGGCAGGATGCTGGGGAGGTGCAATGAGTTTCATCTTTCCCACAGCACTGGATGCTGTGCTGCTGGATAATCTGAGGGAGAATTTTATAACTTCACATCCTTGAGGGAGCTGGCGTCAAAGGGCTGCAGCAGAGGAGCAGCACCTGGAGCAGCTGTCAGGGGCTGCACCTGGAGGAGCTCAGAGAGGGTTGCACCCTCTGAAGTGTCACCTCAAGTTGTGTTTGGCAGAACTCAGGGCAAGGTCACACACACTTTACAACACTGAGCTCAGCAATCCAGAAATAAGAATGAAAATGTCACTGCTAAAAGTATCAGGAGATGCAAAGAGTTTGGGATGCAGAGAGCAACAAAAGAGGGAAATTCTGAGTCAGGGTGGGCTGGGTCCTTTGAAGAGGAGGTGTCCTAATGCCACCAATTCTGTCAGACCTGCAGGAACCAGAGTGGGGCTCTGGGGTGGACGTGGAAGTCTGAGTGGAAAAGCATTTCAGCTCAAAATGGAGTTGGGGAAATGCTTTTCAATGAGGTTTTCACAAAGCTCAGCATTTTAATTCAAAGTGAGATGCTGAGGTGACAGGGTCACTGCATATAAGCACTTTTAGGGGGTGAAAAGTGTAGGGCATTAAACAGCTCTTTAATCCAGGCTTGGAGCAGCAGCTGCTGAAAGCTGGGGCCACATCCACTGCCATGGAGGAAAAAACTGTCAAGGAGACACAGAATGGGGGATGTGTCCCATTCTATCGATGCTGGGTGGCTGCCAACAATGCCTTATTGCCACAGGAATCCTCTGAGCAGGAATCCACCTTTCTCTCAGCTCTTTGCACAGTCAGAACCTACAGCTCAGCCAGTCCTGCTGTGACTTGAAGCTCCCTTCAAACCTGGGAGGGTTTTCTGCCCAAGGAGGAGAGATCTGTGCCCACAAGGTGTTTCTCCCCCAGCAGTCACACACTTAAAGGCATTTAATAATGAATGGGGCTTGGAAGAGCTTTCAGGAGCACTTCCATTCCCTGCAGAGCAGGGAGGACATTGGAAGGAGAGACCTTCGGAAGTGACTCACGCCAGGCACAGAGTGAGTCAGGAGCACACTGGGAATAGGATGCAGTTCCCAGTCCTCTTTCCTTGTCCAAATGCCAGGTAGCAGCTCTTCTGTTCTGCCTCCAGATTCAGGAAGCACTTTTTAATTTATTTTAATTTGAACTTCAGGGCTGCTGGCAAAGCTCGGCCGCTACCAAAAAATTTCAGCTCTGCAGTGACCAAAAGGCTGCTGGGGCAAGGGGGACTGAGGGGAGGGCAGGGGACAAACCTCACAGGTCACCTGCAGTGTGTGTCCCTGTCACCCAAATGGTCAGAAAGGTTTCTCTGCTCACCTTGCTGCCTCTCCTTGTTTGGCACAAGACAAGATCAGGTCAGAAATCAGCTCAGGGCTGACTCAGGGTGCTTCAGAGGATTTAGGGTCACACTGCTGCCTCAGAGCTCCTTAGGAGCTGGACCTGCTCAGGGACTGTGCAGGGTTATTTGGCAGTGCCTGTAGCAATCAAAACAAAACTCAGGAGCTGGCCACTCATTCCATGAGAATTTCTTCCTAATATCCAACCTAAACCTCATGCAGCCTGAGGCCGTTCCCTCTCCTCCTGTCCCTGTTCCCTGGGAGCAGAGCCCGACCCCCCCGGCTGTCCCCTCCTGGCAGGGACTTGTGCAGAGCCACAAGGGCCCCCCTGAGCCCCCTTTTCTCCAGGCTGAACCCCTTCCCAGCTCCCTCAGCTTCTCCTGGTGCCCCCAGCCCTTTCCCCAGCTCCATTCCCTTCCCTGGACATGCTCTAGCCCCTCAATGTCCTTCCTGTCCTGAGTGTCCCAGAGCTGTCCCCAGCACTGGAGGTGCCCCAGCAGTGCCAGCACAGGGGATGGGCACTGCCCTGGCCCTACTGCCACCCCAGAGCTGGCACAGCCCAGGTGGCTTTGGCCTCTTGCCCACCTGGGCACACCTGGGCTCATGTCCAGCCTCTGTTACCAGCACCCCTGTTGGGTACCATCCCTTGTGACTCTGGTGCCCAAGCTGTTCCTGTGCCCCCTCTGAGTGCACAGCTGTGTCCGTGGGGCAGAGGCACATCCTCAAACCCAACAATCCTGCTGGGGACCCCCTTTATCTCAAATGGTGGGGCTTATGTTTTCTGGGTCCCTGGGCTGATGCTCCTTCTGTGTCTGCAGCCCTGGGAAGGAGAACCCTGGTGCCCCTTCCCTCCAGCTCAGCTCCACGGCCAGGCCCTGAGTCACTGTCTGTCACTGTCACTGTCTGTCACTGTCTGTCAGGGACTGGGGGCTCTCTGAGGAAGCAAATCCCATCCATTGTTGTTCTCCTTCCCTGAGCAGCCTGGTATTCACAGCAGATGAGAGACAAATTCCCAGCCCTGGTCCCGAGGGAGGATGCCTTTTCAGCTGTCCACATTTCATGATGACTCATTTCCAGAGGCCTTTTCTGTGCCATTCATCACCAGCAGGGATGAGGATGGCAAAGGCAGGTTTATCTCCAGACACCCAGATGAAGGGCCCGTGTTATCCTCCTTGTACAAAGAACTGAGGCTTGGGGAGGCAGGAGCAAATGTGTTGGTGCTTTCTGGGCTGGGTTTATGAAAGGAACAGATTTTTAGAAGATTTACACAGCACCTTTGGGCTTACAGGAAGAGCCTCAGCTGCAGCTCTGAATTAGGAGCATTGCTGGAAATTACCTCCAGCAGAGAATGGGGCTGAATCAACACCACCTTTTGTGTGTGAATGTCCAGCCAGTGCATGTGGACCCAGCTGAACTCCCAGGCAGCATCCTGCCCATGACCCCATCCAACATTAGCCAGCAGCTCTTCCCTTCTCCATGCCCAAAACTGCTCCTGAATTTGGGGTAGGCAGCAGAATCCCTTCAGCACCCAGCCAGGGCTGCCCTGGAGTGGGTCTGGTTGTACAGTGAATTGAGGTGAGGCCATGAAAAATGTGAGCTGCAGTCATGGATGGATCCTCTGGCTGCACCACTGCTCCTGTGTTGGTGTTCCCTAAATGTTTTGGAGCTATGTGCCATCACAGGAAATAATTTTCATTCTTTTTAATAAACACTCCTTAAGTGCAATACCAGGTTCATCTTCCAATCCTCCCAATTTTTTTCACATCAGCTCCCAGTTTTTCATTGTCCTGAAAACTGTCACTGAGTGAAGTTTGGGGAACATGTGGGAGAGAATCTCTGCATTCAGGAGTGCCAGGATCCCCCACCTGCCCCAGCCCTGCCTGCCCCGACACCACCAGAGCTCAATGCAGGCAAAGCAGCACAGAAGGAAACTGAGGGAGCTTTAAATCCTGGGGTGTCACTGCTATAAACCAGCACCTAATTGGTGACAAAAACCCCACACTACTCACCCAGGCACTCCTGTCCAGGAGCCATCAACCTGTTCCAGTCACAGTGCATTCAATTCTGGGATCTTCTGCAAGGAACCTTCTTGTTAAAGCAACCACCTTTGATATGGGGCTGCTCTGCTCCACCTCATTTGAAGCCCATTATAAATGTTAAGATTAATTTAGGATTCTTTGGATCCCTGACTGTAGTTCTCTAACAGGAAAAACCTCGGGCAGGAGGGCTGGTGTTAACTTGTTGTGCTCTGCTCAGGTCAGGGCTGGAGGAACCTCATTCCTGTATTCATTCCTCTATGCAGTACAACCAAGAACTTCAGGAAAGGAAGTTCCCACAAAGTTTTAGATGTGCTCTCTGGGCTGGGGAATGTAAAGGGAGGCAGAAGAACCAGTTCAAGCAGAGGGCTGACCAGAACAGAGAGATTGTCAGTGGAAGCCCTTGCCTGGTCTGTGGAAAAGGATGTGTGAAGATTTATGTCCCATATCTGTGAGATGGGGCAGGGCAGCAGGTTGTGAGAGAACTCCAACTGCATTCTTATTTACAAGCCTTTCTTTTTATATTTTAAGCAAGTTTTGGACCAACCAATACCGGTTTTACTCAAGTGGAACTGATCTTTAGACCATCTGAAGATCCCAACAGAAACGCCTCTGAAATGCACCTCGAGCTGGATTCTGAGCACCTTCTTGATTGTTTGAACAGCTGAGAGCCCTGCTGAGCTCACCCCCACACTCACCCTGTGGCTGTGCCTGCAGGGTTAATGAGAGGATGCTGCCCTGGATTTGCAGAATGCTCCTCAAACATTCATTAGCAACTCCCCGGGAACCTCCAGGCAGCATTCCCACAGGGATTTGTCCCAAAGCCTGTGATTTTGGACAGGCATGACCACAGAGGCTGTGAAGCTGTTCAAGACCTCAGGGATCTGCTCTCAGCTCTGCCTGTTTGAGCTGGAGCAGGCACAGCTCTCACCTGCAGCCAGGGCCCTTCTGTGCCTTGGGATGTTGGAAATTGGTAAAGCCTTATAAAATAAGAGCCTTGTTACCCTTATAAAATCATGGCTCAGGCCTACTATTTTGGCTAAGTACAGCTAACAGCAAGCCTCACAAGTTCTTGTGAGAAAGGAATTTGCACCTGTAAAAATAAAGGCTTCTTCTATTGAGGAGACAAGAATGTAAACACTGTTAGAAAGGAAATTTCCTGACAGACAAGTGCACCAGCAAATGCTAACCAATGAACTGAATTGCCATAAGTTGTTAACCAATTAGAATTAAACACCATGCATAGAAAACCAGATAAATATGAGCTGTGAAGAATAAAGATTGGCTATTGTGCAAGAGGAAAAGATGTCTTGTCCGTCTCTACTGTGACAGTGGGACACCAGAGATGTTCTTTGTCTGCACTGTCACAGGGCATGGTCTAAGGGGAAGAAACGATGCGTTAAGTTTTAGGTTTTATATTTTTTCAGATTCTGTGCTGTTTTATTGTGTAGTTCTGGGTTTCATATAAGGGTTGGTGAGCTCTCTTCACAGAGTAGGGAGACAAAACAATTCCTTTTTATCTGGGAACCAAGGTCAAATTTTAGGCCCAGGAATGCAAACAACAGCGAAGAAGAGAGAAAGAACAAGGAGGATGGAGCTTCATAACCTGAGGCTGTAATTGCACAATGAACTCCAATATGCAAATGGAGCAGAGCTGATAAAAGTGTGAGGCCTCCTGCCCGGGTTCCATTTTGGGCCCATTGCTGGATTGCTTGGGTGCAGCCCCAAGGGGTTCCTGCATGGCCCAGGCTGGATCCTTTCAATAAATCCCTTTTTATTCTTTTACTCTACCTAGTGTCTGCTTCCAGGCCAGCCTTTCTAGGCTACAGAAACACGCTTGACCACGGGCAGCAGGATCTTCCTTCCCATATCCAGGTCCTACCTCACCTTTAGGCACAAGGAGGATTCACAGGAAGTTTTGCCTTTTGAGCAGGGAGGGGTCTCCATATTCCTTGCTGAAGATGAGCCCTTAGCTCGTGTTTGCCAATTCTGCTCCTCTTCAGCCCTTTGGGATCCACAGAAACTCTTCCTTTACATAGGCTGAGAAACACATAAAGGAGGAGGAGGAGGAGGAGGAAAGTCTTAGAGGAGGAATTCTTAACTGAGGAGGGCAGATTGCCTGTCCCTCAGCCTGCAGGGCCACTGATGTCTCTTGCCACACGGGCTGGCAGCCACACCCCAAGAGCCACTGTCCATCTGTGGAAGCCACCATGCAGGGACCAGTGGCAGTGCAGGGTCCCAGCTGGTCTCTCTGTCTGGCAGCCCGTGCCCAGCCACAGCTGGAGCTGGAGCAGCTAAGCCAGTCTCTGGTGCTGCAGGAAGGTGGAACCTGTTCACCCAAGGAGAGACAATGTCCCTGTGCCTGGTTCTGTGTCACACTGAGCCGCTGACTCTTCCTGCAAAGTGACCTGGTCCCAGCATCCAGCAGGAGCTGCCACTGAGGCAGGGCTTGGCACAGGCTCTAAGCTGGGTATCCGAGCTCTGCCTGCAACCAGTGAGTCCAGAATAATTGCTCGAGTGATAGCAGAGAGTGTGTTAGTGCTCATTAGAGACAAATTGTGCTGCCTGCTGTGAGCAAAATAAAGAGGCATTTACCCAGGCTTTCTTAGAGGCTGTGTTTGCACAGAAACATCCCCTCCATGGGGCTGAAGAGCTGCTCTGAGCAGACTCTCCGAGGATGGAGTGGGCAAATGAGGGTTGCCTGGGAATGAGGGATGGGGATGGGTTGGTTTTCCTGTTCTGCCTATGTTTGAGGGAGGTTGGTCTGGGGACATGCAGAGCTGGCTTTAAATACAGTCAGCCAACCGTGGTGGACAAGCTTTACCACCAGGGGAATCTGGCTTGGATTTTGGTTTAATCTCCTGCACTACCACAGCTCCCTCAGGCTGTGCTGGAGTCAGTTCACTGCTGTGAGGTCCTCACCCACAGCTCTTGCTGTCCCTCCAGGCTGGGCTGCTCTCCAGAGCACAGCCAGCTCGGTGCCACCTTTGTGCCCAAGCCTGGTGGCAGGAAAACAGCACATCCTTGCTGTGGGTGAAGAGGGAGAGCCTCCAGCAGCAGCAATCTCTCCATCTCCCCCAGCCAGGCCAGGCTGTGTCTGACCTGCTGCCCCTCTTCCTGGCCCAGCTCTGACCACTGGGGCTGCTAATTCACGGTTTTCACCCACCCCTGTTATGTTTGAAGGCATTTTTCCGAGGCAGCCTGGTAGCAGCTAATTGAGGAGATCAAAGAGTTCAAGAAACGGATTTAGTCAAATGTTGGATTATCTGGTTAATTGCCTTCCACTGCACGTACTTTTCCCAAGGTAAATTCAAGTTAGCACCTGTTGAAGAGCCTATTACTCACTGTCTGGGCTCTGGTGCATTGGAATTCAAAGGTTTTCTGTGCTGGAATCCAAAGGCTCTCCATGTAAAACAGGACAATTTCTCATTGTCTCAGCTGGCAGCCACCTCCTTGCTTTGTAATTAAAAAAACACTACACGGCCAAAACATGCAGCCACCACATCCAGATGTGTCCCCACATCCAGATGTGTCCCCAAACCTGAGCAGCCTGCCCTGCTCTCCAGGACACGCTGGCTGCATCTTCCCAACAGCCACAGGCGTTTGTTGGGTCTCAGAGCAGGCTCTGCCTTCACAGAAGGGCTGTTTGGAGCAGAGTAGCCCTAAACCAACTGAGGAGGGGTTTTGGCAGGTGATACTCTGTGTAGGGATGATATGGATGATATATGGTTATATCATCCCTGGAAGCTCAGGCTGCTGCTGACACAGACAGGACACATGCCTGGGCACAGCTGAAGTTGTCCCCAGATGAAGAGGATGAAGACAGGTTTCTTTTCTGGGTAATTTGTCCCCAGCTGTGAATCAAATTTCCAGGAACACTCCAAAGCCCAGGTGTTATGAGGTTCCTTGTTTGAGTGGGGAGGTGTCGGGGGTTAAGTGTCCTTCCTTTTGTTCTCTCTTACCTATGGAATTTTTCCCCACTGGTTGGGGGAAGCCCGATTGCTGATACTTATGGGTGCTTGACAAGACAAAGAGTTTGGCCGAGCCCAGGGGGAAGGGGCAGGTAAAGGGAGGCCGAGGGCAGCTGCATCTTTGGGCATCTCGCTCTTGGGCAGGAGAGGAGCACACGCAGAGCTCTGGGGGCTTAGAAAAGGAGTTCGCCATCACTCAGACGGAGCTTCTTGTTCTGCTGCTGCTGTTTCTCCTTCTTCCGTGGGTCTCTCCACACCGCCTGCCCTGCTGGGACGTCCTGCTGAGACCCCTATGGAGCTGCAGACCCACCCCGTCCATCCACTGCCCCAGGACTTCTGC
>VXBQ01007178.1:161672-183723 GCA_013400175.1 Phainopepla nitens | reverse complement strand
CAGAGTGCCCAGCCCTGCTGCCCAGCAAAGCTGAGCTCCTCCTTCTCTGGATCGTGAATCGGGAGCAGTGGTGGGATTGTGCAACCCCTCAGGCCACCCACCCAGAGCTGATTTTCAATAAAGGCATTAAAAGGAGCTGGTCTCCTTGCCTGTTTACTGCAGGTGGGACAAAACCATGGGGAAGGCACCTTCTGTCCTTCTTCCAGCCTGCTTCCCTCTCACGCTGCTCTCCTGGCAGAACCACATCCCTGCCCAGGGAGTGTCCAGTCAGTCGGCCTGGAGAAAGCAGTCCAGGGCAGGATTGCATGGGCTGTCCCTTTTCCTTTGTCCTGCCACTGCAGCACAGCAGCCGGGGCTGGGCTGAGGAGAGCCCTGCCATGAGCAGCAGGTCACTGGGCATTGGGGGTTTGTAGGGGGCTGTGGCAGGGTGCTCTGGGGGTTTGTGTTCTCCTGCAAAAGCCTGGAGGGTGCTCTGGGGGCGGTGGCTGCTCTGTCCCACGCTCTGCTCCACTGGGGATGGCAGTGACAACCTCGGGGAGCTGTGGGACGTCTGCTCTGCAGAGCAGAGGGGCAACAGCACACAGAGCAAACCCAGAGCAGCTGTTCCTAAAGGTGGTGAGCACGGGCAAGATCACATTTACATCTCACACAGGTTTGTTCAGGTTCAGTTGTGCTCCCTGGTGTTCTTGCAGAGAGGTCTGGCAGGGCTTTGCAGCCCCGACCACAGCTGATCCCCAGAGTGCCAGCACTGACCTGCATTTAGGGGTCAGAGCAGCACCGTAACTCAGCGTGACTCAGCTGCGAGGGAGCCAACACTGCTCTGAGATGTTCCAAGAGAGGAGAGGCCCAGGGCAGGGAGGTGACTCCAGCCCCTGGGGATGATGGGCTGAGGCCATCCACACACATTAGAAGGATGATAAAAAGGGAGTGAGTGCAAAAAAGAGCCATAAAAATGATTTGAGGGTGGAAGAGAACACTTCGAAGTGAAGGATTTAAAACCTCAACCTGTTTAGCTAATTGAGGAGACACTTGAAAGACAATGTGCTCACAACACAGAGCGGCTTAATGTGGAAAAACACCAAGTTCTGAAAGGCTCCTCAATAAACTGGGAAAAGCAGCAGGAGCTGAAGCCAGGTATATTTAGAGCAGGAAAAAATGTGCAGATCTTTCCCAGGAAGAATGATACAGGAACAAGCACCCACCGAACTAATAAACTTTCCCACTCTTAATTATTTAAAGGTATCTCTTTTGTCCTTGGTCCAGCATGGTTTCACCCACCACTCTGCTCCCTGGAGCAGCTCCAGAGCACTGCCAGAGCATCCTCAGTTCCCCAACAGGTCTTGCAGAGAGAGATGTTCATGCTTCAGCTCCAGCTGATCCCCACATGCTCCAGGAGTCCCTTCACACGTTGTTCTCGCCACTCTTTCCAAGGGGAGGTTGATTTCCTGTGGAATCTAAAATATTGGGTAACCAAATGCAGCAATGACCTGAGGAAGCACCAAAGTCCTCTTTAGGGCTTTACACGTGGTCTGCACTCATTTCCTGGCACCCATTTCCTCTGAACCTGCAGCCAGCACACATCCTGCTCCTTCCCAGTACCAATGGGCCTTTGGAAGATCTCTCTGTGGGCTGCCCTCTTCCTCGTGTCTTGCTGATCCACCTCCCTGAAATCCAGGCTCTTCTGCTGCAGGTTTAACCAACAGAACAATTTTCCAGCAAGACTGAAAGCATTTGCTTGCTGGCTTGTTTGAAGATGGATGTGGGCAATGGAATGCCTCAGGCTGTTCTCTCTTCCAGGGAAGAACCAGATGCATCTTGATTTCCCAGTGCAACCCTTTTGGTTGCCATGATGTCTTCGAGATCATACATTATTAAAGTAATTATGAATATTTCTTATGCATGTACTGTGTATAACACGATGGAGAGCTGGAAGGGTTCGGCATGGATTTGAGTATGGGGCCACAAGGAATGTTTGGAGGAACCCTTGTGGCTGTCATGCTGTGATCAGCTCATCACAAGGCCATGGATGAACCAGTAAAGGTGATGGCCAGGCTGGGGGAAAGCTCTCACTGACAGCAATCTCAGCCTATTCTTTAGACACAGCTTAACATTAAACCAGACAATGCACTGTGTGCTCATGGAGGGCGAAGAGATGGCTCCTGACAAAGTACTTCTTCACTCTCCTCCTTTGTCAGTGTTAATAGAGGTGTTTTATTGTTATCTGCATCAATTGCTCCATCCTCCTGCCTCCTGGCACTGCTCCCAGATGCAGAGGTCATCTGAAGTCGAGGAGATCCCAGCTGGCAGCCAAATGTCTCATTAATTTGCAGAGGTGCCTCTTTGTTGCTCCCCCCTCAGAGAGCAGTGAGGCTGACCCTTGGCTCTGTCACGTGCCACAGGTCCCTGTCCCTCCTGTCCCACTGCCCAGCCTGGCTCAGCAGCAGATGCTGGCCCTGACTCAGCCCAGATGTTCCCACACCAAACAAGCTGGGAACAAATGACTCTCAAGAGGGTACAGATGAGGAAAGTGGCCTGGATGATGCAAACAGGGAGAGGAGCACGGACTTGTGGGCAGGCAAAGTTGGCAGCTGGGTTTGCTGATCACCAGGCCATGCTGGCTCCTCTGTGATCTCCACGTGGAGCCACGATTGGTTCCTCTAATTAGCCCTGACGCCTTAATTTTAACTTTCATATTTTCCAGGTTCTGCACTGCATTGGTGTGTGACTCTGAACTTCATAGCAAGTGTTGGCAAGTTCTCCTCACAGCTCAGTCACACAGAACAATCCTTTCCCAGCCCCACAACCAAGGACACCGTGGCAGCTCCAGGCCCAAAAAGTGCAAACAGCAGGGAATTGAGGAGAGCAATCTGGGAGGGTGGGACTGCATCACCTGCAGCTGGAATTGGACAATGAACCCCAGCATGGGAATGGAGCAGAACTTATAAAAGTGTGAGAACTCGTGACTCGGGGTCCATCCTGGGTGGAGCCAGGGCCGGGCTCTTGCACTGCCCAAGGTGGATCCTGTGAAGGGCTTTTAATAAATCCCTGCTTTATTCCTTTAACTCTGCCCAGCCTCTGTTCCAGGGAGCCTCTCCAGGCATCAGCCCCAAAAGCTGCAGCCCTGAGGAGTGGAGTCACCCCAGGGCTGCAGCAGAGCACTGAGGGAAGCACTCACAGCCCCGCTGGGCTGTGTCTCTGGGTGGGGTTTGTCTCTGGAAATTGCCCTACACTGATGATTTATCTCAAATTCTGGAGCAGAGGCAAAGACAATCCCTCAGCTCTCCCTGTGCCTGCAGGGATGGGGAGCTCTGAGCCATTAACTAAACACAGGGCTGCAGGGCTGGGCTCGCAGGAATCCCATCAAAACAAAGAGCTGTTCCCAGCTCACTGCTGAGCTCTGGACATCTTTCCCAGCTCTGCCAGGTAGATGGTGCTGGCAGCACCAGTCAGATCCCCTTCCGCTGGGAGAGCACCCCAGGCTAGATCCCTGAGTCCTTCCTCCCAGTATCTGTCAGGCAGCCATCCTCACCCGCTCCCTCTGCGTTTCCTAAAGGAAAGTTTCATTTCCGTTACAGTTTTATATATTTTATTCATAATTAGCATACAGTGCATTATTAAATCAAATGCCTTCCCTGGACTAAGCCCATTATCCAGTTACCTTTGTCAGCCCAACCTGGAATTGCATCTTTTGTTTGTTTGACAAGACCCAAGCCCTACAGAGCCTCAAAGTCTGGCAGCGATTGCTTTGCTGGCCTTTAATCCAGCATTAGAGGGATTCCACGTGGCCTTTCTTTCGTGTTCTCCTCATCCAATTTGACCATCCCTTGTGGCCTTTTCATCTGGGAGCTTTGGAAATTCTCAGGTGTTCAGGGGGATCTCTCTGGGAGCCAGGGGCACACTGGCATGGAGCCCAGGAAGCACCATCACCCCTGTCTGGCTGCAGAGGGAGGGATTCATTCCCCTGCTTTAGGGAACAGAGGGAAACGTCTCCCAGCATGCAAAGTTTACCTCAGAACCACCAGACTCTGTTGTCCATCTGTCCAAAGCAGGGATCAGAGCTGAGCACATGCCATGGTGGGACCTGACCCACTGGGAAGGAATCCCAAGACTGTAATTCTGCCTGTTCAGGCTCTCTCCCACTGTTCTCACCTTCCCTTAGCAATTCCCCACATCTTCCAGCTCTGCTTTGTGAAGAATTCTCTTTTTTCCCTTTGCAGTCGTTCTCCATTCAATTTTATGTGCAGTTGCTAACACCATCCACCCTCCAGGCTTTTAGTCAGAACTGCCTCTCTGCTTGTGGCTTTTTTATTTCCCAATACCATTCTTTAGAGAATGTTTCATTTTTGTTCATTTTCGTTTCCCCCTCTACAATTTTCTATTCCTAATTATCATTAACTTGGAGAACTTGCTCCTTTTGAAGAGCAGATAATTAATTTCCAGGGCTGACATCTTTCTCCACTGTAATCAGATCCACATCCTCATTCCCTCGTGCCCTGTGTGCTGCCTTTTTGTGCTGGGAGGCGAGGGCTGATCTCATGAGGCTCTCAGCTCTCAGCCTGTGGCCCCCAGCACGTCTCCTGGCACTGGTGCTGTGCCAGCTCCTCTCCTCTTCCTGTGATTTATGCAACCAGCAGTGGGAAATGCTCCCTGCAAAGGAGGAACTCAGAGGGAAGAGCACAATGTGAGATTAGGGGGCAGGAGAGGCGGTGGGGGGGGGGGCTGGAGCCTCACAATTTTTATAACAAATGGAAGGAAAATGTCAACAAGAAGCTCATTTTTTGAGCTTTATTTATCAAGAGCTGATAGATCTCAAGCTCTCGGTGTGATCCAAGCACAGACCAGAGTAAGGTTGGATTTGATGATCTCAGAGATCTTTTCCCACCTTAACAATTCTCTGATTCTATGAGATAAACCTTTGAATGGATCCAAAGCAGCCACAGGCTACTTATCCCACTGTCACAGAGCTGGCAGAGGAAGGCACAGAGGGAATGCCCTCAGTTCCTCCCCAGAAATGAGCCTGGAACCATCACAGCCCCGAGCCTCAGGGGTCCCCAGCTCCTCCAAAAGCTGAGCTGTGCATGGGAAGCCTCTTCCTCCTCAGCCCCTCACTCTGCCCAGGGCAGCCCTGGTTTCCCTGGGCCATGGGGAGGGTGGCTCAGCTGGGACAGGCAGAGCCTTAGGACAGATTGAGGATGTGGCCTCAGGCTGGGCCAGGGCAGGCTCAGGTGGGTACCAGCAGGAATTTCCCCATGGAAAGGGTGCTCAGGCCTTGGAACTACCCAGGGAGGTTTGGAGTGCCCATCCCTGGAGGTGCCCAAGGAATTCCTGCATGTGGCACTCAGTGCTCTGGGCTGGGGACAGGGTGGGGATGTGGCACAGCTTGGACTCGATGGTCTGGGAGATCTTTTCCAGCCTCAGGCATTCTGTAATTCCGTGATTCTGTGTGATTATCCTGAAAATGCCCTGAATGTGCCAGAGTCTCTAGGGCTGTTGACCTGGACAAAACTTCCCTCATGGACAGAGCCACTTTTCCTCATGTGGCTTTCATCAAACCTCCCACAGTGCCACAAATATTCTGTTTTTTCCAAGATAGCATATTCCACAGTGAGGTTGGAGCACTGAACCAGCCCTTCCAGAGGGGTTCAGGCTGAGGAACATTGAACCAAAATACCAAATTCAGGCTCAGGGTTTCGCCTCATGGCTTCTGGCACTAATTAAAATGAATGTTTTAGGAGTTTCCTAGAAGTGAACCTGAAAATTTGCGCACCTAAGTGGGTTTCAAGGTGTTTGGACAAGGTATTTCCAGCCTCAAATCACCTTCTCCACTAACAGGAACACCAGCACTCCAATTAGAGGGGCTGCTTATAACTCCATGAAAGTCTTGTACAGCCTAAAAGCTTTTTAAATGAGGCTCACAGCCATGAACAAGGTAAATACATTTGTAGATTTGTTTGGGCAATTACAGTCATTTAAAAAACAATGCATAATAACAGACATGAATCTAATAAACCATTGCTAATTAAATGTATTAATGCCAGGTTATAAAACGAATGCATCTTGCTGATATGTTACAGCTACTTTTGTGCTGTAAACACTTGAGCAGTGACAGGGGCAGAATTTGCATCCCTGGGTATTGCCAGTGCCCAGGAATAGCTGCAATTCATTTGTCCCAGTGGAGCCAGTGTCCTGCCCAGCACCAGGCTCTCCTTTGTGTGCCTACTCCTCATTTTCCTGTGCTCTGTAAGCAACAGTTGCAGTAAAATGGAGCTGCTTAACCCCAAGATATGGGACACCACTACAAAGCATTTGTGAAGACTCTGCTTTGAACTGTGCTCTTCTGCCAATTATAATTTGCAGCAGGTTCAACATTCCCAGGCTGTGGAAAAACCATTTCTCTGTCCTGGGAGAGTTCAGTCAATTTTACCTGACATTAAGTGTTCAATAGCACAATTTTCCTTCTCTCGCTTTCATCTCTTTGGAAAATGTCACCAAACTGGAGTTAAGCAATTGACCACAGACCTTTTAAGGAGCCAGGCCCAAAGCAGCCCCACGGATGCAGAGAAAGGCTGAGAGCCAGGCTGGGATCCCCTGGGCACCCAGAAACACCAACCTGATGGTTTCAAACCTTGTTTGCTCAGCTGGGCCAGTGCTGGGGGAGGTGAAGGAAGGGTTGGGGCTCAGCAGGAGCTCAGGGGTGAAGCTGGGTGAAGGAGTGGGGTTAGGATGGAGGAGGCTGGAGGGCAGAGAGCACCCTCAGGGCTGGGCCTGGACAGTGGCCTCATGACACTTGTTCCAGTGATGGCAAAGGCACCTCCCAGAGTCTCCAGCTTCATGTAAAAGTGAGCAGCCACATGTTCCCTGTTGCCCAAAAATCCCAGAATCTCAGGATGGCTTGGGTTGGAAGGGACCTTTAAGGGACCCATCCCACCCCTGCCATGGCAGGGACACCTCCCACTGTCCCAGGCTGCTCCCAGCCCCAATGTCCAACCTGGCCTTGGGCACTGCCAGGGATCCAGGGGCAGCCACAGCTGCTCTGGGCACCCTGTGCCAACCCTGCCCACCCTCACAGGGAACAATTCCTGCCCAATATCCCATCTATCCCTGCCCTGTGTCAGTCTGGAGCCATTCCCTGTGTCCTGGCACTCCATCCCTTGCCAATTGTCTCTGTCTGTCTTTCCTGTAGCTCCTTCAGGTCCTGAAAGGCCACAATGAGCTCATCTCTGGTCTCCTCTCCAGGTGAACAATCCCAGCTGTGCCAGCCTTTCCTCCCAGCAGAGCTGCTCCATCCTCTGCTCATCCTGGAGCCTCCTCTGGGCTCTCTGCAGCAGCTCCAGCTCCTCCCTGTGCTGGGACCCTCCAGCCCAGCCCAGGAGAGCAGAGGAAGGCTCTCGTGGCAGTGGGAAGCTCTCCAAGAGCCCATGGGCAGAAAACATTCACCTTTGATTAATGCATCACTCCTAATGAAAAGCCTGTCCAGCTGGATTTAATTGCCTAGTTTGGGCAGATATGGCTGGAAAAATCTCATGCCTGTCAGATTTTTTTCCACCCCTTAAAGAATCAAATTATTCACCATTCTCTTGTAGCATTTTGCAGCCAACTCTTTCCTGTGATGATTTTCAAAGGATGAAGAATGAGCACCCTGGTGACATTTCTAGTATCTATAAATATCTCCCCACTACCCTGCCTGCCCAACTGGTGAATTATGCAGGGAGATATATATAATAAAACAATCGGATCCATTTTGTTGTCAACAGACCACTCTTCTTCAGCTGACAAGAGAGCAGCTCAGGCTGTGGCTCTGGAAAGAGCAGGCAGTGCCTGGGGAGTTACTGAGCTCCTTTCCTGGATGTACAGGGGCATCTTGGAGGGCAAGGCTGAGCAGAGAGAGGCCCTGGTATGCTGGGAAAAGGAGGAAAGGTTTTAAAAGAGAAGAAGTAAAAAGTTTAGGACAGTAAAAGTCTCCAGAATGGCAGGAAATCCCACATCCAGAGAACTGAGAATCACATGGAATCACAATCTCAATCATCACTGAAGTTGGAAAATATCTCAGAGACCATCGAGTCCAAGCTGTGCCCCATCCCCACCCTGTCCCCAGCCCAGAGCACTGAGTGCCACATGCAGGAATTCCTTGGGCACCTCCAGGGATGGGCACTCCAAAGCTCCCTGGGCAGTTCCAAGGCCTGAGCACCCTTTCCATGGGGAAATTCCTGCTGGTGCCCACCCTGAGCCTGCCCTGGCCCAGCCTGAGGCCGTTCCCTCTCCTCCTGTCCCTGTTCCCTAGGAGCAGAGCCCGACCCCCCCGGCTGTCCCCTCCTGGCAGGGAGTTGTGCAGAGCCACAAGGGTCCCTCTGGTAAAAGAAGCCTTGAAGATGTCCCAGTGAAGGACTAATCCAGCATGATGGATTATCTGGAGCACAGTGAACTTACTTCTGGTCCTCCTCTTTTGTGTTTAATTCAGCAGTGCTCTGTTTATGCATCTAAACCTCCTGCATGGTGAAATACACAGAGAATTTAATGTGCTCAACTTTGCAAAGCTATGGGAAGTGACCAGTTTAAATTTCACATCTAATTGGCAGGTTTTAATTTAAATTGGAAGGGATTTAATTTAATAGCAAAGCTTTCCCCAGCTAACAGACCTCTTCTAGCAGGTGCTCATTAAGTGGGATACTCTACAGACTCTGTTACCTCATTTATGGGTTAGAGACAATTTTAAAAAGCCAGCTTAAGACAGCTCTCTCCCTTCCATTAGATATTTGCAGATGTCTTTTGCCAAGCCATAACTAGCTCCTTCATCATTAATTTTTTGGGGCCGTGCCTTGGAGAGAGTGCCTAGCAATTAAACAAAGTTCCTACCAGAGAGTTTTCCCTCCTTACCTTCATCCAGAAGTTTGTCATTCTCCAAGAGTGCAAGGCCAAGGGTTTTGGATGTTCTCATTCCTACAGGATGAGAGCTGCTGCGCTGCTCAGGACAGGAGAGTTCCTGTGGATCTTCTGCAAAGCCTGGCTCCTCCTGGATGACTCTCAGTGGGAGCAAAGCTGATCCCCTGGACTGGCAGAGAGTTGACCACATCTTCTGCCATGTGCCAAAGCCACCCATAAAACCAATCAGTCTGAGATGAGGCTCTGAGAAACCAAACACTGCCCACAGAAATGCTGTCCTGGTTTAACTCCAGTAGCAGCCAAGCCCCCCATGCCCCCAGCTCGCTCCCTCCCAGAGGGTAAACTGTGAAAACTCCTGGGTTGAGGTAAAGGCAGCTTGATAGGCAAAGCCATGAGTGAATGGTGCTTCCAGATGCTGCAAGGCATGAGCAGGACAGAGCTCAGAGAGGGACACCAGCACTGCTGCTTCCTGGATTTCTGCCTGTTAGGAGATTTCAGGTTCAATGCCACCATGTGAACAGCTGGAGCAGCACTGGCTGGTGATTCTCCCCCTTCCCCAGCTCATGCTGAACACCTGAACCCATCCAGGGCCAGAGCTGGCAAGCGAGGACCTCTCCAGGTGGAGGTGCTCCTTGACTCTGGGGTTTATCCAGGTGAGAGGGTTTGTAGTGTCCCCAAAGGAGAGTCACAGTCCCTGCTGGAGACCCAAATCTGCCCATGAGAGTGTACCCTGGCACTGGGCCAGAGTGGGAGGGTTTGGGGGTGCTCATCGGTGCTGATACCACTGAGCCAACCCCTCTGCACCCCTGGCACCTTCCCCTGCCTCCTGCCAGGCTGCTGGGACCTGCCACCAGCTCAAAGGTGGCAGCAAAGCCCCAGGTGAAAACCCAGAGGTGCTGGTGTGGAGAGGGCTGGGAGGATGAGGAGAGGAACAGCAAATGTCACGCAGGGGCAGGGCCTGTGTGAGCCTCCAAGCACGGGGAGCTTTCCCAGGAAAAGCCCCATTTCCCCAGAACCAGCCCAGCTCCTGCCATTCCCACAGTCCCCACTGCGTGGGACTGTCACTGGCACAGTGCCCACCCAGCCACCCCTCTGTGCTCCCTGCACCAGAACCCTTCACTTCCCCCTACCCTCCCACTCCAGCTGGAATTAAACTCCCAGTGACCCACACAGGTGTGTTCCTCCCACCTGACCCCCTGGGCTCTCCTCACCCTGAGTAAACCTGCAGCTTCCAGAGACTATTCCAGGAACAATTACTTTTATTAGTAAGTATCTATCATCACGACATACTCCTCTTAAATAATCCCTGTGCTGTACTTTCACCTATTGATTCCATTAAGCACATTGGATATTAACACCATTTTCAATGTTTCTAGGATTTACAGGAGTGTTAGCAGGACACACTTTATAATCACAACACCTGCTCACCTCCCAGCTTTCAATGTTACACACATGACAAAGAAACACTGACGGAGGGAAAAGAATAAATTCTGGAAAAATTCACAAGTCTCTGGACTATTTAAGTGTTTTGGAGAAGGCTACTGATTTTAAAACTACTTTGGATCATGAAGAGAAATAAAAATTAGATTTAAGTTTAGCACTCTCTGGGTGTGGTATATTGGGCTCTGGGCTGGGATCTTCCATTGCAGCAATGCAGGAATTACAGGATATGGATTTGCAGCAGCCACAAACCTGGGCTGTGTCACTCTGCACCTCTGTCACCTCCTCACGGGCCCTGTTTGGGTCACATCCCCAGGACACAGAGACTGTCCTGGGTACATAATGTGGGAGTCCATCATGGAGATGGAACTTGGGTGACTCTCAGCATTTAATGGTTTAAATTGTGTGACAAAGGCATTGTGAGGGATTTGCAGAGCAGGGGCTGTGCTGGTGCCTCAGACCTGCAGCAGCAAGGCCACACCAGCCAGCACCCACTTGGAAGGGCTCTCCTTGGTTTTGAGGTTAAAAGTCCACACGTAGGTTGGGCCCCTCTGGCGTGTTTTGTACAGAGGACAGGGGTACAAGCCCCGGGTGTCCTGCTTGTCACCAGGAACGGCCTTGATGAACAGGACAGGCATGGCCGGGGTCAGCTCCTTGAGCCTGGCGTCCGTGAGGGTCCCGCTCTGCAGAGAGAGGACACAAAGCCTTGGTCAGGTCTCCAAGGCGTCCATCAGCTGCTCTCTGATGTGCCTGAACCCCGTGACCTTCACCCAAGCTGCTCCTGCTGGGGAGGTGCAAACAGCTGCTCCAGGGTCAAGGGGCTGGATCAGTCTCTCTGAGGAAGGAGGGTCTGGATCCAACAGCTCCCTGTCTCACCACAACCCTCCTCAACAGAGATCATCTCAAGCGCTGCCTGAGCTCTCACCACATGCTCAAACCCTCACATCTGAGCTGGACTTTGTGTGGGAACTGTGTCCCTGGCCCTGTCCAGCCATATTATGAGCAAAGTTTCACTTCTCTTGCCCTGGTTTCATCTGAAGTGCAGCTTGAGGCCATTCCCTCTTGTCCGAGTGCCAGAGACCAGGGACAGGAGAAGAGGAAAAGGCCTCAGGCTGTGCCAAGGGGGCTCAGGTCGGACACCAGCAGGAATTTCTTAGCTGAAAGAGTGATTAAACATTGGCAGACCTGCCCAGGGAGGTTTGGAGTCCCCACCTGGAGGTGTCCAGGGAACACCTGGATGTGGTGCTCAGTGTTCTGGGCTGGACACAAGGTGGGGATTGGGCACAGCTTGGACTGGATGGTCTGGGGGATCTTTTCCCACCTCAGTGATCCTGGGATTATTCTCATGCATCTCTTTCTCAGAATATTGCCAGACCAGAATCACCTGGTGGGAGGTGTTGCTTGTGGTGGGAACGAGGGTGGCCCTCTGAACCACTGGGATGGAGAACAGCCCCAAAGGGCACCACAGGCTTGTTCCCACTCTCATGGAAGCAGCCAAGAGATTTCAAAATTACTTTTCTGAGGGAATATCACCATTAAATATCAAGTCCCATTATTCTCCTCCGAGCAATGTCCTGCCCAGCAGGCTGCCCAACCCAGGAGAGGGAGAGAATCCTGCCAGGACAAGAAATCAAGTTTGTTTCCCTAATCTGGGTCTCTCTAGCATTTTCTCTCTCTGTTCCTGACAATAAAATACCCTGCACATCAATCCATTTCCAGGGAAAATTGCCTAATGGAGGCTAGAGAGACCAAATGAAAACAAATAGGGAAATGGAAACGAAACTTTTCAGCACTAAAGAAACTGCCTCTCACTGCAGCTGAGCTTCACATATCATCATTATTCCAAATGCTCTCGGATCAGAGTTGTGGGGTGAGATTCAGCCTCTCCAGTAGTTTATTTAGTTCTGCAAATGAGCAAAGAAAAATCATCCCTCATGCCACACATCTCGGTTTAATTGTACTAATGCCATCTCTTATGCTCAGCTATGATAAATCCAACTCTCATTTAGGATTTTATATTTCCAAAGTGCAGAACAAACATTAAATAATTCGTATAATACCTTGCAAAGTAGCTATTTATGAAACGTTATTATGCACTCTTCTTAAATCCACACCTTTCATTTCTGAGACTGGGTTTTGATCAGGTCTTTTTCTTTTTTTTTCTTTTTTTTTTTTTTTTTGACTGCTGAGAATACTTCAAATGAAATTTCCAGGAGATATTCTACCTGTTTCTGGGTTAACAAGAGCTGAAATCTTCCTGAGGTACCTCTTTGTAAGATAGCATTTTGTTATGTCTGGGCTGATTCTCATTTGCATTTTTTATCGATCTCATCATCAGAAATTAATTCTGCTCTGAAAGCAATTCTTTCTGACTAGCAGCACAGCAGTCGTGGTGCAAAAACACCATTCTGTGCCTGAGAGCTCAGCCTCACATCCTAAAGGATCCTTCACTTCTGCTTGTCCCGGACTCCCAGCAGGCAACCGAGAGCGGCCGTGTGGCAGTGCCACGTGTCACCAGGGCTGAGGGCACACAGAGCTGGCACAAACCAGGGGTGGTGCCAGACGGGCCCAAAGCCAGCCCCTGTGACCCACAGCCCTGCACGTGGAGGGTCCCAGCACAGGTTCCTCACACCACAGCCCCTTTGGGGTCAGCTGGCCCAGGGACCCCAGCACGGCCTGGCTGCCTTTGGGATGGAGTCACCTGTGGGCAGGGGAGGGGGACATGGGGACAGCAGGAAAGGGGACACGGGGACAGCAGGAAAGGGGACACGGGGACAGCAGGGAAGGGGACACGGGGACAGCAGGGAAGGGGGACAGAGAGCCAGCAGAGAAGGGGGACGCAGGGACAGCAGGGAAGGGGGACATGGGGACAGCAGGGAAGGGGGATGTGGGGACAGCAGGGAAAGGGGACACAGAACCAAAAGGGAGGGGGGACACAGAGCCAGCAGGGAAGGGGGACACAGGGCCAGCAGGGAGCACTCCAAGGTGCTCTCTGAGTGATGGGATCAGTGGCTTCAGCTGGACAGGAGGAATGAAGAATCTGTCCTGTGAGGGTGGTGAGGCCTGCCCTGTGGCTGGGCCATCCTTGGAGGTGTCCAAGGCCAGGCTGGACAGGGCTTGGAGCAGCCTGGGACAGTGGAAGGTGTCCCTGCCATGGTGGGGTGGAATGAGTTGATCTTTAATGTCCCTTCCAGCCCAACCCAGTCTGGGATCCTGTGGCTCCAAGGGCTGTGCTGTCTGCAGCTGCCAAAGCTCCGTGGAGCGCACGTGGTGTAAAATCCACCCCTGCCCTTCTCCCACCATGCTTCAATCCCCTTGGGGCAGGGCACACTCTTGGCATCAAACTCTCTATTGCAGAGAGCAAGAAAGCCAAGAATCAGTCAGCAGCTTGAGATAAAATGTCTGCAAGTGTCCCCAGTCACAGCATCCTTCTGGCTGTCACTGAGTCCCAACGACTTCAACAGGGCTGCAGCAAGAGAGCATTTGCACCCAAAATAATCTGCTTAGTTTCATTTCATCTAATAGCTGCCTGCTGTTTTGTAATGAATGTTTTATAAATTTAAGACACCCAAGGGCAAACATAAATGTTTAAATAAATAGAAAAATGTGAGTAGCAGAACATAGAAGGACTCTTTCCTTTTTTGGAGGCACAACCTAAATGTGAAATATTCTTTTAAAAGTGGAGGTGTTCCCCAGAGGAATTCTTCTAAACATGGCCTGCCATTTTTATCAGAAGATTAATTTGGAAGGAGTACACAACCCAAAAGAGCTGTGCACTTCTTTTAAAAGTCCTGCATCCATTAATGCACACGGTACTCACTGGATTATAGGTAAAATGAATTGTTCCACTAGGTAGAAATTATATTTCAGTGTGAGCAACAACCCACAAAAATATCCTTTTCCTTTCTGAAATAAATTGAAGTATGATACCCAGACATTATGAATGGCTCCATAAACATAATTGCTCAGTATCTTTCAATCACAAGGAAAATGTAATCAGAACAACACATTTACTGGAGTTGGGATGCTCTCTGAAGACAAATCCCATTGCCAGATGCAATCACCCATGCCAATTATTAGAGGGAGGCAGAGGGGAGAAACCAAGTATTTCCCAAAGATTTCTGGCTTTGCACGAACAAAACCTCTCACTCTTTACTTCCAGAATTGCCTGGAGATGGGTAGAACCCAGACAGAGCTCATTTTCTAGTAATAGTGACAAAGAAAACATAACAGCAGGCACTGGAATCTTCTTAAATGGAGTACTTGATATGCAGGACCGGGCATTTTTAAAAACACTCTCTGTTCTGGTGTGTCCAGCTGATTTCTGTCAAGTTTTTAGGGCAGCAGAAATCCAGTGCTCCCTGTGGTAGGGGCTGAGATCTCCCAAGGGTTGTGTGTGGCAGCCATACCAGAGGCTTGGAGAAGGGAACAGCCAGGGAACTGTGGGGCCAGAGCTGGGAGATGGACAGGGCTGTCCCTGCTCTGCTGCTGTGGGCAGACCCCAAACCACAAGAGCAGAAATCTGAGCTGACCCACATGAGAGCCTCACTGCCATCTTCCAGCAGAGCCTTTGCCAGTGTTCCAGCTGCCTGTGGCTTCCCAGACCCAATTCAAGCCATTTCCAGAGCAAAAAACAGCCTGGAGCTTTGAACTCCCCAAGGATATGTGATGAAATGGCATCCACCAGCGAGGTCACAGCTTTCCCTGCTTTCCTATCCTTCATGGAAAACCATTGCAGAGAGGGAGAGGACAAATAAGTGAAGAGTGTTAGATCAGAATTGCGAGGTTCTCGCCTGTGGCTTCTCCCCCAACCCGAGAGCCTTGCAGAGCTCACCTGAGCATCCCAGCGTGCTCCCTCCAGGAACAGACCGTGGACATAGGCCCCCTCACGAGGAGCATGGGCAAAATCCTCCCTGCTCTTCTTTGTCACGTCACACTGCAGTGTCATCTTGTCCAGGGGCCACTTGTTCTTCCGGGCCGTGGTCTGCATGACGGCCGTCAGGATGGACTGGGGGTTGAAGAAGCCTCCAAGCCACAGCGTGGAGGGCAAGGAGAAGTCCCTGGTCCAGGCTTCGAGCTCGCTGATGCGAGCCAGGAGGTCAGCAAACCACGAGCCCAGGCTGGCCGTGGAAGGGTAGGATCTCTTCAGCCAGGACTCGGGTACCGTGTCCAAGAACAGGGAGTCCTGCAGGGTCTCCATGTCGCTGGTCATGGTCAGCTCCCCCTGGAGAGAAAGGGCACAGTCAGCACTGCCACTGCCCAGCAGAGCCTGCTTGGAGCAGAGCTGGGCCAGGGCACGAGGAGGAGCACAGCACCCACACAGTCACTGCTGCCCACGTCCTGTGGGTGACTCCATGGGTCTGGGGTTTTCCTGCACGCTTCCCATTGCAAATTCCTGCATCCTGCTGTAAAAATACTGCTGGGAGGAAAAGCTGTGTAACAGTGACAGCAGCAGGGGTGTCTCTCAGTTGTCTCAGTGTTTTTTTCTGTTTTCTCTCATGAACTGGCAGATTTTTTGATTTTCAGGGGTGTAAAGCTGTTGTCACTCACTGCCAGGGCAGGATACTGGAGTTTCTGATGATCCACTCTAAAACTGTCCAGATATTTGTTATGTCCAGTCCTATCCCCCTCCTCTTCTCCACTCCCCCTCACTCCTCCCCTCATTTACTGCTTTGCAGATTTTCTTTTAGACTTCATGTGTTGTCTGCAAATGTAATCACAGCTCCTTCCACAGCAGGGAAGGAGCACAACAAAGTCAGATATGATTCAACCAAGTGAGATAAAGAGAGAACTATTAATTAGTTTTAAAGCTTTTAGAAACCTGTATCAGTTCCGCCAGAAGAGCTGAATTCCAGGACATTCCACTGAAATACTACGTGAGGGTGGCTGAACACTGGAACAGGTTGTCCACAGAGGCTGTGGAGTCTCCATTCTTGGAAATGTTCAAAGCCCACCATGGTCCAGAAGAGCCTGCTCTGCCTGTCAGTGCTCAGGGTGGGGTTGGACCAGACAATGTCCTGACCAGCTCCTCTGTGATTCTGGCTTGCTCAAGCGAAGCAGGACACAAAGAGAAAAACCTGCAAAGCCAGCTCAGCTTCCCTGCTATGGCATGATCTCCACCATTCAAATCCCTGCCCGCTCTGTGCTCAGCTGGAGGGGTACAACACCCCCCAGCACTGTGGAGACCCACAGATAATGCCCACTGCTCTCCATTATAAACACTTCCTTTTGTTCCCTTATCATTTGGCCAAAATTTATCTGATTTACAATTTCTCTTTGCCTCGGGCTAAGTGTTTTTTGGAAAGATTAAGAGAAATCAGTTGAGCCATTGCTGAGAACAAGGGGGAGGGAATTGGGTCAGTCTATTCACATTAAAAGATTCCAACTGTTCTTTCACAGGCCTTCAGTGCCTCCAGTCGCGAGGTCAGCAGAGGTGCCCTTTGCTGGGGCCACAAAAATCTATGTAGCTTTAGCAAAAGTGGAAATCTTCTTACAGCAGTCCCCACAGTTGTTTAGCAACGCTTGTCAGAGCCCAGCAGTTAAAGGTCTCTGCAGTTCGTTCCTGTGCTGACCATGCCCTGTGGGTCACACTGACAGCTGAAAAAGACCTTTAATATCACCAAATCCAGCCATATAATTGTGACTTGGACAATGTGTGGCAATTAGATTTAATGTAGGGAAGAATATGCTGTTTAATTTTGGTAGGGGAATGGGGGATGCATAGGTTTAAATAAACCACAAATAAAATAATCTGTAACACAGGATGCAAACCTTTCCCCAAACCCTGCCACAGATCATGCCAGGGAAGGAGATGAGGGCTGCAGAAAAGGCTCCTCAAAGGGCTGCAGCAGCCTCAGTCCCTGAGCTGGGCTTCAGAGACACCCTGGGGCCAGGACTGGAGAACAGCAGAGCAGAGGAGCAGCAGCATCTGGCATTTCTGCAGCTGGTGTTTGCTGCAGAGACACATCTGAAGGCTCTGAGAGGCCATCAGTGGGCACTTCAAAGAACCATGGAGTCCTTAAGGCTGGAAAAGACCTTTGAGATCACCAAGTCCAACCATCACCCAGCAGCACCACCGTGCTCACTGCTAAACCATGGCCTCAGGTGCCACATCCATGGTTTTTGGGGCACCTCCAGGAATGGTGATTCCCTCCAAGCTTGCCCTTGGCAGCCTGTGCTGATGCTTGGCAACCCTTTACGTGAAGAAATTCTTCCTAATATCCAATCTAAACATGCCTTGGTGCAACTTTAGGCTGTTTCCTCTTGTTCTGGCACTTGTTACCTGGGAGAAGAGACACCTGGAGAAGATGAACCCACCTGGCTAAACTCCTTAGGGCAAACCAGGCTTGCTCCAAGGAAGTGCTCTGAAAAGAGACCAGAGCTGCCCTTGGCAGGGAACTGTCACCAGGATAGGAATCCTTGAGGGAACCAGGGATCCTCAGAGACAACCAGGAGTCCTCTGAGGTGACCACACTCAGGGGTGCTCTGAGATGACCACACTCAGGGATGCTCTGAGATGACCACACTCAGGGATGCTCTGAGGTGACCACACTCAGGGGTGCTCTGAGGTGACCACAGTCAGGGATCCCCTGAGGTGACCACACTCAGGGGTGCTCTGAGATGACCACACTCAGGGATGCTCTGAGGTGACCACACTCAGGGATCCCCTGAGGTGACCACACCCACGGATCCCCTGAGGTGACCACACGCAGGTATCCCCTGAGGTGACCACAGTCAGGAATCCTCTGAGGTGACCACACTCAGGTATCCCCTGAGGTGACCACACTCAGGGATGCTCTGAGGTGACCGTGCTGTGGCAATCACAGCCCTGGGAGCTGCTGGAAGGCAGCTCCAACAAGGGCTTGGACACACACCTGCCCCATCCTCTGTGTCCAGCCAGAGGCAGGAAGGGTGTCAGCTGAATTCAGGCCCTGGAAATGTCCCCTTGAGCAGCTCTGGTTTTTAGAACTTGACTTAGAACCTTTACCCTTTTTTTATTTTTTTTTCATTTTACTTTTTCTATTTCTATTTCTTTTTTGTTTGTTTGTTTGTTGTGAAAATTTCTAAATAGTCACAATAAAATTCTTGTTGTCTGGCAATGAGCAAGGGCAGGAATTCAAGGGAAGTCCCCAGCACCCTCCAGTTCCAATGGGAGCTGAGAATTTTTTGTATTGCCCCATGCCTGGAAACCACTGCAGCCCTGGGATCTCCATTCAGAGTCCCCCTCCCTCCCAAGTTCTGTGGATTCCCATCCCAAAATCCCCTCCCTGGGAAATGTTTATCCCTCAACAGGATGGACTGGTGCAAGGCAAGATTAAACCTCAGCTCCAGGCATGATTTGTTAAATGCAGCAAGGTTTTAAAGGCAGACACTGTCTGAACCTGCTGGGTTTCCCCATGGAGAGCAGATTTCTGGTGGATAGAGAAAATCCTGAGTACAAAGGGTTTAGGGTGGGTTTTGAAGCTAAAACAGCAAATAAGGTTTGCAGGTTGAATGAAAAGCTGGAAGAAGCAGCACTTGCAATTAACACTAAAATGTGAGGAACAACCTCTCGAAATCTCCATCATGATCTCCATCCTCAGGACAAGCTGGACACAAAGAGGAGCCATCAATGGGCTGGGCTAAAGCCATGGCAAGACCATGCAGGAAGAACAAGAAGTCCTGCACTGGCCACAGCAGGACACTGAAACAGGAGGATTTTGTGCTCCTGGAAGTGTTTTGATGTGAGTAAGAGTATGGCAGAATGTGTGCAAGCAGCTAAATTGATTTAAAGACAACCACCCCTCGATCATATATCATGTCTAGTTTTACTTTCAGGAAACAAATGAATTAGCAGATGTAATTCTCAGCAAGGCTTGGAAAAGCAATTTTTAAAGCCTGTGCACTCAAGCATGCTTTGAGTCTCCTGTGAGGGCTCAAAGCATCTACTGCAGCAATCTCATAGAGTTGTCCAAACACAATTATGCATAAATTTGCATTTCAGATGCTGAATACTAAAGTACATCAGAAATTATTCAAGTTACTTTCTAATTTTTTTTTCCCAAACGCTGGGAGTAATTTTCATTTAAAGACACCCTTGAAGGAAATCCTAATCAGCCTGCAGCCATTCCCTCAAGATGGCACAAACTGTTTCCTCAGTTCAGGTAATTTTCACTTGATACCCAGCTTGCTGATCAAAATTCGGTCTTTGTTATTTTACAATATATATTATCCTCATTTTGGAGGCTCATCCTTCACCCAAATTGCAAACCAGAGGATCTGCTTGCACAGAGGCTGGTACAACATTAACATGCAAGTGCTTCATCCCAGCCTCTGGTTCCACCCAAGCCAGCCAGAACAAAGGGCTTTGAAATGCAACATGCCAGTTATTTCTGATGGCTACCAGTCTATTGCAATTTCTCTTCCTCCTAATGGGATGTCTCCTATTTTTGGAGCAAACAATCACTTTCTGTTATGATGAATTATTCAAAAATTCAAATTAGGTGTGACATTTCTAAATCGCCTTCTTTTGGCAGATCCTTCAGTCAGTTAAAAACAATAAGCCTTGTTTTCTCTGGGCTTTATTTATTCTCTGCTGAGCTCTGGGGGGCCTGGCTTGTAAACTCTCCTCCTCTGAGTGCTGTCAGTGCAGGCCCCCAGCCCCAGGGATGAATGAGCCTTAACAGCTCTGTAATTGTCAGGAAAGACAATTAAAGCAGGATTTCTTCAGTGTAAGGCCCAGAAGTCAAGTCAGGGCAGCATCAGAAAGAGCCATCAGCCCCTCTGGCTGTTCCGTGGTCCCCAAGGTGTGGGAGGTGATGTGAGGGACAACTGAGCAGGGTTTGGGTCGTGCACAAGGTCTTGTTCAGCTCTGAAGGGACCCACACGTGACCTTTGGCTGCAGACACAAGAACTGGGCTCAAGCTGTGCCAGGGGAGACCTGGTTTGGATATCAGGAAAGCTTTCTTCAGGCAGTGGGTTGTAAAGCCCTGGAACAGGCTGCCCAGAGCACCACAGGCTGACAGGATACTCCAAGCTGGAAGGGGCCCTCAAGGATCCTCGAGTCCAACTCTTCAGTAAATGGCCTGTCCAGGGATTGAACCCACTGCCTTGGTGGTGTCAGCACCAACTGAGCCAAAGTACCCTGGAGGTGCCCCAAAAACCATGGATGTGGCACCTGAGGCCACGGTTTAGCGGTGAGCACAGTGGTGCTGCTGGGTGATGGTTGGACTTGGTGATCTCAAAGGTCTTTTCCAGCCTTAAGGACTCCATGGTTCTTTGAAGTGCCCACTGATGGCCTCTCAGAGCCTTCAGATGTGTCTCTGCAGCAAACACCAGCTGCAGAAATGCCAGATGCTGCTGCTCCTCTGCTCTGCTGTTCTCCAGTCCTGGCCCCAGGGTGTCTCTGAAGCCCAGCTCAGGGACTGAGGCTGCTGCAGCCCTTTGAGGAGCCTTTTCTGCAGCCCCCATCTCCTTCCCTGGCATGATCTGTGGCAGGGTTTGGGGAGAGGTTTGCATGCTGTGTTACAGATTCCTGTGGTTGATTTTATTTGTGGTTTATCTGCATACTCTGCATCCCCCCATTCCCCTACCAAAATTAAACAGCACATTCTTCCCTACATTAAATCTAATTGCCATACATTGTCCAAGTCACAATTATATCTTGTTTGGGGCTCTGGGATTGAAACATTAAATCACTTCTGTTTACCTGTCTCAGGAAACGGAATTTTCAATTCCACTGCCTTATGCTACAAAATAAGAGAAATCTGTTTATGATAATTGACTACATAAATACCAACTTCTGTCAAAATGGGCTGTAGACACTGACCCACCACAAGTGTCCAGGATATCTCTCCTTTAACAAGCACCAGCAGCAAATGCAGGGCAGACACATCTGCAGCTGCTGGCTCCAGGCTGCAGCTGGGATTTGGGAGCAGCTTGGTGCCTAAATCCTGAACCAAGCCTGCCCGTCCTCATGCAGGGTGGGCAGCTGAAGGTTTCTTTTCCAAGCTGCCCCTGGGAGAGGTTTCAGATGTCATTCCATCTCAGGGCAGGCCCTCCTTGCTCACCCTCAGCTCTTGCTATGACGGGGCAGGGTCAAAGCCCAGATCCCTGAGGCACGATGGTCCCCACGCTGTGCACACCAGCTGAGTGACCCAGGAAATGGGATGGCAGCCTGTCCTTCTGGAAATGATGGAGCACGGAATGTTCCCGGACTGATGGCCAGGAGATCCCCCAAGGCCCAGCGGTGGCATGAGGGTGAGGCAGGGCAGGCAGCAGGGCAGTGTTGAGGCTTTGTTGTGCCAGCTCCAGGCTGCATTCCTGTGCTGCACTTGGGCCTTCCCAAGGGACAGGCAGCACCTGGCTGTGGGGAAGGGTCCTTGGGGGGACAAGGTGGAGGGGCAGTGCTGTTACAGAGCACAGCACTGGCCAAGCAACTCCTCACTCCCTGGCAGTGCAGCCTGATCCTGCAGGTTCATCCCCCGAGGGGCAGTCACAGTGATGCTTTAAGTTTGAGCTTTCATATTTTCCAGGTTCTGCACTGCACTGGTGCGTGATTCTGAACTTCATAGCAAGTGTTGGCAAGTTCTCCTCACAGCTCAGTCACACAGAACAATCCTTTCCCAGCCCCACAACCAAGGACACCGTGGCAGCTCCAGGCCCAAAAAGTGCAAACAGCAGGGAATTGAGGAGAGCAATCTGGGAGGGTGGGACTGCATCACCTGCAGCTGGAATTGGACAATGAACCCCA
>VXBQ01007178.1:148423-161446 GCA_013400175.1 Phainopepla nitens | reverse complement strand
ATATCATATATTATATAGTATGATATTATATATATTATATTATAAATATTTATAAATAATTGATTTATTAAATAATTAATTATTTAGTAACTAAATAAGAGGCTTTATTCTCTCACTCTGCCAGCCTCTGCTCCAGGCAGCCTCATCAGTACCTTCAGGCCCAGCTCCAGCTCGGCGAGCGAGCGCCGGATTTCGGCCGTGAGGACGTTCATGCGCTCGCACTCCTGGAGGGCAACCACAGCGTAGGGCGTCCTCTCCTCCACCTTTGCCATCAGCTCTGCCATGTTGAACTCGTCCGTGAGCTTCTCTAACATCTCCTCCAGAAGGGCTTGCACCTGTGCCAAAGGGAGGAGAGAGGGGGATGCTGGTGACGGATCCCCAGGCTCACAGCTGCCTGAACTGTGTCACTCTGCCTTGTCAGTGTCTCCAAAACCATCCCTGTCAGCCGTGGGCACCTTTCAAAGAGCTTGCCCCATCCTATTAAAATCCAAATGCTGACAGAAGTTGATGTCAGATGAGCAGCTTGCAAAATGATGGTTTTAAAATGTTCCCGTGACATGTGGCAGCCTCCTCGCTTCTTGGCTCTCTTATTTCTCCCGAGGTCACACTCACAAGGAGATGGATGGAGCCTCAGCTGAGCCTCAGGACAATGCAGCTTATGAGCTGGTTTTCTCTGCTGTATTGATGGAGAGAGGTGATTATATAAAATTGAATTTTAAGCTGAATTTGTCATTCCGGCCTAATGGAGCCGTAGAAGAAAAGCATAACAAAACAAAAGTATTTTCTGGTCACCACCACAGCTTCTTTGGAAATGTTCCCGCTAAAGAGAGAAAGCTCCAATGCTTTCCCCTGTCAAGAGGATCGTTGTAGTGTTTAAAAAATTAAATAAAATAACGAAAACCCTTTCTAAGAATGAGGCATGGATCCCCTGCTGTCCATGGGATCAGCTGCATTTCTCAGGTTTACTGTGGAAAGTGTCACTCAAAGCTTTGCTTTACTTCTGAGCTGGAACCTGAGCAAGACTTCTGCTTGCTGGGGACCTTTTGGGTGCACATAATACAGTTAAAACTGTATGATCCAAAGTGCCAAACCTGGCATGCAGGGCCAGTGCCAGCTAGGGCTGGGTGATTTTACAGCCAGGGCAACCAATATTCACGTTTTGGACTCTGCAGTCCAATTCCCTCCCGCTGCTGCTCTGCCCAGCCCTTGGCTCCTGTCAGCAGTGATGATGTGTGGGCTGTTATTGCAGCCACACAGGTGGCTAAAGCTGGAAAAGCTCCTCAGCTGCACCTCAGGGGCAGTACAGAAATATCTACTCATTTGAAATTCCCCTGCAAGTCCCTTTGGCTCTGATTCCTTCACAGCAATTACAGCTCGTTTGCTGTAATGTGACCTCAGAAATCTGTGGGAGTAACTGGACTTGTCAGAGCTGTGGGAAAATGACAGGCTCACATTTTCCCTGGAAGCTCCCTAAAATCACCTCAGCCGAACCAGGGGCTGGATATCCTTCAGTGGAGGAGTTGAGACAAGGCTTTGCTCACTCCCATCCAAGGACCAAGTGGAAAGGACAGCTTGGATAATGACAGAGATCACTTCAGGAAGAAAATGAGCTGTGGGAGCACGTCCCCAGGCACAATGCAGGGCACTGAGCTCATACTCTGCTTGCTCTCAGGCAGATTTTATTCCCAGACAGAGCCTTGAGGACTTCCGTGCTCCTGTGAGAGTCTTCTTGACTGTCACCAGGAGTTTGCAGGGTGGCCATGACCTGTGACACCACTGCTGGGGCACTCACTGATCATTTCGCTTCTCTGGCTGAGGAGTTTATTTGTGTTTCAATAACAAAAGGAGTGGGAGGGGAGAAGAGGCACTCACATTTGCTGTCTCTGAACATCTTGTTTGGCTCTGCTACCTCTGGATTATTCCCCTTACCTCAAATTCGAGTATGAACTGAAAATTGACCATGCTGGGCACTTCTAGGAGCCCCTTAGGGGAAGGCAGTCAGTTCCCAGCTTCACACCAAGCCAAAGGAAGCTCGTGTGAAACCACAGCTTTATATGAGCTGTTATTAGCCATCCATTAAATTGCAAATCTTCAAACACAGGCCTGCACCTTAAGACTGCAGGAGTAAAAACCTGAGCATGTGTTGGGTGATTCCAGATCTTGTCAGGGATGTTTGGGCCATGTTTTAATGAGCTGTGAGTTTCCACAGGGAGGGCTGAGATCAGCCCAGGACACAGGTGTAGCAGAAGAGTTCAGCTGGAAATAAGGAATTACAAGGCCCTTGGGAGCTGGTGGGACACGGTGGCAGCAGCAAGAGGAGGGCTGAGCTCCGGTGGCCCGCTGTGGGTGGCAGGCAGTGTGCTCAGGGGCCCATTGCTATGCCAGTCACGGGGGTGCACAGGGACTGCTGCTCAGGGAAGGTTTATTTGCAACACCTTCAGAGGATGATAATGAAGGCTCTGCAGTGCATGGGGTAATTAAGAGGCACTGTCCTGTTACGGCCAACACTCAGTTACATCCCACCAGGGCGACGTTCTGCATAAAACCAGGCTTTAGGCAGGCATAGGCAGAACACAGAACAACGGACAAGGCTGAGCTGGACAGGAATGATGGATGAGACAGGCATCAAACCCCAGCAGCTGCCCCTGAGCACTCTCACTGTCTCCTCCCAGGTCCCCACTCCCTCTGAGCACTCTCACCGTCTCCTCCCGGGTCCCCACGGCTCCCTGGCCCGCGCTGCTGTCGCGGGGCCGCAGCTCCAGGACGGTGCGCAGGAGCCGCTCCGAGCGCTGCGTGAGGAAGCCGATCTCGGCGTTGGGGTGGAGGCCGTACAGGTAGGGAGACTCTGGAGGCAGGGCATCGTCTATGTACTGCACAGAGACATTCAGGAGCACGTTAGGAACAGCACAGGGCACCTTGCCTGCAGAGCCTCCGTGCTGGAATCAACCCCCCAACAGGTCAGCCCGGGCTGACCCAGCTCTGCCTGTGGCTCAAACACCGGGGAAGTGGTGGAGGAAGGAGAGTACAAATGTTTACAGAGCTGCTTCTGCTCCTGCTGGGAGAATTGTGTAGTTGCTGGAGTTTGGCTTGGCTCCGTGTCTCAGGCTGGACCTTCTCTAGCAATTATCTGCTGTGCATTTCAGCATCAGCATCCTGAAATCTCTTGTGGGAATTGAGCTTCCAGTAGTTAAGTTTTATGAACAAAACCAGCCTGATGTGCCTCTCTCTGCTACTGCATTTGTGCACAAAGAACAGATGAGATCAGTAAGTAGATCAACAAGACCCTTCAGTGATTCTCATCAAAACTGATGATAAAAGGATCTTGAAAGGGCCATTTTAGCAAACAGTATGTGGATGTAATTTTCCAGGAGCCCCACTTAAGTCTCAAGCACCAATACAGTTGCTCTATCCATGCATGAACAGAATGAGCCCATGATGAAGTAGCAAATTACCGTTAGACTTGGCTCATCCAGGGGAATGCTGGAACATCCACAGGAACACAACATAATGGGAAATAAGAGGAACAATGCAGGAATACTGCAGCCCTGTTCCTGCTTCCTAAGGCGGATTATGGGGCAGTTACAGAAGACATTCCATTTAGATGTATAAATAATGCCTGCAAACAAAGAGCTTACCTGGTGATAGCCATTATAATCCATGTTCCCTGGGAGGGGAAATCCAGGAGCAAGGCAGAGCTCTCCCTCCAGCATTTCTGGCTTAATGAACTCTTCCAGGTAGGTTTTGCAGAGCCGCCTGTCCCAGTCATCCGTGATGTGACCTCCATACATGATCTCACCCACGAGGTAGCGCAGGTCATCGTAGGGGACCTGCGTGAGGAGCAGTGTGGGCTGAACCCAAGTACTGCCCTGCACCCTCAGGGCTCCCACCTCAGCAGAAAAACCTCAGGTAGGAGTTAAATCCTGCCTGAGAAAGCTGGAGCACAGCACAGTGCAGCTCCCTGCTGAGCGAGTGGCTCTGAGGTCTCCCATTTCCTCCCAAGAGCGCCCCAATCTGGGAAGTTCTAAACCCAAAGGCACCAAGGGAATGGCATTTCAGGAGAGCTTCAGGCCACCCTGGTGGTTAAAAGGCACCAGACAGCCCTGCTGTGGTGCCCCCACCTTTGAGCTGGCCTGCAGGTAGTTGTAGAGCACGCTGACAGAGATGGTGAGGTCCCCGGTGCTGAAGGGGTACGAGCGGTTCCAGCCCTGGGGGCCGAACTTGCGCCGTTCCGCCACCACCGCGTGGAAATAGCAGAGGGCGAAGAGGATGCTCCTGAACTCCTTCTCCTGGCTGCACATCTCCAGGGTGTCCTGCAACACAGGACAGCTGCCCTTAGCCTTAGTGACTCCCAGGGAACCCAAACACGCCGGACTTTGGACAGGGGTGAATCACAGAGTCAGAGGCCAAGGCTGGGAAACATCCCCAAACCATCAAGCACAACCTTCAACCAAATACCTCCATGCCCAATCAATTGTGAACCATATTGTTTGAACAATTACAGGGATGTCTCTCCACCACTTCCCTGGGCAGCCTGTTCCAGAGCTTAACCAACCTTCCAGTTTGGAAATTTTTCCCAACATCCAACCTGAGTGTCCCTTGCTGACGCTCTTTGTCATTGCCCCACTGTTACCTGGGACAAGAGGCCGATCAAATTGTCCTCTGGTTCATTTTTGCATCACACACACATGTGCTGTTTTGCAAAGTCAGTGGCTTTGCATTGCAGATTTATTGGCAAACTCCAGCAAATATTTTCTGACTTAATATTTACTGTTCCCAGCTCCGAGTGGCTTTGCACAGGAACACAGAGAGGGAAGGAAGGACACGTGCACCCACTCAACGCCCCATCACCTGCATGTGCTCAACATCCCTCACCAAAAGGATGGGGAAGGAGCCACAGAATCACAGAATTCTCAGTTGGAAGGGACCTTAAAGTCCATGTTTTTCCAGCCCCTCTGCCATGGACAGGGACACTTTCCACTATCCCAGGTTCCTCCAAGCTCCAATCTTTATCTTAAAAAAATGCCATGTTAGACCTTTAATCCTCTGAGAGTGCACGGCAGAGCTCAGGATCTGTGCAGAAAAGGGGGAATCCATTGCTCTAAAGGGTGTAAGACATTGACCAAGTGCATGTGATAATCCAGAACATCCCAAAATCTGTTTTCCCCTGGATTAGCCAGCACTCTAAGCTCCCTTTATCAGCATTGTGATGAAGAACTGCTTCAAATATGTGCAGAACACCTTTCTCATTTTAGGAAACATCCCCAGAACAACCCAGTTCACTCTCATTCGGCCTCTCTTCAGTTGTCAATTCTTCCTCAGCTACAAAGCAGAACAATATCCCCTGCACAGAATAACGGGCCTTCGTTGTATAGCCTTCAGCTGAAAGTTAAATTTGAACATTTCTTCTGTATAAAGCAGAGAAATGAGGTGTAAAAGGGGCCACGCCCACTCGCTTCAGGATTTCTGATAAGAGATGTTTCATAATCCTCCAGCAATTTAGAAAATGCTAATTACCATTGACTGAAATGAGCAGAGGCAGGATGAAAATGTTACGTGGGGTGAAGGTTCTCCCCTCCCTTGATCTTCAGGACATTTTGTGGAGTTCAAGATGATGAATGACAGTACACAAGAATGGAATAATCTTCCTTGACCACTGGCATTAATCCTTGCATGGTGCCTCCCCCCACACCTGCTCAGCAATGTTCCCTCCTGCTCTTGGGATTTTCTCCACACCAACATCCAAGTGCAAAACCAGCTGTGAACTGCCCCAGGGCCTGGGGTCCACAATTGTTTGGGGCTGCTCTTGCCTCATTCCAAATAACAAGAAGCTTTATGGAGAGAGTCCCAGAATGGTTTGGGCTGGAAGGGACCTTAAACCTCAACCAGTGCCACCTCTGCCATGGCAGGAACACCTCCCACTGTCCCAGACTGCTCCCAGCCCCAATGCCCAACCTGGCCTTGGGCACTGCCAGGGATCCAGGGGCAGCCACAGCTGCTCTGGGCACTCTGTGCCAGGGCCTGCCCACCCTCACAGCCAAGAATTCCTTCCCAATGTCCAATGTAGATCTACCCTTCTTCAATTTGAAACCGTTCACCTTGTCCTGTCCCTCCAGGTTCTTGTCCAAATTCCCTCTCCAGTTCTCTCCAGTTCTCCTGTAGGTACTGGAAGGTCTCCCTGGAGTCTTCTCTCCTCCAGGCTGAACAACCCCAGCTCCCTCTGCCTCTCTCCTTGGCAGAGGTGCCCCAGTCCTCTGATCAACTCAGTGGCCTCCTCTGGACTTGTTCCAGCCGTGTTTGGGGCCCCAGAGTGGGACTCAGCACTGCAGGTGGGGCTTCACAAAAGCCAAGCAGAGATTTCTCACAAGAGAAAACAACTCTGCAAGATCTGCCAGGTGTGTTCCCAGCACAGCCATGAGCTGGATGGAGAGGCTGGAACAACGAGCACCAGTGATCCTAAAGGGCAGTTGGAGGGCTGAGAGCAACCTTCAGAGCCCTCTGACGGGCTCCTGGTGTGAGGGCTGGCTGTGCCAAGGCACGGGCAGTGTGTGAGTGAGTGTCAGGGGGGCAGGACGTGCGACTCAGTGTCCCTAGGACAGGAATCAGCAGCAACACGAGTGCTCAGCCCTCAGCTCCTGAGGGAAATGAAGTCATGGCTGAGCCTCCTGGCTCCATCCTGCCCCAGGGCCCATGGGCTGCTCCCAGGGAGTCCTGCAGGGATGGGATCCTGCCCTGCTCCTGTCCCGTGGTGAGAGCAGAGCTTGTTCAGCCACGGCCTTACAGCCCCTCTGACACTGACCCACACCCTCTGGGGCACCAGGAATGTTTCCATCACTTCCCCACACAGGGCTGTTCACCTGCACAGGAGGGACAGGGTCAGTGCCTGCTGTGACAGGAGGGTTTATGAGCAATAAACACAACTAGCACCCTGCCATGGGCTGCTCTTGTGGATCAGCCACTCTCACATGGCCTAATTCAGATCCTGGCAAAGCAACTCCTGCCTGCAGGCAGCTTCCAGCTCTGATTTGCAACACTTGATGTCAGCAAGGACTTGAGCTGAACGGCCTTTGGGCACACAACACCAATCTCCATGTGCTGCTCTGGAGAGGAATGTGGGATGTGGGATGTGAGCAGATCAGCAGTGGTGAACCTCTAACCCTGGTTAAACAGCAGGAGAAAAGTGAGGTTTAACCTGCTCACCTCCCACAGCTTTGGGTGTTAGATGTCAGGTGTCACTCAGCAGCCCAAAAAGGAGGGACTCAGAAAGAGAAATACTGAAACACGGCAAAGTCTCCTGTTGCTGCAGTAGAAAGTTTGATTCTGTACTGAAAGAGCCTTTCTGAGGGGCTGGAGTCACCATGCCTGGACGGTGGTTAAAAACGACTGGATGTGGCACTCAGTGCCATGGTTCAGTTGATGAGGAGGTGCTGGGTCATAGGTTGGACTCAATGATCTCAAAGGTCTTTTCCAACCTGGTTAATTCTGTGATCACACACAGGGGAGAAAATGATTAAACTGGACAGAGGTCTGGTGCCCTGCCGTAGGACAGGGGCTTCTTGGGATCACTTGAACCCTTTCTTGGAAAACCAGTGCTTGGAAAGAGATCTGTGCCCAGCTTGTGGGGAAGAGCAGAGGGGTGCTGGACCCAGAGGCTCCGTGATGCAAGGGGACTGGGGAGGCAACGTCCACCCTGCTGCACAGGGGCTGCAGCAGCTCCAGCAGACCCCTCAGGTGCCCAGCCACGTTCCTACCTGGCTGAAGTTGTCCAGGGCCTTGTGCAGGTTGGCGTGCATGCCGGTGGGGGCCTCGCTGGTGATTTTGATGGAGTTTTCCAGGATGCCCTGGGGAATGACGTGGCTCTCGGGGCACGGCGCCGGCTCCGCGCTAACGAACACGCGGAAATCCCGGTGGCTGCCCTCGCTGTGCTGCTCCAGCTTCCTCTCCAGACAGCTCAGCCACTTGGCCACCAGGTGGATGTTCTGGCAGGGACAGAGGGACAAGGCTTGGTCAGTCCCCCCACTACACTCCCATGGGCTGAGCAGGCACCAACTCCATCCTACTGATGGATGCCCTCTGGAATTTGGACTTGTCCCAGGAGCGCCTGTGTGCAGCTCCCAGCCCCAAAGACCCACATGCATTGAGAACATTTGAAAATTCAAAATAATCAGTATAAATCAGCAGCAGAGCAGCAAGTCACAGCTGGCTGGTTGGGCTCTCAGTGCTGGAATTCTCCTCCTTTCAGCAATACCAGCTGAGGTTATTCCTGGGGAGAAATTTTGTTATTCCTGAGGAGCAGAGCTGTTATTCCTGGGGAGTAAAGTTGTTATTCCTTGGGAGCACAGTTGTTATTTCTGGGGAGCAGAGTGGTTATTCCTGCCCCTCAGCCCCACCGAGCTCAAATAAAAAAACATTTGTTCATTTTTATCAGAATTACAGTGAGGACTCTATAGCAGTTCCTGAGCAAACAAGTCAAGCAGGTGATTTCTCAAAGTCCTTTAGACAAAAAGATTTATTTATTCATGCAACTAATTGGACACATCCCTCAGAAGATTAAGCAGAATTGTGGGGAGATGGCGAAATGGATGAAGTCAAGCCTCAGTTTTTCCCTTAGAGCCCTATATAGCCTCATAGTTTCTAGGCAAAAAACCCCAGCTTTTTGTTATATTAGGAATGGGATCTGTGGGCTAAACCACCCTTGTTTTAAAGGCAGGTGTGCAATCCAAACTGGCTGTGTTCACAGGCACTTGGGATGGTGATTTATCCCACCCCAAGAAAGGACAAGAAATTTGCTAAACCTAAATTAAAAGCAGCTGCCAGAAAGATAAACTGCTTGGAGGTGGCAAAGAAATTACATAAAGGAACCATATTAGAGGCTGAGAATAAATATATATCACCTGTAAATGGGGCCAGAAAGGAGCTCTCATGGTTAAATAGCAGAGTAATGGAGATTATTAGGAGTAAAATTACATTCTTCAGAAAGTAGAAGTTTTGTCCAAATGAGAAAAACAGAAAAGAGCACAAAATCCAGCCATAGTAAAGTCAAAAAGTACTACAAGAAGCAATTTTTTGAAAACAATAAAAGCTAATAATAAAGCCTTTTCCAGAAACCAGGAACCTACTACAGAGTCTATAAAACCATAACATGATCAAGGTCTGCAGGGAGTGCCCATGGAAGGCCAGGCAGCCCATATTTGCAGGAATATTCTCTGCAGAGCCTGGGGAGACTCTCCCTGTTACAGCCTGGTGGAACCTCTGAAACCTTGAGGCTGGAGATGTCCCTGGAGACCATCCATGCCATCTCCTGCTCCAAGCAGAGTCAGCTGGAGCAGGTTTTAAACTGTGTCCAGTTGGGGTTTTGGGTATCTGCAAGGCTGAAGTCTCCACAATCTGTCTGGGCAAGGTGTGCCAGTGTTCAACCACACTCACAGTAAAAAAAAATTAAATCAAAAACCAGTATAAGATAGTGAAATGAAATGAAATGAATGTTTAAGGGAAATTTGTATCTCAATTTTAACCCTTTGCTTCTTGCTCTTTCACCCAGCACCACCATGAAGATTTTGACTCCCTCTTCTGCACTTCCCCTGCCAGGAGGGATTTAAACACACCAACAAACCCCTCTGAGCCAAACCCCAGCTTCTGGAGCTTAAATAACCCCAGCCTCTCCTCACATAACAGATGCTTCAATCAAACTGTTCAAACTTTTGCAAAGACTCTGAAGCTGCAGCAGCAGATCAAGAGCTGTTTAGAGGAGCTGATGAGGTAATAAATAATAAGAGGTCTCTGGGAGCAGATGGACTCACCCCAAAAGGAGCCACATGTGGAAGGTCTGCAGCACAGCTCAGGAGGCAGAGCCAGCCTGGCAGGGGCTCCAGCAGGACAGGAGTCACCCCCCAACAGCATCAGTTAGAAAAAAACAGCAATCTCAAAGCTCCAACCCATTTTAGAGAACTAAATGAAGGATATCACAGTCTGAGCTGGTGTGGGTGAGGCTGGGGTGGAGCTGTTGTCCCCAGGAGCTGCCCCAGGCTGGGTTTGAGCAGTGCTGGTCACTGGAGGGGTCAGTCCCTGCTGAGCAGGGTGAGGGGACCAGGCTGAGGGGACAAGGAGCTGTCCCAGCTGACCCCAGGGATGTCCCAGCCTGTGGAATCCTGCTCAGCAGGGAGCAGAAGGCAGGAATGTGGGCAGGGAGGGTGTTTGCCTTCCCCAGTCACCACGGGGTGTGACAGAGCCCAGCTGGCTGGGATGGGTGGGCCCCTGCCTGCCCGGGGAAATGGGGAATGAATTCCTCACCTCCTTGCCTGGGCAGCTTTGGCTTTCCCTATGAAATTGTCTGGATCTCAGCCTGTGGGTTTTCTCACTTTTGAGCCCACATTCTGCCCCATCCCACCCTGGGCAGTGAGGGAGCAGCAGGTGGGGCTCAGTTTCCATCTGGTGTTAAACACAGCAGCTCAATCCCATGAACTCCTTTTGGGGGCTGGAGAGGGGATTTCCCCCACACCAGCATCAGGCATGGCCCTGCACGGAGCAGCAATTGTCTCTGTGGGGTTCCTGTATCCAGAGGCATGGATTTTTATCAATACCAGCTCTTTTATCTTCCCACCAGTATTGCTGCAGGTAAAAGGAAAAGTCCCATAGGCTACCAACCAGTTAAAACACAGCTAACAGGGGTAAGGAAACTACTGATGGAGTTTTAACTCCTCACCGTATCAAAAGCCATCTGAAAGAGCAAATGATTGGTGAGCTGACAAAATTACTCATAAGACAAAGCCATTTCAAGTCCTGAAAATAAAGCCTGGTAGTGAAGAACTGCAGGAGGATGCCATCATTCTAAGTGACTGGCAGTGACACTGCAGAGGGAATTCAGTGGTGATAGATGCAAAGTAATGCACTCAGGAAAACAACCCCAGCTACACATACACACACTGATGGGTTCAAAATTAACTATTATCACTCAGGGAAGAGATCTCAGAGTCCTCACAGTTATTTCCTGCAAACAACAGTTCAATGCTTAACAATGCAAGAGCAATCAAACACCAGCAAAGGAACACAGAATAAAGCTGCAAACATTATTTTGCTACTCCATAAATCCATGGTGGGCCTTCATCTTGCAAACAGCACCCAGCTCCCATTCCTCTTAAATCCAAAAGGATTTAACTCCCACAAAAGGAGACACTCCATCAGTAGGGATTCTCCCATTTGGGGAGAGCAGAGGCTGGGGTGGAGGGAGGGAGTGAAGGGTGAACAGAGCAGGCTGCAAGGAAAGTGGAAGTGCATTTTCATATGACACAGCACTAAGCTGCTAATTTACTGCTTCAGGGTGTTTGGGGAGTTGAGAGAATCACAGAGTGGAGCTGAGCTGGAAGTCACAGAGAGAAACATGGAATCATTAATGCTGGAAAAAAAAAACTTTAAAATCACCAAATGCAGCCATCAGCCCAGCATCACCACACTCACCATTAACCCAAGTCCCCAGGTGCCACACCCACATGGGTTTTGAACACTTGCAGGGATGGTGATTCCATTACTGCCCTGGTGCAACATCCCTGCACCGTTTCTGCCCCCTTCCCTGAGGCTGTGGATGTGCCAGTGGCAGTGGCAGGCAGGAGCTGGGCTGGCAGTGCCTCGGGCTGTCCAGGGACTGGTGCCACACAGCGACAGGAGCTCCTCATGGCAACACACAAACCTCTTCTGGCTTTGCTGGGGGAGGGCTTGGGAGCCTTCTGGGAGGTTCCAGGTGAGCTAGGCATGGACAGATCCCAGCTGGGACTGGAGAAGAGGATGAGCATTGTGGAAAGGAAAAGCTGAGGCGCTTTAGGCTGGGACAGAGTGGTGGCTGCTGTCACTGTTATCAGGATTTGAAGCTGCTGGAAGGATGGGTCAGCACTCAGAGAGGGACCAAGGGGTGGGAGTCGAGAGAATTGTTGTTTGGGGAAGCCACAGACACTTTGCTGCCTCCAGATCTGTTGCCCCAAATCTGACTGACATGTCTGGGAACAATACTTTCATTTAGAACTGCAGAAATTCAGTCCCCTCACCTGAAATGATTTGGAGTTGTGCTCACATTGTGTGGCTGAGATGGAGTTTGGGGTGTGGGGGGAGATGAGAGGAGATGCCTGGGCAAAGGGATTCTTCTGGGGTTGTTTTCTCACAAACAAGGACAGTGTGAGGAGCAGTAGACAAAATGCAATTACATCTGAGTGCTGCTGCACCACTGCTGGCCTGATGCACTCAGGATTTCAGGAGATCAGATCATCCCCAGGGTCCAGACAACCAGCTCACTCTACAAACACAAGTCAAACAATCAGGTAGGAGTGGACTGAAACCTGCAACCAAAGTGGTGACAACACCACAGAGATTTAATAAAACAGGCAAAGAGCTAACAACATACCAAAAGAAAAATCGTGCATTAAGTATCAGTTTAATCATAGTCTGCATATCTGACCTTAAGTGTTTTCATCTCTAATTGGTAGTTTCTTCCCACATCTGCTTTTGTGGTGTTAGATGGCTCAAAAATAATTGCTTTTGCTTGTGTTGACACGACACCAGTGATCATTATTTGTGGGTATCACTGCCTGCTAACAGCCAACTTAGGGAATATTTCCAGTCCAGTGATAATTGAGTGCATTTATATCCTGTCCTTTTGTGATAGAAGGGATGAAAAAGAGGAATAGATGCAGCCAGACATGGGCTGGTACTAAGAATTCATAATTCAAGTGAATATATCTGCCCAGGCCAGGCCAGGATGGAAGAGATTCACAGGTTGGAAAGAAACTTTGCAAATTAATCCTCAGCAGTCAGGCAACAAAATGTGAAAGAACACATCTAATGAGAACACATGGTCAGAGTAATTGAGAGATGAGTCAGGTATCAGTAACGAGCCAACGTGGGCACTGTGAAACAGCCCCTGCACACTGACCATCCACTGACCATCCACACTGACCATCCACTGACCATCCACTGACCATCCACTGACCCTCCACTGACCCTGCACTGACCATCCACTGACCCTGCACTGACCATCCACTG
>VXBQ01007178.1:83818-148226 GCA_013400175.1 Phainopepla nitens | reverse complement strand
ATCCACTGACCATCCACTGCCCCTCCACTGACCATCCACTGACCCTGCACTGACCATCCACTGACCATCCACTGCCCATCCTCTGCCCATCCCCACGGCCCCTCCCCTGTGCCATCTCCCCACTCAGAGCAGGTGCTGCAGGCTGAGGGGTGTGGGCAGGGCTGGGCTGGGGTGCAGGAACACGGGAGCACCAGAGGCTTTTCTCTGGGAGCTCCCTCCCAAGCCCCTCTGTGTTTGTACAAGGCAGAACTTATATCACAGGACGTGAGCGTTGCTGTGGAAACCATCAGAAATAGCAGCACGTGTATATAGAGCAGCACACGCTCCCCTCCCTGTGCTGGCACTGACTGGGGACCCTGCCCCTCTCTGAAAGTGCCCCTCTCCTTCAGGCCTCCTCACAAATCACCTCCCGGAACAAAGAGAACTGGTTCTTTGCACAAAGTCTCGTTTCTCTGGTGAGATCTCTTGGAAAAGATTCCCTGTTTTTCCATCCCTGTGCCAGCCAGGCTGCACAGCCAGAGCCAGCCCAGACTGGCCGTGCTCACTGCATGGTGCTGGGGGACCCCAAGGGACAGGGAAGGGCACTGCTGTCCCCAGGTCATGGGATGGGAGGAGATGGGACCAGCCTGGGATGTGGTGTCACAGAACCACAGAACCATGGAGAGGTTTGGGTTAGAAGGGACCTGAAAGTTGATCCAATTCCAGCTCCTTGCCATGGCAGGGACACCTCCCACTGTCCCAGGCTGCTCCCAGCCCCAGTGTCCAGCCTGGCCTTGGGCACTGCCAGGGATCCAGGGGCAGCCCCAGCTGCTCTGGGCACCCTGTGCCAGCCCTGGCCACCCTCACAGGGAACAATTCCTTCCCAATATCCCAACCAAACCAACTCTCTGTCAGTGGGAAGTCATTCCCTTGTCCTGTCCCTCCATCCCTTGTCCCCAGTCCCTCTCCAGCTCTCAGAGCCCCTTCAGGCACTGGAAGGCCACAGTAAGTTCACTTCAGAGCAATCCTCAGGCTGAGCAACCCCAGCTCTCCCAGCCTTTCTTCACAGCAGAGCTGCCCCATCCCTCTGATCATCCTGGTGCCCCTCTGGACCTGTGCTCCAGATGACCCTGCTGGAGCAGAGGGGTTGGGCCAGATGATCTCCAGAGGTCCTTCCAACCCCAGCCATCCTGGGATTCTGTGATTTATGATACAGTGATGAATCTCACACAGTTTTGCTCCAGGAGCTCACTGTTATTCAATTTAATACATGAACCTGACTCAGTGAAGCAGCAACCTAGGAAAATAGAAAGATGCTCAGAATTAAATTAACGTGATCACAAAGAGAGGGAAGTGACATTTTGGCTAATAGATGAAGACTACAATTAAATTGGGAATATCTAACGTCTGAACTCTTCCCTGCATCAGTGCATTCAAACATGCATCTGAACAAACACAAACAAATTTCTCTGTGTCTTTGCTATTAAGCTGATCAACCCCGTTTGGTGACTGTGATGGCCACAGGATCAGCAAAAGGCTTCTGGGAGGGAAACAGAGCAGACACAGCTTGTGCTAACTCATAGCTCAGTGCAAAGCTCCTTCCTCCCTGCACAGAGGGCACTGCAGGCATCAGAGAAACCAGATCCAGTTATCCAACTGGGCATGGGAATGCAGAGATCAGAGTCCCTGAGGCTGGAGACACCTCAGGCATCCCCCAGTCCCAAGCCTCTGCTCAAAGCAGGGTCAGGCAGTGCAGTGGCTCAGGAACATGCCCAGGTGCCTTTTGGACGTGTCCAAGGATGAAAACACCACAAACTCTACAGGCAGCTCCATCCATCCATCCATCCATCCATCCATCCATCCATCCATCCATCCATCCATCCATCCATCCATCCATCCATCCATCCATCCATCCATCCATCCATCCATCCATCCATCCATCCATCCATCCATCCATCCATCCATCCATCCATCCATCCATATGGGGAAAAAAGATTGTATTTACATTTAAATGGAATCTCCTGAATTTCTGGTTGTCCCCATCACTCCTTGTTCTGTCATGAGACACCACTGGGAGAATCTGGTCTTTACTCCCCACCATCCAGGGTGATGGAATCATCTCTTCTCAAGGCTGAACAGTCCCAGCACTGCACAAAGTCTCACCAGAGCACCTCCAGCTGTGGGGCCCAGCTGTTCCTGCCCCCCAGAGCCATGAGGAGCTGACAGTGAGCTCTGCCTGCCCTTCCCAAGGCAATGCTGCCCTGCCCCTTGCTTCAAAGCTCTCCAAACCTCTGAACTGTTGCTAAGGAGACCCAGAGGCTGGACCTGCTATCAAATGGGTTTTTGTGGAGCTCAAAGATCAAGCTCAGCTCTTCAGTGCCAATGACAGGAACAGAGCAGCTGCTGGGCTTGAGCTGGGCTGTTCCTGCAGCCCTCAGGTAACAAAGTCTCCTTTAAAGAGCTGCACTTTTGCCTCAAGGGCTCCTATTTTGCAGTTGGACCATTTGTATTTATAGAGAATAACTTTAGCTGTGGGCTTCACTCTCTCCTCATCTGTCACCACCCTGTACCAGAGCTCAGCAAAGCTGAAGCCACCAGACAGGAACAACACTGGTGCTAAAGGGGCAGGAGCTGCTGGCCAGGCTCTGCCAGGGGGAGGAGGATTATCTTCCCGTGGAAATGAAGGATTGGCTGGATTTATGCTGTTCTCTCTCATAAAATGAGTCATTTATGAAAATCTCCATTTTCACAGTGAGCTGAGAAACTTTTCCCAGGACAGCCATGGATGCTTTTGTCTTTATTTTGCCTCCTGCGGTGTCAGAAGGCAAAAGGACTGAGAGGAAGTGGCCCTAGGACAGCCCTTCCCAGCACAGCAGTGATCCTGCTCCTGCAATCCAATAAAAACCTCCCAGCTGCCTCCATAAAAAAACTGCCTCCATACCCTTTAACTCCCACAAACCTAATCCCCAACCCTTAGTGCTCAAAGTACGTGACTCTCATTAAGTCTGGTCCCAATCAAGGACCAGTAATGAGCCACATGTGTAAAGGCCAGCCAGATGATCCCCTCAAGTGTTTGTCCTGGAGAAGGTGTGTGTGACAAGCTGTCACACGTGAGCTGAGCTGTTGGTCAGGGGATGGCAGAATACAGAAGCAAAGCTAACAGTTGCTTTTTGTCTGCTCAAAACCAAATGGGAAGCTTGGGTATAACTGTGCTGTGGGTGGGATACAGCCTTCAAATAATGAGTTTAATTAATCCGGGTAAAATTACCCTGAGATCTGCTCTGTCCTCTCTTCTATTATTAATGCAATGATCCACAAATCCTGTGACGCTTTTGCAAATTGAGTCATCTGTGTCATCCCAGGACTGGTACAAACACTCCTGGAACTGTTTGAGAGGCATTTGTCACCAAACCTCCCAGGAAAGATCTTGCCAGATAAACCATATGGCAAATATTGCTCTGATCCACCCCTGACTGCAATGGCAGAATCCTTTGTGGGACTCCTCCTCTCTGATTCCCGCTGGGATGAGTTTGGGTACTGATTTTGCCAAAGATTTTCAGGCTTGAGAGGTTCTTTGTCCAACCTTCTAAACCCCAGTTTGTCCAGAGGGTGCTTTCATGCCATGGACCCTTTCCTGCCTGCTGACCCTAAAGGGGTTTTGTTGGACCAGGAGTTGTCTATTCATGCAGAGACACACCTCCAGCCCCTCAAGCTGCTCTCCCTCTCCCTCACGTTCCATGGAGCTCCAGCCCCTGAGGAGCTGGGAACACCAAGTGAGATGCAGAGACAGGCTCTGGAGCTGAGCAGCCTGGCCAATCTGGGGGACAATGAAGTCCCTTTGCTGTCACTCCAGCAAAGGCTGAACTGGGGCTGCCTGCCCCAAACCCCTGCTGGATGTGCCCAGAGAGCCAAGTGCCACCAAGGCACCTCCAGCAGCTCATGGGGCCCTCAGTGGTGATTGGATCTAATCCTCAGTCTGGGATTAGAAACAAAAGCAGGAAGAGCTCTGAGAGCTGTGCTGAGCCACTCTTGCCTACATCTCGTTACTCCAAACTAAGCACAGCACAGAACTGGAATATTGGCATGTAGGGACTGTTATCAGCTCTGTGACCATGCCAGAGGCAATCCCAGATGTCTGAGTGACCCTGACCCAGCACTGACACCTGCAGTCCTGTCCCCAGGGCCACTGCTGAGCCTGCCCCATGCAGCAGAGCACCCTTACCTAACCCAGCTGGATTGAGCTCCTCTCTAAGCTCAGGGGGAGCCTGCTCCGGGCCACCAGAGAGGCTCACACCTGGAGAACCAGCCAGCCCAACCATCACCACTGTTCTTTTACAGAAATCTGATTTCTGCAGCTTCTCATTTAATCACAGAATCATAAAATCGTGGAATGATTTGGGCTGGAAGGGACTTTTAAATATCACCCAGTGCCACCCCTGCCATGGCAGGGACACCTCCCACTGTCCCAGGCTGCTCCCAGCCCTGTCCAACCTGGCCTTGGGCACTGCCAGGGATCCAGGGGCAGCCACAGCTGCTCTGGGCACCCTGGGCCAGGGCCTTCCTACTCTGCGAGGGAGGAATTTCTTCTGATTTAGCCTTCAGTGTTGTCTAACCTCTTACTGATTGCTCTGACCACCAGAGAAGATGGGAATGGATGTAATAAAAACCCTTCAGGCCCCCAGTGCTTGTCTGTTAGCACTGAAACAGCACGTGGACACTGGCACTGCTGACAGATCCTTTACAGCAGCACACCAGCATTGTAGAAAATAACTTTTCACTCTGCATTATTGAATGGCTCAAAAAGCTGCATATTTCCTTCTGCATCACCTCAAAGGCAGATGCTAGGATTGCAACCCTCTGTATGTTAAAAGCTCTAGAGAAGCTCAGCATTGTTTACCTCAGAGGGAGTTTGGAAAAAAAAAAAAAAGGCAAAAATTAAGATCAAAATATCAGAGATATTTAATTTCAATTCATAACCAGGCCTGCAGGCTCAGATCAGGACTCAGAGATTTGTCTTAATCTAATTTTATGCAAACAATTCAGAGATAATAAAAGTTTATATAATCCACATCAAGGAAATCAGAAGGGTTCCCAAAACCTGTAATGAGAGCTGACACCACTGAGTGCACATCAGCAAACCCAAACCCTCACTAAATGAGCAGCTCCAGAGAGCACTTGACAGAGACAGAGCTCCCTCCACACCCCAGCAGGCTCTGAGGCATTCTGTGGGGTTGTGATGAGAGCTGGCAGCATTTCCCTGCCTTGGGATGCCCAGAGGAGCCAGCCCCACTGCAGAGCCTCCTCCCTGAGTGGCCCCTCGGTGCTCTTGGAGGTGCAGGGGGAGTTTTGGGCAGCAGGGAGAGAACGAGTCCAGGGGCTCTCAGAACAGAGCTCCTCATTCACTCACGGAGCAAATAAAGTGCAGAACAACCTCCCCTCGGAGGGTCCTGCACCTGCACACCCCACACACAGCTCCAGGAGGGGGAACCCAAACTGACAGAGCCTGATCTCAGGGAGAGGTGGCTGCCTGGGACACGCAGGTGACACGGTGTCCGTGTCCCCTGGCAGGCATGGCAGCCTGTCCTCATGGAGGGGACACCAGGCTGGGAGAAGGGCAGGGCTGGCCAACGAGCCCGTACCTGAAGGATGACCCAGTGACCCTCCTTTGCAGCCAGATCCAGAGCTTGCTCAGCCACCACCTCTTGGCCTTGTCCAAGGGAAACGTTGTGGAGGTTCCTGTGGTTAAAGGTGTAGCCCAGCTTCTTCCCTGGCAGGAAACAAGGAGAGAGTTCAGCACCCTGGCAGGGAGGCAGGGCTGGGCCCCAGCACAGCCAGAGCTCCCTCGTACCAAGCCCTCACACATGAGCTATCACACTCCTGATATCAGCTCTCTGGTCTCATTCTCTGGGCTCTCACCCACTCCTTGCCCAAGGGCTCAAACAGCAGCAGCTTCTCCCAAAGTCTTTTAATTACAGTGCAGCATCCACACAAAGGTGTCTTATTATGAAGTGCTTCTTGTTTAAAGAACATTATTCCCCTGCAACCTGGTGTAAAAACACATTTTACGGTGATAAGAAATTAAAATCTTTTCCTGCTGATTAACCAGGCTTTGAACACCCGCACTGGGAGGGGAAAAGCCCCTGCAATGCAGGCTGGGGGCAGCAGCAAGGTTTGGAGAGGGCAGCTGGAATGAAATCCCTGTGAGCTTCCTCAAGCAAGGCCTCCCAGGAGTCTGAGGCCTGGAGAGCAGTGACTCCTCCAGGTTTCTCATGGAGCATCACTGGAGTTGCCTTCCTGTGGGAAGGCCCCAGTGGAGTCAGCAAAGCCCATGGGAAGGGGTTTGGGAGCCTCCCAGACAGATCCCAGTGTCCCTCCAGGGCAGGCTCACTGATACCCCTCTGCCATGCTGGGAAGTGGAAATAACAGCTGATATTCATTTATTATTCCTCACCTGGCTTGAGGAAGTGCCCTGGCTCTGTGATTTGCCCCATCCCCTCTCGAGGTAGAAGGCAGAGGATCGTGAGGGCAGGTGCAGGGAGCCCCAAACCCTGTCATTCACTGCCCTGCTCTGGAGGGAGGATGGCAGCTCTCTGGGTCCCTTCACGTGGTCTGTGATGATCCTTTGGCCTCCCCTGGTCTCTCTGGAGCATCCCAGTGGCTCAGATAATTTCTGTGCTCATGGCTGCAGATCTCCTGGCCAGGTTTTGAATCTGTCACCCACAGCCAGTGCACACCCCCACTGCTGTTCCTCTCACAGCAGAACCAGCTCTCCCTGCTGTGTGCTCCTCAGAAGAAAAACCCAATTTGTGCTGCCAGAGGGAACAGCCCCACAAACATCCCCAGATGGACTGGGCTCAGCCAGGGAGTCAGGACTCATCCCCTGATCCCTGGGGATTGCCCACACTTATCTCTGCATGCAGGTTTGCCTTCCTGCAGATGGTGCACCCTGAATTCCCAATTGCTGCTAAAAGCAGGCAAGTTTCAGAGAGAAACAAGGAAAAGATTTGTCTTGCAAGGCTTAGGAACATTCTCGTGGAACAAGACTGGAAACAGATGGCCATAAGGAGAACAAACCTACATAATCCAGCTCTCTGCTGAGCCTCACCACAGCTTCCCCTGGGATACAGCTCTCCACACATTTCAGAGTTCCCAGCTCTCTTTCCCACCATCTCTGGTTGCTGCCAGCTTTAGCAAGCTGCTGATCTTCTCCTCTGCCTTCAAGATCCACCACCTCAAGAGGGGATGGGGCAAATCACAGAGCCAGGGCATTACCCCAAGCCAGGTGATGAGTAATAAATGAGTATCAGTTATTTCCACTGCAGAGGGGGTCAGTGAGCCTGCCCTGGCAATGCCAACCCTGCTCCCTCCTTGCTGGCTGCAGAAGGGAGGGGATGGGCACTCAGGGAGGGCACAAAGCTCTTCCAGCCCACCAGTGTTTGCTGCAGGGCCCTCCTTGTGACGCCAAGGAAAGGTCCCATGGGTGGGCAGCATCTGCAAGAAGCTGACTTCCATTCATAGGAATTATCCTGCACTTTAATGAAACCTAATGAAGGACAGAGAAAATATCAATAAGGAGCCAAATCCAGCCCCAGTGAGGCAGCTGGGAGCCCAGTACAGCTGCTCTGTGGCAATGATTTTATTTCATTACATCCCTTTTTGCTTTTTCTTGCTGTAACTTTTCTGGCTGGCTAACCTCAGGTGCTCAGCTATGCTCATCTTTACAATTCCAATTAAACCACTCATGGTTTGATTTTATTGCTTCATTTCCCATACAAGGAAATAACAGGGAGAGACAGGATCCCAATGTGGCTCCAAAAGGAAGCCAGGGACATCACAGGGGGTCCTTTGGGGGTGTCCCTTCAATTTCCAGTAATGACACCTGGTTTGGGGGCAGAAAGAGCCTGAAATGCAAACCCAAGCCCAAGAATTCACCAGAATGAGCTGCCTGTGGCTGAGGCTGCACAAGGTTTAACAGCTCTGACAGCTGCTCCTGGCAATGTTGGTAAAGCCTTACTCAAACTTTATTTTGGGTGCATTGTGGAAAGGAAAAAGAATGCCCAAGTCATTGTTCTCCTGCCCTGGTCTGTGACAGCCTGGATGTTTTGTCCTGTCCAACCCCAAAGGCATCAGACTCCTCTGCTCCAGAGGGAAGTTCAGGCTGAAAATGAGAATTTTTCCCCAGTGGAGCCAAGACCCAGAGTAAATTCTACACAAGGGCAGCTCTTGAGCACAGCAGTGGCTGCAGCCACACAAGGGCATCAATGCCTTCTCAAGGGAGGCATCCCCCAGAAGGCCCTTTGGCTTTGGAGCCAGCTGACAGCTCCACAGCTGACCATCCACATGGAAATCAGCTCAGGAAGGATGGCAAGGAAACCTGGAAACTTTGCCACAAAGCAGCAATCTGCTACAGGGAGCTGTTGCTTATTTTTAGTTATCATAAAATCATAGAAGAGCAGGTTGGAAGGGACTTCAAGGGTCCTCTGGTTCAACCTTTCTTGGCAAAAGCATCTGACAGCATGTGAGATATCTCTGACGTAAATTACAGGTTGTGCACAAACCCAGCTCGGAGATCATTGCAGTGTGAACCACACTGGGAATCCAGGCAGTGCAGGAAAGAGACAAGTTTAATTTAAACTTAAGTTGAAAATCCAAAAAACTTGAAGAAAAACAATAACACAAACCAAAATCCCATTGCATCCTCTCACAATTATCTATTTTTAACATATTACTTCATTATCTACAAAGAGATGAGAAAAAAGCCCTGAACAAAACAGGCATGTTGTGCTAAGATAATAATGCAGCAGATAAATAGCAATGCTGTGGTGTGCCTAGAGACAGGATTTATTTACCATGTTTCTCCACATCCTTCAGTGGGTCCACTCCTGGGGACAGGATAAAAAATATTGGGGTTGCAGGCCCTGATTCCTCAAAGGTTGTTGCAAAATCCAGGGATCTCCCCATCACGTATTTGCTGCCCAGCTTTTCTTCTACAAAATCTCTGCCAGAGAGAAAAAACTTTCACCAGTTTGTTCAGAAAATGTAGATTCCCCTGCAAATAGTCAATTAATTATCATAGAATCCTAGAATTGTTAAGGTTGGAGAAGACTCCCAAGGTTATCGAGTGTGATCATTGTCAAGCACCATCGTGTTCACCATTAAATGTCCTCAAGTGTCCCATCCACAGGTCTTTTGAGCACTTCCAGGGATGGTGCCAGGGTTTGGTAACCCTTTAACTGGAAAAGTTTTCCCTAATATTTAATCTAAACCTCTCCTGTTGCAACTTGAGGCCGTTCCCTCTCCTCCTGTCCCTGTTCCCTGGAGCAGAGCCCGACCCCCCCGGCTGTCCCCTCCTGGCAGGGACTTGTGCAGAGCCACAAGGGCCCCCTGAGCCTCCTTTTCTCCAGGCTGAGCCTCTTCCCAGCTCCCTCAGCTGCTCCTCATATGACTTGTCCTGCAATTAGTTTTTGTTTTGACGATTCAAAATGATATAGAAACTGGAATTAGGAAAATGAGCATGAAATAATTGTGGAGAGGATCTGTAGGCTGGGCTTCCAGGGCTGTCTCTCAGGAGCAATGCCTGGAACTCTGTGCAGGGGTGGGATGCCACAGAAAACACCAGTTCCTGGCAAACAAAGGGAAGTAGGAAGGGAGAGCAGTGGGAGCTGCCAGCCCAAGACTGCATTCAGAAGTACAATACAAGCACTGGCTTGATTCTGACTCAGGAATCTCAGAAGAAAAGAAATAAGTTAAGGTACAAGATACAAGAAGCTGCCACGTGCTTTGCAACCCAAGCAGCCTTGCAGAGGAAGCAGCAATCCACAGAAAGTCCAGATGACTTACACAATTGCTTTGATCTGGAAAGCTGAAAGGCAAGAGCTCTAAGAATGTCTGGAGCATGGAGCCTTAGCACGAGAGTGACAAGGAAAAATACAAAGGAGGGAACAGGGAGAGGCTCAGCTCCACAGCAGCTGCTGGAACAGAGCACGGCGTTTGTGTAGAGAATGTTCTGGCTGGATTCCCCCAGGGCGAGCTCCTGACATCACTGCTTTACAAAAAAGAGACACTGAACACTGATTCAAAGGTAGGAATGTTATATTCAAACCCTAGGAATGCTGCTGGAGCTCAGATGGATTACTCAGGCCTTTTGAAGGCAGCAAAAAGTCTTTCTAAGAGAGCTGAGAACTTCCTTCAAGGACTGGTGAAAGGCAGTTGGAATAGAAATGCCTAAGGGATTGAAAAAAAAAAAAAAACAAACCAAAAAACCCCCAAAAAAACCACCAGCTTCCATATTTTTGGTATCTCTTTCAAGAAGACTTTTCTGTTCAGGGTCAAGATTTCCTAAATTGCTGGTGGAAAGGCTCAGGTCACAAAATTTAACCACGTCCATCAGATTCAAGGTCACAACACTCTTGTTTTACTTCACATCTCAGCTCTTTGAAACAGTGCCTTGGGGACTCAGAAACACAAGGTTCTAGAAGAAGATTCTTGCAGATGTTCTTAAATAAGTTTGAAAAATGAAATGAATCTTTAAAGGGGAAAATCCTTCCTCAGGAAATTGCAGTTGTTGGTGCACTGCTGGCCTGAAGCTCTAAGAAGTGAGTCAGGGTAAGAGGGGCTTCTCCTGATGGCTCCTTAGGCCTAGGGAATGAACCAGCCTGGGCAAACATCCCCAGGGATCTGCCTGCTGTGGCTGGGCTGCAAGATTACTCCTAAAATGCACCCATGGCCTGGTCAGGGCCCCCAGAGATGGGAAGGTTTGGGCTGGTCATGATGTCCATGACCACCAGTGAGGTGTTTAATGTTGGCACACCGAGATATTGATAACTCAGGTGTATTTCAAGAAGAGTCCCCAGAGTCCTGGGGAAGGCTCTGTGAGCTGTTTGCACTTTGAGATAAGAAGCAAAACAAAACAATACAAAAATCCATTTAAATACTCCTGTGCAAACTGAAAAGCTTGATGTGCCCAAACCCTAAAAATATCCAGCCAAGCTTTTGAACTTGGATTCCCTTTTCATAAAAGAGAGACAGGAAAGTGGCTGAAATTTGATGTTCCAGTTATTTCTGAGCCATGTGAGCAAGAAAGAAATGAATTATAGTTGCATAAATGAAATATGCACCTAAAGTTTCAAGTGCTTATTTTACTCAAGCTAAGCAACAACAGGAAAACCAGTATTTTCAGCTGAGAGGCACATTTAGAATCCAGCCATAAGAGTAAGAAATGAAAAAAGATGGATTAGTATTAGTATTATGATAAACTATAGTATTTGTTCTAATAAAATATAACAGTGACCACGGGGAGACTTCATTCAGTCTTGTCTGTGTTTTTCTGTGACCTTTGAAGCACAAGCAGGTGTAGTTCATGCTGAGTAAAACACCCTGCTGTGTGCACGTCAGGTGGTGCAGGAATATAAACCACTGGAGAAACAGGAGCATGAGAGACATCACAGAAATGTCAGAACATTGGCCAGGAAGGGAAAACCAAGTCCTCATGGAGTGAAAGACCTTTAGTTTGTCCTGGAACAAGGAGGTTGCTTTTGCATAACTTCAGGAAGTTTAGCCTCATCCAGTTACCTTCACTACATAATTTACCACTACAACTTTCAGAACCAGCAGCACATAAATTTTGCATTTTACGGGGAAAAAAAAAAAGAGAGAGAGAGAGAAAACCTCTGTAAGACTTTCTTTTACTTCTACTCTTTATTCTGGTGTCTAAGAAGAAGTCAAAACTGATCTAGTAAGTAAAATGGATGTTACTGAACTCAGACTGCAGCAGGTGTGTAACACCTGTAGAGTGATGCTCATTTCTGACTTGGCAGGTCTGCCCCTCACCCAGTGCTGGTTACACTGCTCCACCCTGGTGGTGACAGAGAGCTTTGATCCCACCAAGCAAGAAATTCCACTTAAATCCAATGTGTTCATTGCCTTGCAGAGTTCAGACATCAATGAATCACAAAACAGTTTGGGCTGGAAGGAGCCTTAAAGATCATCCCATTTCACTCCTGCCATGGCAGGCACACCTCCCACTGTCCCAGGCTGCTCCCAGCCCCAGTGTCCAGCCTGGCCTTGGGCACTGCCAGGGATCCAGGGGCAGCCACAGCTGCTCTGGGCACCCTGTGCCAGCCCTGCCCACCCTCACGGCTCATTCAAGACCCCCCAATAGGAAACCACACTGCAGAGCTCACATCCTAAAAATGCACTGCCATTCACAAATCCAAGCACATTCCTGAACTGCTGCTGCTCCCCACAGAGCAGCCCTGAGCTGCCCCGGGCCCCACCTGAGGGCGCAGGGCAGGCGGTCGGGCCGAAGGGCTCTCAGGATGCACAGGCGCTGCAGGGCCGACCTGTTCTTCCAGTCCTGCGGGAACCTCTCCTTCTCAGGACACTCAGACTCAACAAATTTCTTCCACCGCTTTGCAGACCCTTCGATGTCCCGATCCAGGTTTCTGAATTCCTCCATAGATGAGAGAGCCTGGAAAAATTCAAGGAAGGTCAGGAAGAACAATCCCACCTGCCTTCGAACCATTTTTCTAACTCTACTGACTCCTCATGTTTAGCTCCACCTGGGAGCTGGAGTCTGGCAACCACAGCCAGAAACCCATCAGGACCAGATTTTGTCCGTTCTCCTTGGAAGGGACAGTCCAGGGAAGGATGAAAGATTTTGGCATCACAAAGCACTCCCTGCTCATTTTCCAAAAAGGGAACAATTCTCCTCTCCTGTTTGGAAAAATCTCAGGTGACAAGGACTTGCTACTGCCAGTTATCCCAGAAATGACTGCTTTGGATGAGAGCTGGAAATTCAGAGTCCGTGTCTGACAGGAGAGTACATTGCTGGCATTCCCATGAGCTGCAGGGTCTCCTTACTGATTCCACAGAAATTAGGAGAATTGTGCAGCAAAACCCACAGCAGCTGCTGAAAAAATGTGCTGAACAAACACTCAGACATGCCATGCTCACCAAAATTCTTCTTTAAAGGGATTTCACAGTTGGAATATTAATTCCAACAGAAGCACAGAATGGTTTGGGTTGGAAGGGACCTTGAAGATTTCCTTGTTTCAACCCCCTTACCATGGCTTGGGTCATACACACAGACAGTTGCTTTTCTGTCTCTGTTCCCCCACTCAAATCCCTCTGTGACACCACAACACTGAGCCTTCCCACTCATTTTATGGTGAACATGGAGCCAGGAACCTCCACAAGCACAAGGAAAATGTAAAGATGTGGTGTTGTCTCTGTTCAGGCATTTAACCCACCCAGAATCGTGATAAAAATCAAATCATTTGGTTTCTACTTGCCAAATGCATGTGAAGATGAACTTCTTGGTGCTATGAGTCTGCAGAAGGAGCAGGCAGCTGAAGAATGCCCCACAAAAACAGCCCAGCAAGGCATTAAATAAATCAAAATTACAATGAAAATGTGGTTGGATTTTGTAGCCAGAAAGTGGCAACCATAAATGTTATGCAGACAAGTGAAGAATCCAAATTCTCTTTCAGTCAAGTGGAGGCAGAACACAGTGCAGAGCTTGTAAAGTTCTTCTGGATTTGAGTAAAATTCTCACTGAAACAAACATCTTCATTTTGCATAATCTGGAGCTGTGAGCAGCTGAACATGAAATGGAAAAGAGAAGTGAAGGATAACAGACAGTGAATGAGCTGTTTTCTGCAGACAGGGAAGGACAGCAGAGCCAAGCAGAAGCTTCCTGATGAGCAGAGGTGTTCCCCACACCAGTGCTCCTGCTCCCACCCCACAGCCTCACTGTGGGAAGCACCTGAGCAAGCCCTTTGGGAAAAGCTCTTTTCACACCTTGTTCAGATGAACTGGGAAGATCCACCCTTGCACAGGGCTTAGAAAGTCACAGAGGGGCCCTGGCAGAGGTGTGAGGGATTGCCTGGGATATGCTGCTGTTGCAAACAAGGCAGAAGACGCTGAGGATCAAACTATTTTAAAAATTCCACTTTCCCTCTGGAAGGCTTCTCAGTGAGAGACAAGAGCAGTGTAAAACTTTGGTCTTCCTAATAGACTGAATTTAGTCCCAGAGAGTGAAGAGAGGGGAGGAAAATGGGGGCCAGAAAAGGGGGCTTCTGATAATAAATGTCTCCATGTTTTTAGCAGAGGGAAAAAATACAGGATCACAGAATGGTTTGGATTGCAAGGGATCTGAAAGATCATCTCATTTCAAATCCCTGCCACAGACAGAGACACCTTCCACTGTCCCAGACTGCTCCAAGCCCCGTCCAACCTCACCATGGACACTTCCAGGGATCCAGGGGCAACCACAGCTGCTCTGGGCAGCCTGTTCCCAGGTCAAATGCCTGTGGGTGGCAGAGGGAAGGAGGTTGGGGAGCTGTTCCCAGAGTGTGCCATGACCCAGGACCTTTGCTGTGTACACACTCACAGCTTCACTGAAGCAATGCTTGGAAAAACCCTCTGGAGGGGTTCAGGCCAAGCTCCTGCCATGGCTCTGTCCACCAAAACACTGCCCTCCAAGGTGAGCTCTCAGCCCCTCTGGGTGCCCTGCTGTAGGGCTTTGCTGTCTTTACACTAAAGGAGATGATTTTTAAAAAAATGTGTTCAAGTAGAACCTCCCAAGCTGCAGTTTGTCACGGTGGATCCTTATTACACACTGCTGAGATGGAGAACATGGCTCTGTCCTCTCCTGGCTAGACAAATCCCACACCTTCCCTCAAAGGCTTTGAGCTCAAGGGCCAGAACCAGAGCTCTNGCAGGTGATGCAGTCCCACCCTCCCAGATTGCTCTCCTCAATTCCCTGCTGTTTGCACTTTTTGGGCCTGGAGCTGCCACGGTGTCCTTGGTTGTGGGGCTGGGAAAGGATTGTTCTGTGTGACTGAGCTGTGAGGAGAACTTGCCAACACTTGCTATGAAGTTCAGAGTCACACACCAATGCAGTGCAGAACCTGGAAAATATGAAAGCTCAAACTTAAGGCATCACTACCACTGTAAATTCTTCTGCCACTGCCCCAGCCTCACCCAAAGGCAGTGATCCATCAACATCTCCACCCAAGGCATGGGGAGGAGCAGAGCTTCTGCAGTGCCACAGCACGGATGGGCTCAGCTCTCCACTGACCATCCCATGCCAAATTCCCAGGCATCCAGAGAATTCCACAGGGATTGTGAGCAAAGGAGCAATTCAACAGCTGTTGTTTCCATGTGTGGATTTGCACTAACAAGGAGAAAGGTCCGCAACAGAAGGACTTGTTCCAAATTCAGCGCTGTGTCCTGATTTCTGTGAAAAAGCAGAAACCAGAGCACTGAACATGAGAAACTGAAATTCACAGGAATGATGCCACAAATGCTGACCTGCCAAGCCCTGGTCCTTGCAGCAATAAATGTATTCAGTGCACATCTCATGGCTGAGTGCCATACAATGGCAAAGGTTGAATTCGGGGAATTCTCAGTGCAAGTGCTTATATAAAACATCTTCTCACTGTTGACTTTTGATGTTATTTACTTATAATATCACTTCAGAACTCTGGCTGCTGCTGCTTTGAGAAATCTCTTGGCTCATGTTAACAAGGGAGACTCTGAAAAATTGCTTTTTTCTGACTAAATGACAGACGTGTAATCAGGAATGATGGTCTCCCTCTCTCCCTGAACAACATATTGCAGAATCACAGAAGCTCTAATTGAAATAAGAACTCTGTATTATATAAACTAACACTAAAATTTTCATTAGTCAACAATGCTAATAGCATTTATTAGGAGTGATGGTATTAATGGGTGATGCTTCTATTTAAAAGCCAGTGGAGTGAAAGGTCTCTCAATCAGTAATCTTTCTGTGAATATTAATTGCTTTTAAATACCCCTGTTGTGAATTTTTCCAAGAAACTTAGTCCAGCACTAACAGATCCCTGTTCCCAAGCAGGAGTGGTACAGGGGCAGCAGATGGGAACAGCTCATCAACCTGAGCAGGGTATCTATTTTTGTTCACATAATGAAAAGTACTTTTGTGACTTAGAGTTGTCATGGAAATTGAGAGAGACAAAAAACATTGGTCAAAATAGAAAATTATCCAAAGGGCTGGAGGACTCGAGCTCTTGTCTTTTCAGCCCACACTGTCATGATTTCTGGTGGCTGGAAAGAGGAGGGGCTTGACTTTATATCTCAAAATGAGACTTTTTCAGCAAAACAGAGCTCTTCATACCATGTCAGGGAGGGGATCCACTATCTTCTCAAAGAAAGTGGTTTTTCATTTGATATTTTAAGTTTGAGCTTTCATATTTTCCAGGTTCTGCACTGCACTGGTGTGTGACTCTGAACTTCATAGCAAGTGTTGGCAAGTTCTCCTCACAGCTCAGTCACACAGAACAATCCTTTCCCAGCCCCACAACCAAGGACACCGTGGCAGCTCCAGGCCCAAAAAGTGCAAACAGCAGGGAATTGAGGAGAGCAATCTGGGAGGGTGGGACTGCATCACCTGCAGCTGGAATTGGACAATGAGCCCCAACATGGAAATGGAGCAGAACTTATAAAAGTGTGAGAACTCGTGACTCGGGGTCCATCTTGGGTGGAGCCACGGCCGGGCTCTTGCACTGCCCAAGGTGGATCCTGTGAAGGGCTTTTAATAAATCCCTGCTTTATTCCTTTAACTCTGCCCAGCCTCTGTTCCAGGGAGCCTCTCCAGGCATCACATTCACTGAGTCACAGACAAGTTGCTTTATCACTTCAGGTTTCTGTGAGAGCTGCTGGTCCCAGTCAGAAGCAGCGTTGCTGGAGCTCTGTCAGCAGCTCTGGGGGGTTCACACATTCCCAGATGCAGAGCTCTGCCATTCCCCCACAGCTGCAGGAAACACCACATGGATCAGGCACTGGCTGCAGCACAGGGATCCTGGATCTATCACAGAGCCTGGCCAAGGATCTGAGGGAATGGGGGGATCTTTGTGGGGACAACGTCTGGGGGGACAGGGAGGACACCCACAGAGGAGAGGAAGCCCTCAGAATCCAGAGGAGTCTTTGGAAAAGAGAACAGCTCCAAAGGGCTGCTGGCACTGCTGCTGCACATGAGTTATCTCCTGGTGCCAGGCACAGCACAAGTTCTGGATATTTATTAGAGGCAACACTTGCTCTGCTCACTAAAGGCAACTGTTCTAAGGAAACCATCTGCTCAAACTAGCCTCAAGTTTAGGTGTTGCTTCATAAGATGTTGTAAAACCTTAAAAAACCTCAAACATGTTAGGCTAGACAGAGTTAAAGGAATAAAGTATTAGCATCATGTTTCTTCCCCTCAGTTCCAAAAGGAATTATCCTTTAAAAAAAAGGACATTGTTTTGCATTTTAAAATATTTCCATAATTTAAAATACCCTACCTCAGAGTCAGATGGCTAGAGAACAGCTCTGGAGTAAGGCAGGACAAAATCACCTCATTTTGGTGAGGGGTGGGCTTGTGTCCAGGGCTGTGCCTTGTACTGGCATGAACAGAGTGAAAATAAAACAGCCAGTAAAGGTAGAGCTGCCAGAACACTCCAAACACCCAGTTACCGACCTTCCCAGCAGCCATGAGACAGAAGGAAATCAAAATAAAGGAATTTCAGGGAAATTTGAAGAATTTGGGAAAAAAAACCCCAAACTACCCCTAAAATCACCCACAAATCACCCAAAATCACCACAAATCAGCCACCAAAATCAGCCTTGCCACCCCCAAAAACACCCAACATCATACCAAAAACACCCAAAACCTTCCCTAAAATCACCCCCAAATCACTTCCAAAATCACCCCAAAATCAGCTTCAGCACCAACAAAAACCTCAAAAAAAATCCAAATAAAGGATTTTGAGGGTTTTTGTAAAAGCTATCATTATCTTTTGAGGCTTCAGGTTATATTTGGGTTTTACTTTCAATTTTTACTTAAACATCTTGCTTTTCTTTAAAAATCTTGAGTCTCCACTTCAAAAAATTACGTTCTGTAGGGAACACATTGAACATCAAACATCTCTCTATAAAAATCTCACAACCTGACAACACTGGAAAGAAATGATATTTAATATTCTCCCAGCTTTAATAATCTGTGAGATGATTAAATCCTGATGATTACTCACGATTTCACTTGCAGAATTAAGGAGCTGTGGAATTTATGAATTGAGTTACACAGTTTTTAAGAAGCGATCCACAGAGGTCCTCGGTGTCTGCCCTTGGGCTTGGAGTGGCTCATGGGTGAATTTTGTGGAGAGGTTTGGTGACCATGGTGGGCTTTAGGAGAAGGCTGGACTGGAGGATCTTGAAGATCTTTTCCAACCTTAATGACTCTACAATTCTGCAATCCCCCAAGGACTTTGTAAAGTCTGTCCATGGGCACTGCTTATATAAGTTTCAGCAAACATTCACAATTCCTTTCTTTCATTTTCTGCAGCTGGCCCAGAAGACTTTAGGAAAACCAACATCCCCACAGCTGGAAAATGACAGCTCCTGGAAAAATGGCAAAGCCAGACTTGCACCTGGCTTCAATTGATAGATTGGATCATTCAGGAAAAAGACGTATTAGGCAGATGAATTGCTCCATTTAAATACTACTGTTAACTAGAGGAATTAATGTAGCAGATGATGGATTATTTACAATCTCTCCCATCCTAGGTTGTATTATTGGGTTGTATTATTCATACACTGAAGGTGTTATTTTCTGTTTAGCCGCCCTACCTGAATAATTTAACTCATAATAAATATCTCTACCAAAGGTGAAAATAAAGATTTGATGGGGTTTGCCAAGCTTCAATCACCTTTCAACACAAAAATGTTATTTTAACCCTCCTTATTTCTTTCATAAAAGCTGACTGACAAGCTCAAGGCACTGTTTGCCCCTGTCTCCCTTCAAACTCCTTGCTGCCTCTACATTTTAATGGGGACAGAAGGTGTGCAGAGCCTCAACACATCACTGTACAAACCTACCCTGTCTATCTGCAGTGTGCCAGGGCATCACAACGAGCAGGATGGACATGAGTGATGAGTGATGGGTCAGATCTCACCATCTTTTCTCAGAAAATTTCCAGTGAAATATCATAAATTAGGGAAGAATGGCTTCAGCACTCATCTCCTTCCTACCAGTGCGTTCTTAGAGCCAGCTCCACTTGATGGGAAAGGTCAATAACAGAAATGAGACTTAGTCACAATCTTTGTATTCTCATTGCTTACAACCACCCACCATGTTTTCCTCATTTTGCCCGAGATGTTTCCCAGATGGGTTCATGTTGACATTTTCTCTGCATTTTCTAAAAAGGTTGTTCAAGTGGATTTGAGAACAGGCCTCATAAAATCAGGCTGTTCTCCCAAGCTATGCTTTCCATCACTCCTCTTCACTCTTGGATGCCTCTCAGCAAATCAGGGACACACAGCCAGAACCAGCTGGGCATGGGTCCCCAAGGGCAGCTGAAAGGTGGTACCTGTGTATTTCTGAAAATTCTCCTGGATTTGGTTGTTATAAATCCCAGATGGGGCACTGCCATGGGCCAACACACAGCAAAGCTGAAAGAGAAGATATGTCCCAGTGTCTGCAAGAACTCAGCTGGGGCAGCTGTTCCAGGTGTCCCTTGCTGGAAAGCTCTCAAGGCCAGTGGTTCTGTCCTGATAAATGGACACAGATATATGGACTTGTCCCATAAGAGTCCACGAGGAGACTTCTCCAAGCTCTTCACCGTGATGGTCTCACCTGAGGTTTCCTGGTGGCACCAGAGCAGGACTGGCCTCAAGAACAGGCAAGAGAGGGAAGCAGCTGCAGAGCTGCTCCTGGCAGAGCTGGGAACCCAGCCCCGAGATCCTGCCCAGCCATGGTCTCAGCCCTGCCCAAAGAACCTCGGGGGTGGCAGCTGCAGCACTCAGGCCAGCCCTGCCCTGTGCCACAGAGACTTTCCCCTGCCTGCTGGGAGTATTTCTGCATATTTCTTCTCTTTACTGACACAGGGAGCCAACTGCTTTTTCCCTTCTAGAGGACACTCTTGGAGATCAGACTCTCCTGGCCTCTCAATCTTGAGGTCCTCAGACATAACTTTTCCCCTTTCCCTCTCCTCAGTCTCTTCTCACAGTTGTGTTTCCAGGTGTCTGACACTTCCAACCACTCTCCTCTGTCCTGTCCCCACGAGGTCCACACCTTGGAATGCAACACTCAAAGATCACCCCAGACTGCAGCAGAGGCTTGGCCAGCTCGGAGTGAAGGGCAGAGGGTGGCCCAGGGCTGCTGTTGGGGTACTGGGGTCCACTCAAGCTCTGTGCTCACTATGTGGGAACAAAACACAGACCATGAGAGCCTCCAAAAAAGGCCATCTCATGTTCTCCAGCCCAGGAAAAGCTCTGTTTTTACTCCCAGGGTTCCAGAGATGACTGCCAGTCAAAGTCGAGCTGAGCACTGGCTCTGCAATCTCCATAGTCAGAGAAAGGAAACAGGACAGGGCTCTGTCACACAATGAGGAGCAATGAGCAGCTCCTTTATCACTGGTCCTTTATCACTGAATCAAAGAATTGTTTAGGTTAAAAGGACCTCTAAGATCACCAGGTCCTCAAATGCCACATCCACAAGGCCGTTCCCTCTCCTCCTGTCCCTGTTCCCTGGGAGCAGAGCCCGACCCCCTCGACTGTCTCCTCCTGGCAGGGACTTGTGCAGAGCCACAAGGGCCCCCCTGAGCCTCCTTTTCTCCAGCTGAGCCCCTTCCCAGCTCCCTCAGCTGCTCCTGGTGCCTCAGCCCCTTCCCAGCTCTGTTCCCTTCCCTGGACACGCTCCAGCCCCTCAATGTCCTTCCTGTCCTGAGTGTCCCAGAGCTGTCCCCAGCACTGGAGGTGCCCCAGCAGTGCCAGCACAAGGGACAGTCACTGCCCTGCTGCCACAGCCCCGGTGCCACTGCCTCTTGTCCAGTTGGGCACACCTGGATTCATGTACAGCCTCTGTCTCCAGCACCCCCAGAGCCTTTCCCAATTTTCCAGCCCCTCTGCCCCAGCCTGGGGTTGGTGTGACCCAAGGGCAGGATGAAGCCATTACTTCCCTTTTAGAGGGTGAAGAGGCTTTTACATTCCAAATGCCCAGCTGACAGCAGGCTTTATGTCAGGGTGGGTTGAGAGGGTAGGACAGAGGCTGTAGACCATCCAGAAAAACTCAATTTCCACTCTGCAATCAAACCGACAAAGTGCGTCCTTAAATATTTGATGCGATCACAATCTCTGCCGTATTTCAGATAAGCATCAGATCGTTAGCCAGCAGGTTAGAAAAGAAAAGGGGAAAAAAAAGGTAAAACCTTCTCAAGCAGCATTTCTGTGAGACATTGGGAATATTTCTCTGAGACTTGGTATAGAGGACAGAAGAATGTCCTTAGGAAACTTCTAGATGAGAGCAGATAAATGCCCATTGAAGTGTCACAATCAATGTTTTCTATCAAAGATGCTCTAAAAGGCTGTACATCTGAAGAACTGAGTTAATGGAAGATATTTAATTAAGACTATGATTTTCTGGCATAATAATAATTCTGAATGTAGAAGGGAAGCTGTGAGCTGCGAGCCTTTCCTGTCTGACCAGCCTGATCAAAGGACATTGCACATGCACAGAGAGCACAATGTATGCAGCAGATTGTGTCACAATGCCTCTTGGAGAGGACTGAAAAATTTCCTCACGTAAAAAGTGCAAGAAGTGAAAGTTGGAAGAGAGATTTTTGCTCTTTTGTCCAAAAAAAATCCAGTTTTCTTAAATGCAAAATGTATGATTTGGTATTTTATCTCGCAAGCCACATACGCAATCTTATCATCTGCATTCTGCAAAATTATAAATATGGAGTTAATATACGACTTTGTCTAGGGCTGTTCTCCTCCTCGAAAGCTGAATTCAGTATTTAGAGCTCATTATTCAACATCACATTTATTAAACAATGCCCTTTCAGTGGCGTTTTCATATCTACATAATGAAAATTCTTCCTCTTCAGAAAAAGATGAGGGAAATGATTGGGATAAGAAGTAATCCAGGCTGGCCAGGTGTACTCCTGCTGTGCATTAACTCTCTGCACTTATCCCATGGGACACATCTGCATTCAGCACTGAAGAGGCACTGCAGGAAATATCACAAAGGAAATCAGCCGGGGGAAATGCACATCCCGGCCGAGGAACAGCGGGACACGGGGACAGCCACGTGCACCGCGGGGAGCCAGGCACCAGAGGGCAACAGGGAGGAGCTGGGGCTGGGGGAACCAGGCATCTGACCCCAGACACCCCAGTGAGCCCTCCAGAACAACCCTCACCTTCTCCTGCTTTGGGTTTTGGCCGAGGCAGCCCTGGCAGTGAAGAGCACGAGGGCACAGCCACTGGCTCCAGGAGCAGTGGAGAAGCTGGAGAGGAGCCCAGCTCACCCTGGGGATGCTCAGGGGGCCTTTGCTGGGCACACACCCAGGGCTCTGCTGCAGCCCTGGGAACAGCAGCCTGGTCTGGGCACAAGGTGTGGCTGTGCCATGTGTGAGGCTGTGCCTGAGCCACTGATGGGCACAGGCTCTAAACTCAGCCCTAAACCCACACCCACCCAGAGTAAGGCTGGGTCAGAGCATGGGCAGAAGGAGTTTCTGCCTGTGGGTCTCAGAGCCCAGCATAGCAAGGGGAAGGTGCTGCTCCCTCCCTGCTGATCTGCTGCCCAGTCTGTGCCTCCAGAAGGTGGCCAGGCACAGCTCAGGGTAAGGTACATGATTTCCCAGTGTCCTGCTGGCTCACCTTTGGCTTTGGTGAACTCTCCTGCTCTCAGGAAATGGCTGGGCATGACCCAGGGCAGGACACTGCAGGGCTGCCCACAGGAGGTGAGGTGCCTCTGCTTTGGGAGGTCAGGGGAGTTTCACTGTGTGCACCCAGGAGCTGCCAGCGCAGCAAACAGCTGCTGGCTCATCTTACTGGTTCATCTGGATACAGCCTGAAAGACCAAGCAACCCTAAAAACAAATGATACCATTTCCATATCATGCTCAGAGAAGAGCCATGACAGGAGCTGTCTGTCCTTGTTCCAGGGATAACCAAGAACAGCTCAACAGGGCAGCCTGGGCTTCACACAGGGTTCAAGGGACCACAAAACATCAACTCAGAGATGAATTCAGAGGATACTCACCCTCCAGAGGACAATCTTTGCATGAATTCTGTGTTAATTCAATCACACAAGGAGAATTCCCAAATGGCATTTGCACCACAGCTCCAGCAGCAGCAACACTGTGCTCTAAGGTGTGTCCACACATTTACTGGTGAGGAAACCACCAGCCAAGCCAGGGAAATGGCCATAGACATAGAAAATGTTTTCAGAAGTACCAAGAGAAATAAAAACTTTCAAGGCAGACGCTGGGAACAGTGAGGGGGAGAACAGTATAGCAGGCTGCAATAAAGGAAATTGAAAAGAGACAGAAAACCTCATTATAGGAGCAAAAGAACACTTTTGCCTTCTCGAGGGATCACTGCTAAGCCCCTGCAAATGAGAGGCCTTAGGACTGAAATGACCAACTCCACTGAGCACCAAAGCCAGGGACTCAGCAAAGGCACTGCTTTAATTAGATGATAAAATTCTGTCCCCTTCCTGCTCTCAGCTAACCCTCAGTAAGCCAGAGGCAGGATTGACACTGAGGCAATGACTGTGCCCTTTGCTAACATCTCCCCTGCTCCAGAGCCAAGCAAAGCTCCTCCACAGGTACCATTCCCTCCCACACATCTGACTGATGTGCAGAATCAAGCCAAGCTCAGAGCAGCTTTTTCTCAGCCTTTAGCTTGAATTCAATTCCTGTTTCAGCTTTAAAGAAGCACCAAAGAGACTGAAATGTGCCTATTTTTCCCAGGTCTATCAGCAGTTATAATAAAAGCTATTACCTTTCCCTACAAACCACATCCTTCTGGCCAGGGCTGTGGGTTTCTTCATCCAGAGGTGAATATCAGCCTTCCCTGGCACACAGGTCACAGCAAAAGGCTCTGTGAAACTTTGTGCTGAACTTGAAAGAAGTTGGAAAACTAAATCATAAATGAGTGTTTCCTAAATGAGATGCTCCAGCACCACGAGCTGCAAACAGCCACACAACTGCAGGTGATTATTGGCCTCTATATATTATTAATCAGCCCCCAACAATAAATAATAAGTCAAGTCACACAAGGGCAGTTGCATGCCTCAACATTTAATGAGGTTTCCTTGGAAGTTAATGTGCCCAAAGTAGGAGGCTCAGAATGGGCCACAAATATCAATATTGATTTATTTTGGCACTATCTTGGCCAGAGCCCCCTGACAAAAGGGGCCCTTTGGGCTGGAGCATTTTCAATGTTTCTGTGAAAAATCAGCAAATGCTAAATTTCATTTTGAATTTGAAATATAAATCTGAAGTGTACTTTGCTAAAGCTTTGTTGAAGAAACAATTTATTATAGCATTTAATCTTCTTGATAAAAGAAAAGGAGATTTTAGCCTGCTAATAAGCTGTGTAGAAACCATGACTAATTAACCTAATTATAGCAGTCTGTGACAAAATATGATTTTACTAAACCCATGCCTCAAATAACTAGAATTGCCAAAACCTCAAAGGCTAATAAACCAACAGACATCAACACAAACACTAATAAAAGTTGACACCAACCATATTATTTATAATAAAATCAATACTAAACTAATCACAAAAGACAATCTGAAGGGTATTCAGTATCTGACAATGCAGAATTTGCTATCAGAAAGTTCTGAAATTCATAAAATTATTGCAGATTACTGGGCAGTGACTCCTGGAGATGTGCAGGTCCTGGGGCCATCGGGTGGAGGCTGAGGACACCTGAGGTGTGCAGCACACCTGGAAACCTTCCCAGCATTTGTGGGCACCACAGTCTGCACCTCAACCACAAACCTGCAAGAGGAAGCTGAGTGGGAAGGGCTCATCTTGGAGGGAATCCCACAGGGAGCAGGAAAGGCCATTTCAGCCACACAGAGTGGGACTGGCAGCACAGGAGAGGTGACCTCCCAAAGAAAACTCACTACAAACCCAGCAGGTGTGTGTTTGGAGAATGTACCACCTGCAGGCAGGTGGCAAAGGCATCTTTGGGCATGACAGGAGTAACAGAGACTCGCAGAATCACAAAGGTTGGAAAAGACCTCTAAGATCACCACATCCAACCATCAACCCAGCCCTAACCCGTGTCCTCAAGTCCCACAGAGAAAACATACAGTAAATAAAATTGAATCTTACTTTACCACAGGTGACAGAGACTGATCAGCACCCCACTCAGAAAAGAGACAAAATCCCAGCTCCAGCAAGGTGGCAATGAACAGGCCCAAGGTGGAGAATACTGGGATACAAAGGTTAAAACAAACCCCACCCTGGTAAATCAGGTCCAAACCCAACACAGTGCACATTTGTTGACAAACACGACAAAGTATGGGATAATTCTCATCTTTTTGGGATGCTTTTCCTCCCCTGTCACTCCAAACACGTGGCAGGTGCCAGACTTGCCCATTCTCATGGCAGAATTTCCCTGCAGGTCTGGCAGCTGTCACAACTCCAGCCCCAGCACATCCCTGCAGAAATTCCCACTTCTTCAAAAATGCAGGGGCATCTCCACATCCTTTACAAACCACAGACACAACCCCCTGAGGGTATTCTCAGTCTGATCTAACAGGGAGAAGCCTAAATCTCAGAGCCTCATCTTCTTGAGGACACACAAAAAGAGCCCTTAGAATTAGTGCTGGACCTGCAGAACTCTCCATGTCTGTGGCCTTTCTGTGCTGCCCCTCAAAGGCAGACCTTTGTTCACCAAATGCCACAAGGACCCTCTGAAGGGCTGAAGGGTTTTTAGAGGAGATGAGGGGGGCTGATTTCCCATGGATCAGGTACCTTGATCCCTCCCCAGGAATGGTCGGACAGGAACTCCACAGGGCTCGTGACTCCGGGCTGTGCTGGGTATCTGAGCAGGAAATCCAGTTCTGCTGGGTTGATTTCTTTATTCATCAGAAGTATCTGCAAAACAAACAAGATATCCTAGAGCAGCCAGGATCCAAGGCAGTAACAAACTCCCTGGTAAATATTATTCAATTAATTATTCAATTAATGTGCTTGAAAAACGTGTTGCTAAAATGTACAGAGTGCCCGGTGTTGGAGAGGTGTGATGGACACACCAGGTAGGTGTCCCAAAAGAGGACCAGGAATGAGTGTGGAGATTGGCAACAGGACAGGAAAGAAGTTGGGACAACCATGTGGTAAAGGTTGAGTTCCAGGTGGATGGAGAGCACCCTGAGGAGAAGACCCTGGCAGCAGAACCAGATTGGTCACAAAAATGATACAAACACCATGGACATGGGACAGCAGCTCTGCAGCAAGCACTTCTTTAGGTTAAATGCCAGAGGCCTTTCAGGCCAGTTTGCTTTGCCATTTTTTGCAGGTCCTGCAAGCAGGAAAGCAGGAATTACTCTCTCAAATAACCTTTGTCAGCATAATTCAAATCCAACACAGAATCTGTGCCTGTTATTGGCAGGACTAAATCCTGTGAGGAGCAGCTGAGGGAGCTGGGAAGGGGCTCAGCTGGAGCAAAGGAGGCTCAGGGGGCCCTTGTGGCTCTGCACAACTCCCTGCCAGGAGGGGACAGCCGGGGGGGCCGGGCTCTGCTCCCAGGGAACAGGGACAGGAGGAGAGGGAACGGCCTCAGGCTGGGCCAGGGCAGGCTCAGGGTGGGCACCAGCAGGAATTTCCCCATGGAAAGGGAGCTCAGGCCTTGGCAGGGGCTGCCCAGGGAGCTTTGGAGTGCCCACCCCTGGAGGTGCCCAGGGAAGGGCTGGAGGTGGCACTGAGGGCTCTGGGCTGGGCACAAGGTGGGGATCAGGATGGACTCAATGGTCTGGCAGGGCTTTGCCAGCCTGGATGATTCTGTGATTCCACAAGAGGCAGAGAAGACAATCAAGCCCCCAGCCCCTGTATGGGCTGTGGTGGCACTGCAGCCTGGCACACAGGGAGGGTGAGTGCTGTACCTGGAAGGTGAGCTGGGCACTGAAGGTCAGTTTGTCCCTCTCAAAGAGCCCCCGGGCCGTGTACTGGAACACGGAGAAGGTGATGCTGTCAGTGAGGCTCAGCACCCGCCCCTCCAGGCTCTCAGCAGCAGCTGCCCTCTCGATGGCCTTCTGGAACACCACGTGGAACGCCTGGGAGGGGACACACGGTGGGAAGGGGGAGTGGGAGATGCCCTTTGCATGCCCCTGGCTGCCCCTGAGCTGTCACAGTGATGCCAACTCAGGCGCTGCATGGCAGGGAACACACAGACACCAACCAGCCCCTGGCTCTGCCTGTGGCTGCTCCTCAGGGACACAGAGCCTGGCAGTGGTGACATTCCCTGACACAGACAGGGCACAGGGAACTCCAACACAGGGGTCCAGGAAATGTTTCTGTGCCAAATGTGCTCCCACTGGGATGACACAGCCACTTTCTCTGCAAATGTGGAGCCAGCAGAGAGCACAGTTCCCAGAGCAAACAGATTCCAGAATGGTTTCCATGGGAAAAAACTCCAACACAAGCCCATCCAGTGCCACCCCTGCCATGGCAGGGACACCTTTCACTGTCCCAGGTTGCTCCAAGTCCTGTCCAGCCTGGCCTTGGGCACTGCCAGGGATCCAGGGGCAGCCACAGCTGCTCTGGGAATTCCATCCGAGCCCCTCACCACCCTCACAAGGAAGGATTCCTCCCCAAAATATCCCATCTAACCCTTCCTCTGGCAGTGGGAAGCCATTGCCCATGTCCTATCCCTCCACCCCTTGTCCCCAGCTCTCCTGGAGCCCCCTCAGGGAAGGGGTTCTGAGGTCTCCAAGGAGTTTTCTCTTCTCCAGCTCTCCCAGTCTGCCTCCAGAGAGAGGTTCCAGCTCTGGGATCATATCCATGGCCTCTTCTGGACCTGCTCAGTCTTGTCCATACCTTTCCTGTGCTGAGACCCCAGACCTGGATGCTACTCCAGATGGAGTCTTACCAGAGTGCAGCAGAGGAAGAGAGCCCATCTCCCATTGCACAAATATTCAACTCAGGGAAGAGCAGTTCCTCCAAATAAATAAACAGAAATATAAAAAATAAAAATATAAATAAATAAAAATAATGAATGATTTTTTAAGCCCCATGAGTGTTTTACTGTCTGGATCCTGCAAAGGACTGGCTGAGGAGGGCAGGGAGCAGTGAGCTGAAGCAGTCATTGAAGTCCCCTCAAGGGTGGGTGTCTGCATTGAGAACAACCCTCTTATATAAGAGGTTAAAGATTATTACAACAACATTTCTGATCTAAATTAGGAAAGACAAAAAACTTTCAGAATCGTCCAAATTAAAAGCAGGAGCAAATTATCGAATGCAACTGAAAAAAAAAATTACCAAGAGCATAAACCCCAAGCCCTGCTTAGCAATGCAAAGGCTTTGTGTGCTGGGCCCAGCTAAAGGAAATAGCCAGGCCAAGACACATTGATGGCACCAATTGGACAAGGCATGACTGTGTTGGCACTTATTTTTAGGCTTTTACAAAGGAAAAATGATGCCTCAACAAATTAAAGTAACATTGATACTGAATGCATTATTAAATAATTGCAGAATGCATTTTCCTGCTTAACGTTTCTTTAAATTGTGTTAAAACATGCTGCAGAGCAGCACATAAATCTTTGTGTTCTAATTTATAATGGGCTTCCAGCTGTGTGGCAAGTATTCTAAAATCATCCCTGTGCATCTTTACACAATGTTTTATGATCTGTCATCAAAATTTATTAGATAAAAACATTTCACCCAATAATTTTCTATGTATTTATACACGCTGCTAATGTTCACTGGAAAACAGAAAACAAACTAACTACAGGAGACACAGATTAAAGGTGAAACCTCAGGAACCCCTGTATCTATTATGTACGTCTGAGGGATGAAGCTTTCAAAAGGCCCAGAAGATATTCTGTACATTTTTTCTGATAAAATTACTTCAACAAATGAGTCATAGATATCAAAAGGAAAAGCTTCTTTGTGGATGAGGCTCAATATTTTGTAGTGTCTCCTCAATTCCTTTTTCCAGGTCACTTGTCAAGGTAAGAAATCGTTTGGAAGAAGCTGTAGACCAGGATGCTCATTTAACCCTCCATCCCCCAAAATACCTTTCTCATATGACAAAAAGAAAAGTTTTCCATTTAATAGAATAGCAAAGCTGTAACTTTTTCTAGACAGGGTGTGGAGCAACCTGGGATAGTAGAATGTGGCCCTGCCCCTGGCAGGGGTGGAACAGGATGGGCTTTAAAGCCCCTTCCAACTCAAACCTCATGTGATTCTGTGACATTGTGACTCTGCAATTCTGAATTTATGTACCCCACAAAGAGAGGGCAGGAGGGCAGGGAGGACAGGTACCTTCAGGGAGAACTGGTACATGGGGTGGATGGCGTGGAGCTCGTTCATGGTGAAGTAGAGCAGGGCAGCACGGCAGGCCACGGGCCTGTAGTGCTCCCTGGCCTCGTTAATCCTGGCTTCTGTCACCTTCAACTCCTGCACCTGCAGGGAAACAGAACACACAATTCCTGTCAGAACACCTCTGTGCAGTGGCAGCCCGGGCAGTGATGCCTTAAGTTTGAGCTTTCATATTTTCCAGGTTCTGCACTGCATTGGTGTGTGACTCTGAACTTCATAGCAAGTGTTGGCAAGTTCTCCTGACAACTCAGTCACACAGAACAATCCTTTCCCAGCCCCACAACCAAGGACACCGTGGCAGCTCCAGGCCCCAAAAGTGCAAACAGCAGGGAATTGAGGAGAGCAATCTGGGAGGGTGGGACTGCATCACCTGAGCTGGAATTGGACAATGAACCCCAGCATGGGAATGGAGCAGAACTTATAAAAGTGTGAGAACTCGTGACTCGGGGTCCATCTTGGGTGGAGCCAGGGCCGGGCTCTTGCACTGCCCAAGGTGGATCCTGTGAAGGGCTTTGAATAAATCCCTGCTTTATTCCTTTAACTGTGCCCAGCCTCTGCTCCAGGGAGCCTCTCCAGGAATCAGCAGAATGGACACTGGCCACAAAGCCATCAGGGCAATCCAGAAGTGACCACCATGGGACCAGCCCCTGTCAGGTTGGAGCTGCCCTCCCCAGCATCCTCCCCCTCTGGAACCTTCCATTTAACTGCATTTTCCACTCAGCTGCCCAATCCCCCGTTTTCCTGAGTCCCCTCCAGACTTCTCCCTAGGCTCTCTGCTCTCTGCTAACTGGAACTGATTTTCTCATCAATGAGTTTCTTGCGCTAATTGCCTCCCTCCTGTGCAAGTCATTAACAACCCTGGTCTGAGCAGCCCCAGTGCTGCTCTCAGGCAGCTTCCCCAGGGCTGGGAGCTGCTAATTTATAACAGCTCTTTGCTGCCTTTCCTCAGCAGCACCAAACCTCACTGGGCAGGGCTCTGCAGCTGCTCTGAGGGACAAGTGAAAAGCTCCTTGAGAGAATCACCACCCCATCCTCACCTCGGTCCTGTTTGTTCTTTCATTGCACCTCAGCAGCAAGAAGTGACATCCCTGAGCCTCCTGGGGTTTATTTTAGTCCCTGGCTGAGGACAGGCATGTCTAACACCATGGTCAGGAGCTGCTGGGACAGTGCTGGCCCAGCCAGCCCAGCAAACCATGCAATGGGGTCACAGAATCCCAGAATGGTTTGGGTTGGAAGGGACCTTAAAGCTCTTCTCATTTCCCTCAGGGACACCTTCCACTATCCCAGGCTGCTCCAAGCCCTGTCCAACCCAGCCCTGGACACTTCCAGGCATGGGGAAGCCACAATTTATCTGGGCAACCTGTGTCAGGGCCTCACCACCCTCACAGCCAAGAATTTCTTCCTAACATCTGATCTAAACCTGCTCATTTTCAGCTTGAAGCACTTCCCCATGTCCTCTCACTGCAAGTCCCTCTCCAGCCCTTCCTAGGCTTCCTGTGGCAGAACAAGCCAGCAGAGCATCACAGCCCCTGCTGAAACACCACAGGGTCCCTGTGCTGTCACCTGAGCTGCTGTGAGCACACCTGGCTGGGGCACGCCAGGGAAGCACAGGATGAGCCTTAATCTGCTGTGGGATCTGTGGGATGAGTCTGTTTGCACATCCCCATGAGCAGAGCTGGACTCAGGAACAGTTCTGGCAAACTCAGAGCTGGGCAGACAGGTGCTCTTCATCTGTAGAGCAAAGAGGACTTCCATAGCAAGGAAAATGTTGGCTGAACACCTTTCTTTGGGTAGACAGACCAAAAGGAGAGTGAGGCTTGACTTGAACCTCTAACAGGGCTCTCCCACAGCATTCCAGGTGTGGACAAACTCACAAAATCCAGGTGCAAACTCTAAAATGTATCTCTTGTTAGCACAGCTGCTTTAGAAGGTGAAGCACTTCCAAAACACCTACTTCAAGAGTGAGATGCCAAGCTTTCCATGCCAAAAAATGCCTTCAACACCCCCTTTGGGTGTTCAAGCAACCCCTCCCCAGGGAGCTGAATGCACCTGATGCACCACAAATGGAAAATAATTCTGATTTTTAATATGGAGGGATGATCACTCAGTGTCTTGGTCACTAGCTGGGAAGAGAGAGGCAGTTCTAGCCTGGGCCAGCACACAGAGGCTGGGGGAGGGAAAGTGCAGGCTCTGGAGATGGGGGAACTGCAGAGAGGGGCAGCTGAACGTCCCCACCAAAGTCCTGGGACAATCCTGGCATGGGAACCCCACTTCCCAAGTTCCCTCAGTGGCAAGGAAAAACGTCTGGGCATTTGCCTAAGCCCATGTGACCAGCAAGGGCAGCTGTGCAGGTGGCAGTGCTCACACAGTTCACACGAATGCTGATTTATACTCTGAGCAATGGAAGGGTATGAAATACCTGAGTTCTTTCAGATTTACTCGAGATCACAAACTCCTCAGATTCCAGTCCCTGGTCAGTACTAAAATCCAGCCTAACTGAGGCAGTGTGATGTACCCAGGATTATGCTGGAACAGTTTAAAGCTGCCTTGATACAGTGTGTAAATTTTATTGTCTTTACATCAGGCACCAATGTTTTCTCTTGGTCTTAAATAGGTCATTTAACACAAAAAAGCTTCAAAGAACTAAATGGCCTGGAGCTTTCCAGAACAGAGAGCATTTACAATTTATACCCATTTCTATTCCCTGCTCAGCAGATGGAGCAGAGATGGGCAGAGCAGAGGTTACATTCCACCCAAAATCCTTAAAGAACCACAGACATGCTTTTCTGCAGGCTATCACTGTCTTTGTACCTTCTCCACAATCTCTGCAGCTGTCCTTTTAGTGGTCTCCAGGTTCTCCACCAATGCTGTGTCTCCCAGGAAATTCCCAGATGCTGATGACAGCCGAGAGAGCAAGTCGTCCTCTAATGTTTTCAAGGTGATCTTGAATCCATTCTGTTGCTTTGTGAGATCTGACTGCAAATAGTAAATTCAGGAAGTTTTAACCATAAAGGATGTGGCAAAGGAAGCATTAATCAGCTTCACATGGGAACAGGCTTCCCACTGACAATTGCCACAGTCCACTGGCGCTTATTCCTGCTCTCTGCAATGCCTGGGAATGGACACAGTTTTGGGATCTGGGATCACTCCCCATCCAACAGGCTAGCAGCTCAGAGACACCTGGAACAGCACAGAGAGCACCAGGAGAGCTGAGCCCTTTTGCTAGAAATGTAGGAAGATGCTGGAAATTAATCAGGAAGAAAAAAACTTTATCCCCATGTCAAACACATATCCTGAGTCTTTGTACCTCACTTCTTGGGGTCAGGTCAACCTGGAGAGTCCCTGCTACTCCTCACCCCCCTGCTGAACCTCTGCTCTCACCACTCCACCCCACACCAGTCACACCAGCAATGGGCAACACGGGGTTAAAACCTGATGGCAAAACCAACAGCCAAGTCCTTTGGGTACCAGTGTGAGACCTCAGGCTCTAAACTGAGGGCAGAGCCACGGCCTCTCCTGTCCTGCTCCCGTTTGTATCCTGGCCTCGAGGCCCCACTGGCACCAGGGGCCTCCTGGGCTAAAGCTGGGCCTGACAAAGATGGGACAAGCAGATTCGGGCCAGGACAACTCTCCTGTGCCACAGGCAGATTTCTGAATGACAGAGCAAATCCTTCCCCTGCCTCTGAAGTGCCCTGTCCATCCTCTGCAGGCACTGCTCCCACCTCCCTCTCCCTGCAGCAACCCCAGTCATTAACACTGTCCATGCTGGAAACAAAGGCTCTCTCTCAGCTCCCTCCTTTCTGAACTGCTCCTCCAGGACAGGCTTTCTCCCCCCGAGATGTCATTGCCCTGTTCTGTGTTTGCTCTGAGAAAACTCCTGGCTCTTGGGTTTATTGTGGCATTCCACACTATGTCCCTATTGTAAACACCTATTTTTAGAGTTCTCACAGAAAATCCCCTGTGGGAAAGCTCTGACTGGGATGCTGGTCTCAGCCTGCTGAAGTCAGTGCTAACACCTGCTATGGAAAACACTGCTGGGAGACACTTGGTTCCAACCCTCACACTGTATTGAAGGGACACAAACCAAGAAATCCAGGGAACTTGCAGAGTGTTTTACAGCCCTGCAAAACCCAGCAGCTCTAGAACAGCAGGTGTGGGGCATGTGCAGCTGAGACAAGCTGGGCAACACATGACAGACTCAGAGACACAAGCCAAGGAGCTAATGCTCCAAAGAGAGATTTGGGAAAATATATCCCCCTTTAGGGTCTGGAGGAGCCCAGGAAGGAGAAATGTGAAACCCTATGGCTCTCCCAATCCCACCATGCAGAAGTGAGCCTGTAAGTTTTGCTCTGTTGTCAGAGGTTTTCCAGCAGACTGAGGGATTCTGTCATTAATAACTCATCTTTCAATACATGGGCTGAAATTCCATGTACACCCTCATTCCATGTTAACAGCAGCTCTGCTGAGCAGGCACTGAAGTGTGTCTGCTTTGGTATTTCAGCAGGAAAGGGCTGCTTTAAAGGCCTTTTCTCTAGGCTTTACATGCAGGAATTTGCTCCTGGTGGTGGTGAATATTTCACAAGCCTTGAACCAGAAAACTAATGTGGCTAATTGTGTGTGTTCCTGTCATTCAAGCATAGCATGCCTTGAAAAATGACATTTTGCAAGCTCTTCTTGCAGACCACGGACTGTGAGCCTTGGAATTACTCATGAGGAGTTACTCACTTTTGTTCCAATTGCCTGTGATCCCCACACAGGTTCTGGGAGCACCCTCAGATGCCCAGACTGGGTGTCCCCAGCACCTGTGGGTGCTGCAGCCTCATCCTGCTGTGGTTTGCAGCACAGCAAGGTCATCATTCCTTATTTCTGCAGCGCAGCTCATCAGATGATAGAGAAAAGTGCTGCTTCTGGGAAACAGGTTACTCCAGAGTAACTTCCAAACCTCATTCCATGGAGAAAAAATTCACCAGAGCTCCAGCCAACTCTGCAGCATTCACTGCCAGAGATTTCCAAGCTCAGCCACAGCAGCCCCTTCTCTTTTCCCTTCTGCTGGTTTTGTTACTTTAACATCACAAACATGTTAAAATGTTATTTTAACAACAGAGGGGGGAAAATTCCCAGTGTTTTCATAGAATCACAAAACATTTTGGGTTAGAAGGGACTTTAATACCATCATGTTCCACTCCTTCTATGGGCAGGGACACCTCCCACTGTCCCAGGTGCTCCCAGCCCTGTCCAGCCTGGCCTTGGGCACTGCCAGGGATCCAGGGGCAGCCACAGCTGCTCTGGGCACCCTGTGCCAGCCCTGCCCACCCTCACAGGGAGGGATTTCTTCTCAATACCTGACCCTGAGCACCTGAGGAACCCAAACTCTCCACGACAGCCTGACAGCACAGAGATTTCACACTTCATCTCTGAATCAGCACAGCAGGCCCCTAACTCATGGCTTATCCACCCATAGCTTGGGACACAGGCACCACAACAATGGTCCTTCCTAAGGCTGTTCCCAGCACTAAACAGACAAGGAATTAGAGACAAATAGCAATTGAGACATTTCAGCCAAACAGTGAAGTTTGGAGAAAATGGGAGATACCTGAAACCAGCCCTGAAGACACAACTGGACCATGGCAGTGCCACCAGCACATGGATCACAGTCATCCTCAGCACAGGGAATCACAGAGAAAACCAGTTAAAGTCATCCTCAGCACAGGGAATCACAGAGAAAACCAGTTAAAGGGTTTGCAGTGAGCTGACAGGGAAGGTCCTGTTTGCCTTGACCTAACATGGTTTGTAAGGAGGGACAGAAAGACTGAACTGGGGATCAATGAAGAACAAGATTTTGAAAGCAGACTGTGTTGAGAAACCATTTTTAAAAGGTGTTATCAGAATTGGATTAATCATAGCTGCTTGATGAATTTGGTGAGGTCATTAGCAATAAATTCTGGGCTCCACATTCAAGGTGAGCTTTGAGCTCAGTTACCTTTGTGCAGTGCTTCAGGAATCATTGCCCTCACACCAGAGCTCCAAGCCTTCCCTGGACACCAAATACCTGTGCCAGGGTAGAGAGGAAGGACTAACACACACCTGCAGAGGTGAGCTCTCCTTTGGGGAATCCAAGATTCCGAGGAGCTCCAGACCCAGCCCTGGGGGCAGAGGATGCAGAGCCCCTGGGCACAGGTGGCACTGCCAGCCCCTCCCTGTGCCCAAGGAGACACAGCTCTGCTTTCAGTCCAGCAGGGAACAGGTTTTCTGTGTGGCCAGCAGAACAGCTGGAACACCAGGCTGGTTTTCTCCTCCCTGAGGCAGCAGGGCTGCAGCAGGACGGAGCTAAAGGAGAGACTGGTGGGCTCTGCTGTTCTCTGGCTGTGGTGCTGGAGAGAAATAATTCAATATTCTCCAGGGTAAGGAAAATGCCATCCCACAGGAATTGTGCTGGGACACTGAGCAGGGCTTTGTGTCTCTCGTGGCCCCAGCACAGCAGCCCTGGCTCCCCCATAAATCAGCTCATTTTGTATTCTTGATGCCATCTTTTGGCTCATTAGCACATCAGCCTTGATGCTTCATTAAGGCTGCCCAGCTAAGGAACTTCAAAACCTCATTAAATGGGAAGATTATTACAGCACTGGCCTGGCCTGACTGAACATGAGCAGTAAATTTATTCCCACTCTCAGAAAATATTTAGGATTATTCATATTTTTCACATGGTTAAAAGTGTCATCAGAAGGGAAGATTTTCTTCATAAAATTACCTTGAGATTAAAGCCATACTTATTAAGAGAGAAAGAAAATATTTTGGCCTGTTACAAAGTGGGAGGAAGAACAAGAAGAGAAAAATATCATTGCCAGCCTCACAATATTTACAGGGAGAATCCTTTACCACAAATGATGAAAATTAGGTAAGATTAATCCTTCTTCCAAAATTAAATCTGTGAAGTCCAGAAAAAAACTGAGGTAATGAGAAACTCAGCTTTTAGTCACAAGAGAAGGAGGAAAATAAAGAGAATTTTTGGGAGAAATACCTTGAAAATGAAGTACAAGGATTCTCAAAATTCCAAGAAAAGAGAAGGCTGAGGGAAAAAAATACCCTCAGTATTTGTCATACAAAGGAAATCTGATTTTATGAGGAGCTCAGCAACGTCTGCAAGCTGGCATGTGAAATGCCATTTGTTAAAATTAAAATAAAAATTTTAAAATAGCAATAATAAAAAATAAAAATAAATTAAAATATAAAATAAAATAAAATAAAAATATTAAAATAAAGATTAATTATGATAATGATGATTGTAACATTTGCTCCCATTGTAAACTCCCAGGTGCTGACCTCCAGCTTCCCCAGACCAGGCCTCTCAGTGTATACTAACAATAATAACAATAACAATATTAATAACAGTATTAATAATGATAATAATTATATATATTATAAGTATAATAACAGTGCTACTGATGGTTTCTGCTTGCTCCCAGTAACAACCCCCAGGTGCTGACCTACAGTTCCTCCACACCAAGCCTCTCAGTGTAGACCAGCNACCTTCAGCTCCTCCAGGTCCGGCCTCTCCGTGTAGACCAACAACAAGAATAATAACAATATGAATAGCAATATGAATAACAATATGAATAATGATAAGTATAATAACAGTGCTACTGATGATTTCTGGCTGCCCCCAGTGATGATGCCCAGGTGCTGACCTTCAGCTCCTCCAGGTCCGGCCTCTCCGTGTAGACCAACAACAAGAATAATAACAATATGAATAGCAATATGAATAACAATATGAATAATGATAAGTATAATAACAGTGCTACTGATGATTTCTGGCTGCCCCCAGCGATGATGCCCAGGTGCTGACCTTCAGCTCCTCCAGGTCCGGCCTCTCCAGGCGCACCACGGCCGCCAGCAGCTGCTCCTCGAGGCCGTCCCGGGTGACAGAGAAGTTGATGAGGGTGCACTGGGCCTGCAGCTCGGGCTGGAAGTGGGGGTTTGCCAGCTTGGTGTGCAGGATCAGACGGAAGGCAGGGTGCAAGGCACACTCCTTGTCCCCAATCTTGATGTACCTGGAATTTCAGCAACAGGAGCGTCAGCCAGGAGCTGTCACCACAGGACACGGGGTGCTCTCAGTCAGCTGCCTGGCACTCCTCACAGGTATCATTATTTAGGAAAAGTGTTTCATACTGGACACACTTGAATCACTTCTGATTTAAGGTGAAAACTCCAGAGAGTCTCTCCTGAATTTTGGATCCTGTTGAAGGAGACTCAAATTTCCCAGCAGCAGCACCAGTCCAACCATGAACTCTCCTGCTTTGGGCAGAGGCTGAATTCTGCCTAAAACTGGAGCTGCAGGGAGAAAAAGCCTCTCAGCCTCGAGTTTTTCACTAGTCACAGTTAAAATTACCCAGAGTGTTGGCTCTGACCAGGCCAGCTCTGCAGCTGCACTGAGCTTGACACATGAAGCTACATGTGGAGAGTGGTGGCTGCCATTCCCAGGAGGTGACATCAGCCAGGAAAACCCAGCATCCTCCTGCTCTGCACTGCTGACATGTGGTCTAAAGCTCACAGAGATGTCAGGAAATTGCAACATTCTCTGAAACAAGTTTAACCCAGCCCAGAAATCCAAGCATGCCCTTGGTTGTATCCAAAGTTGTGGGCAGCAGGGCTGGGGGGGGTTCTGTCTCTGGGGAGGCCCCACCTGGAACAGGGCCCAGTTCTGGTGTCCCCAAAACAAAAAGAACAAGAGTGAGTCCAGAGGAGACCTGGAAGTTGATGAAGTGACTGGAGCACCTCCCTGATGGAGCCAGGCTGGCAGAGCTGGGACTGTCCAGCCTGGAGAGGAGAAGGTTGTGTGGAGACCTCAGAGCCCCTCCCAGGCTCTGGGGGGGCTGCAGGGCAGCTGGGGAGGGACCTTATCAGGAACTGAAGTGACAGGACAAGGGGAATGGCTTCCCACTGACAGAGAGTGGGTTTAGACAAGATGTTAGGAAGAAATCCTTCCCTGTGAGGGTGGCAGGCCCTGGCACAGGGTGCCCAGAGCAGCTGTGGCTGCCCCTGGATCCCTGGCAGTGCCCAAGGCCAGGCTGGACAGGGGCTTGGAGCAGCCTGGGACAGTGGGAGGTGTCCCTGCCCATGGCAGAGGTGGCACTACATAATGTTTAAAGTCCCTCCCAGCCCCAACCACTTTATGATTCCATATTAACAAAGCCCATGGGAACCAGAGTCAAAGAGAAAGTAGAAATGTTTTCAGGGATGCACTGGGACTGTTGTGGGAATGGTCACGTTCTCAAGGGAGTTTGAATTCACTTCCCAGTCCAACATCACTCACTGGGTGCCCTCTTGGCCCCCTCAATTGCTTTTGGAGCTGCAATCCCCCAGTACAGGCAGCTCCCAGCAGAGATCCTGCCACACTCCACAGCAAACCATTCCTGCTCTGGGACTGGCAGCATCTGCTTGGAGCCTGGGCTTAGGCCTGGAAACACGAAACCCAAGGACTTCCTTTGTGATTTATGCCTTATTTTCCCTTTGTTAGCAAAGATGTAATTTCAAAATGAGTTTTGAGAGCAGAGATGCACAAAAGGGGATGCCTGAGTGTTCCACTGGAGGGAGGCTCAGATTTGCCACCCTCCCTGCTGCACACCCCTCTCAACATCCTCCAAATATTTCAATCCTGCACTGGGACCAATCCTGCCCCTCCATCCTGCAGCCAAACCCATGCTCAGCCACCCTTCCCAAGATGTTTTCCCCAGAACTTTGCGGACAGCTTGCCTTGCTTACCAGTTTACAACACCCTGGGATGTTTTAGGCCAGCAAGGAAATGATCCTCAAAGAACTTAAGGGAAAAGAGCTCCCTGGCTGCCTCTCTTGCTGATCTCCTCTTGGCTGGAGGTGACCAGCAGCTGCCATGAGAACTTGACCTCATAAAGAAGCACTTGACATCCTTGATGCTGAAACCTGCAGCTGCATTTCTAAATACTGTAAAGTGTTTGCTAAAATTCAAGGCTACTTTTACTTCACAACAGCAGCAGCTATTTTGGTAATAATTCAGTGTCCGAACAGCCCATTACAGATCCCAAGGTCAGTGTACAATGGGAGAATTACAGGTCTCTCTTTCACACGAGGTTTGAATGACACTGTGAAATGAAATGAGAAATCCAAGTTGATTTCCAGGACATGCTATGGCTGAATTACCTGCGACTGCCTGATTTAAAACACCCTCACTGCTGAAGGCAGGATGTTAATGCTGCTGGATGTGAACACCCACGGTCTGAGGGCAGGAACAGAGAGCACAGCAGCCCCCAGCCCCCATCCCCACTGTTCCCAACCCCCTCAAGCTCACCTGCCCTTCTTGATTGTTTCTCGGCCCAGTAATGGCCCCAGCACTGGATCCACAGATTCCTCCAGGTTCTCAATCAACACCAGGTCTCCAGCAGCCATGGCTTGTTCCAGTGTGTCCAGATACCTGTGGGAAACAGCACTGGTGGCTCCTGCAGCAGAGCAGGATGTGACACTGTCAGTGAGGAGGGGACAGAGGGGACCCTCACTGTGGTGGCAGCTACAGGCAGGTGCCAGCATTTGAGAGAGAGAGAGAGGACTAAGGTGGTGTCAGTGCCTGGTGCAGCAAGTGGCACTGACAGAGTCCTGGCTGTCCAACAGAGAGAATGAGGCCCCAGACCTTCCAAGGACAAGCAGTGACCACTGAGTCTGTCACAGGAAGGGTCTGGGCAGCCGTGAACAAAGCTGGCACAGCCTGGAGTTATTTGCAGCAAACACTTTGTTTCCTCCAGAGCCCACTGGTGCAGTTCATCTTAAAACAAGGATGAAGAGCAGCTCTCAGCTCTGTTCTGCCCAGGGTTTAGGGTCATGCTTAGGACAACTTTCCTCACAAAGAAAGGGACCCCTGTGCCCATTGTCTAACTGTGAAACAGGGATGCTCAGCTTTGGGATGTCTCGTACCAGGAAGGGCTGGGTCAAGTGCCTGGGCTGTGTCTTTCAGGGCTGCCCTGCACTTCACTCAATTCCTCTGCCAAGAAGGGGGCAGGACCCTGGGCAGGAGGGGAGGATGCTCCAGGCACTTCTCCACCATCACGGTTACACTGAATCACCTGCACTAACTCCACTGCTCAAAATTCATACTCCTCCTCTAAGCCAGAGAGCTTGGGAGCTCAAGAGGTGACAGAAGGATCTGAAACAAAAGTTCAGAGTGACTTTTAGGCCTGACCTTTAGAGGAATATACTGACCCAGTGCAACCCCCACCCCTGATGAGCAGTTTTTCCTGAGTCCAGGGGTATTTTACAGAAAGAAAGTCAGAGGGAATGACAGAGCTTCCCCCAGAGCTGCTCACACAGCCCCTCCTGAAGGTGGGCCCTCTCTGTGGGTTTAGACCTCTTCCAGCAGTTGAAAGCCAAAAGCTCCATCTCCCAGAGGATGAAACATTCCCTGAATTACTGTAATGGAGCAGTGATGATGCTTTTAGTCCTCAGCTCTGAGACATCACAGCAAAACATTGTTCTCCTCTTTAAAGCCCCTGCCAGCCCAAAGTGTGGTCAGGGAGGGGAAAAAGGGATGTTCTCTTGGCACAGCAGGGATGCTAGAGGGCCTACTCCTCTGGTTCCATCCTGCAGGTTCAGATTTAGGTGCCTCTTCTGGGATCCTTGCTGTTCCACAGACAGCTTTGAGTAACTGCAAGGCATGGTGGCCAAGGTGATAGGGAAACGGAAATTTGCTGTTGTGAAAAATGAGCTTTATTTTGATCCCACATGAGATCAGATCCAGTAAATCACTGTTGTTTTCTCTGAGGAAAGCAGAGGAGGCACCAGCAAAACAACCTGGGTAACCTCAGAGGAGGAAACATGGGCAACCCCAAGGCATCTCCAAATCTCTGGGAATTTGGAAGCACCAGGCCTGGGTCACTCTTGCCTGTTGCTCTATATTTGGGAAACAACCTCGGTGCTCCCATATCTCCATAGGGATCCCACCCGGCTGCTCCACCCCAGCTGGAGCTCCTCATGAGTGGGCAGAGACGGGTGCAAGGTGCCACAGCAGAAAACCAATCTGTCTGACTGGAGATGAGAGCCCAGGGTGGAAATGCCTTCCCATGAAAGACTGATCCAGATCCCTGCAGAGTGCTGCAATGAGAATGTCCAGCTGGAGGGAGCAGCCTCAGCCCAGCTGGTGGGAAACGCACGGCGACCTCTCCATACCCATGCCCTTCTTTCTCCAAGGGGTAGGAAGCCCTGGTCATCCTCTGGATGAAACTAAACCAGGACATGACAGGTACAACGAGCCCCGTGGAGGATGCCACAGTTCTACACAGGCCTGTTGTCCAGAGAAGCTGTGGCGGCCCCTGGATCCCTGGAAATGTTCAAGGCCAGGCTGGATGGGGCTTGGAGCAGCCTGAGACAGTGGAAGGTGTCCCTGCCCATGCAGGGATGGAATGGGATGATCTTTAAGGTCCCTTCCAATCCAAGCCAGTCTGGGATTCTGTGATACTCAAACTCAGCCCCAGCTCACTGCTCACTCCGCCACCAGCTTCAGAGGAGTTTCTATGGTAACTGAGCCTAACTAAGCAGACCCTTGATTTAATGAGAAATCTCTGTCATTTCGGTAATGAACAAGCAGATAATAGGAGCAAACACAGCGGCAGGTTTCCCTCAGTGTGACTGGCTCAGACAGCTGCAGCTCAGTGCCCAGTGCCCCCCAAACGGCCCGGGCAGGCCCAGGCACGGTCACTCCGTGAGGAGCATGACTGTACCCCTTCTGCCCCACTCGGATCACCCGGAGCCCCGGGTGGGTGGTTTTGATCCATTTGCTGCCCTGCAGCTGGGGATCCACCAGGAGGGGCCAGCGTTCGCAGCTGCTCAGGATGGCGGCGTTCTCGGTGGCCGTGCGGCCGGCGGGCAGGCCCTGGTTCTGCCACGCCGCCACGGCCGCGGCGTCCGCCAGCACGGCCAGCGGCTCCAGGCTCGGCGTCACGGGGATGGGCACCTGCCAGGCAAACACAAACGCCTCCTGGTGATTCCAGGGGAAGCTGGCTTAATGAACAAGCGGTAAGTTACGTTTATCTGCGTCAGCAGCGGTGTGATTAGGAGGTCTGGGGGGGGGGATTTTGCTGCTCTGCCCCGCTCAGGTGAGACCCCACCTGCAGAGCTGCCTCCAGCCCTGGTGCCCAACATCAGAAGAGTGTGGAGCTGCTGGAGCAAGTCCAGAGGAGGCCACGGAGATGCTCTGAGGGCTGGAGCTCCTCTGGAGCTGGGCAGGGAGAGTTTACCTGGAGAAAAGAAGGTTCCAGGGAGACCTGAGGCCCTTCCAGGGCCTAAAGGGGCTCCAGAAGAGCTGGAGAGGGACCGGGGACAAGGGATGGAGGGACAGGACACAGGGAATGGCTTCCCACTGCCAGAGGGCAGGGATGGATGGGACATTGGGAAGGAATTCCTGGCTGTGAGGGTGGGAGGCCCTGGCACAGGGTGCCCAGAGAGGCTGTGGCTGCCCCTGGATCCCTGGAACGGGATGTTCAGTGATCATAAAGGGTGCTCAGAGTGTTCAAGGCCAGGTTGGATGGGGTCTAACCCAGGTGTTCCTGTCCCTGGAAAGAAGGTTGGAATGAGATGATTTTAAGGTGCCTTCCAGCACAAAGCATTCCATGATTCTATGATTTATCAGTGGTTTCCCATTCTACGGGGTATTTGCATTCTAGTTTTGTTTCCCAATCCTGTTGTGAACAAACACAACCTGTACAACCAGTCCCAGGGTTTTTGTCCCCCACAGCCCAGCTCCACTGGCTGGGGTCACTCCTTGCCCTATTCAGCTCCCCGAGACAGCTCAGAAGGACAGAATTCACCCCCTCCTAAGTCTGCTGTTGTGTTACAAACCAGCATCAGCAGCTCCAGAAACACTTCTCTGACAGGGGAGGCCATTTCTGGGTGTGACAACCAGAGTCACCTGTGCCAGGTATCTGAGCAGAATTACAGGTGTCTGCCTGTAATTGGAATTACAGGCACTTCCTTGACATTTCTAAGCACAGTCAGGTCATTTTTGAAACCATGCCTCAACTAAGTTGCTGGCTTAGTATTGAGAAATGCAGAATGAAGTTTTCTTCTCTCAGCCTAAGGAACTGTCTGCTTTGGTCAGCCCTTTGATTTGGGCATCTCTGGGACCTTGTTTAAAAGCTTCTTGGCACCATTTGTATGAGGAAACTGTTAAAATTAGTGAAATATTAAACAAGCTTCAAGCACAATGATCTCCATCTGGTCCTAACAGCAAGACATGGGTAAAACCAGCTGAGAGGCATGGGCAGCACGACCAGAGCTTGTGTCCAGAATGAAGAAAACACCTGGAGTTTTTCCAAGTCTACTGGAGAGCTGGCAGCAAGCTCTGCCTGCTCCAATTCCTTCTCCATATCCCCCCCCTCCTTTGTGGCCATGGACAGAACTGCAGAGCTGGGCTCTGTGTTTGGGATTTTCCTGTGTACATGGAGGAACTTCACTGAGCAGGGACACCACATTTTCCCCAGGGAGGAGTAAATGGCCACGCCCTGATCCTCACTCCAGCTCAGTGAGGACACAGTGATGTCTCTCACCTGAGAGGTCCCCTGGGAGCACCGGGATTGATGTCCTCATTAACCCCAGAAACAATGGCTTCTCAGAGGAATCAGCACTCACTTTTAGCTGGTGCAAATAGGGCCTCCAGACACCATCCAGGAGGTCCTGGCGGTATTTCCTGGTGAAGTAGCCCAGGTAGGAGACGAAGGCTGTGACCAGCAGGACGTCTCCACACAAGGTGCTCTGCTGCTCTTTGAAGTCCTTCACGGCCTCAGCCCATCTCACATTTTCAGAGGCGAGTCCCCCAACCTGCAAATTCCCAAGTGAAATTGATCATTCATACAGTCATGGAATGGTTTGGGTCGAAAGGGACCTTAAAGTTCATCCCATTCCACCCCTGCCATGGCAGGGACACCTCCCACTGTCCCAGGCTGCTCCCAGCCCCAGTGTCCAGCCTGGCCTTGGGCACTGCCAGGGATCCAGGGGTGCAGGAAACAGAATGTCCCCACTTGGGGCATTTGGAAATACCCCGATATGGTCATTCTTCCATGACCAAAGACTAAAAGCTGTGCTGTCCTGAGGAATAAGACCTCTCAGGACAGGCACAGAAAAATTTCCTGTGCCCTGGACTCCAACACAGTGGCAACCACAGCTGCTCTGTGCACCTGTGCCAGGGCCTCATTTCCCTCACAGGGAGGGATTACAGCAGTATTTAAGCCCATCAGCTGTTAATTGCCTTAACGCCACAGATTCCCACCTCATTACACCTTCTCCCACACAGAGCACTCCTCTCCACAGCCACAGCTTTCAGTATTTCATACAATTTATTATCACACCACGTAGGTGGGATTTTGATCACAATCCCTTCAGAATCTGTCAAAAAATGCTTCCTCCTACCTATTTTTCATCAGCATCCAATGTCCAGACAGTGCAGCTGGCACTTTGAGGAGGGCTCACTGTCTCCTTATAAAATAAATTACCTTTACACTTATCTGACCATCGGTACTTTTTGGGGTACCACTGGAAATAGGAATGGAATGCAACCTTCAGCTTACAAGCCAGAAAGATCCAGGCCAGTTTTGATTTGACCCCATGGATCTGAGATGGAGAATGCCAGATCTTATGATGAAATTCACAATTGCAGTTTCCTGCTGCCAAAGGGAAACCTCTCTTGATGTCCAGCTCTGGGCCCAACCACAGCAGGCACAGCTGCCCTCTGCTCACAGGGTCTGCCACCAGGGCCAACCAGCACCTATTTTTCTTCCTCAGTCCACTGTCCACATGAAATTAAGGTTGTTATTTCTTCGTATTTCTCATTGTCACTAAAACTACCTCAATATCCTTCTCTTCTGCAATTCCAGCAGAATACTGACATGACACTGTCCCTTTTTCCAGGCCCCTTTCAATGTTAAACAGGCCCAGCTCTGACACTCATCCCCGTGACAAGCCTTAGGAACACCTCCAATAGCTCATTCCCCTAAGCTGGGCTATTTTGCCATCTTAAACTGCTCTGCAGACACAGATCCCCAGGGTGGGAAGGCAACACCCTCAGACCCTCAATGACTTTCGCTGTCACACCTTCCAACCTGACCAAGTGCTGTTTCCAGCAGAATTCCAGCTGCCTCCTGAGGGTCAGAGCCACCTCCACGTTCCCAACACGAACTCGCTGCTGCTTCCACAGCATTGGTTGTCCTGCAGACACTCCAGATCAAACAGCTCTCCTTCCACCCTCGTGTACCCCTGATAAACAGCCAGGCTCTCCTAAGCCAAGGCTTTATTGGGTTCCCCTCTGGAACCCCCCACCACAGGCCCAGCTCTGGGCACACCCACGGGCTGCCTCCTGCAGCTGGCAGTCCTTGTCCTGGGAATGCTGCACACACAAGCACAGCTCTGGGCACAGCTTCCAGCTTCCCACAGCTGCAGACTTCAGGACCTTCTGACCCAGAGCTTATATCCCTGTGCTTAACAGCCACTGATAATTTTTGACTTCATGACCGAGCCTAAGCTGCTGTGGACATCAACCCAACTTTTGGAACCTACAGCATCCTGTGGGCAGGAGATCCACAGTTCAGCTGAGCTTTCTGTGTAAAAGTACATCCTTTGATGTGCTGCCTGAACTTTTCAATTGCTGAAACATTTGTCCAGTGCAAAAGCAGGGAACAATCCTGCTGGCACCAGCTTCTCTGCACCACTCAGGATTCCAAGCCCTCAGTACCCCTCTGCTGTCTTTTCAGGTTGAAGAGCTTTAGCCTCTTCAATAATTCCTCATACAGAAGCAGCCTTTTGATTTTCCTTGCAATCTTTATCTGCAAGAGTGATGCAATCTTTATTATCCGTTTCTTTTATTGTTGCTGTCTCTGCACCATTTCCCATTCTTCTCCAGCCTTTGAGGTGCAGCAGAGGGGGCGCCGGTAATGCTGCACATTCAAGATTTATTTAGAAGGTATTCATAGAGCAAGATGGGGATTTTTTCTGTTTTGTTCTCCCTTCTTTTCCTAATAAACCCTAATATCCGGTTTCAGATGGGCTTTGGGTTTGGTGAAGGGTTTTTGCTTCTGGGAGCACGGAGCTCACAGCACTCTTAACTCCATCCTTTCATTGCTGAGTGATAACAATCAGCTCAGCATCGCTTACAGAGCATGTGAAGTAAAACCTCATTTCTCCAATGTACTTTACATTACATTTACCTGCCTGGTGTTTCATCCCTCCATCACTTGGGATCATTTTTACAATTCTTTCTAGACAGTTGACATCATCGCTGTAGAGCCGTGCGACCTCCTACACGCCAGCTCATTTGTGATTCATGAATCACAGACTGCTTTGGGTGGGAAGAGACCTTAAAGGTCAACCAGTGCCACCTCCTGCCGTGGCAGGGCCACCTTCCACTATCCCAGGTTGCTCCAAGCCCCATCCAGCCTAGCCAGGGATCCAGAGGCAGCCACAGCTGCTCTGGGCAGTTGATTCTGATAGCACAAGAACTAACAGACACCTGCAAAAATACCTCTGATGGCCCTTCTGGCCTGCCAAAACTGCCCCTTTGGATAGAGGAAAATTGCCTCTGGGAAATCTGACCACTCCCAGGAGCAGAAAGAGAAGCCTCAGATTTTCTTTGCCCCACCTGACCTCAGAGCTGTCCCTAAATGTGCCCCAGCTGAGCTACTGTGCACAAACATGAGCCACCACCCTCCTCACACAGCTGCAGAGGTTCCCCAGTGCCTTTTGCTGGTCTCAGACTATGCTGATGTCCCTTTAGCATTGCTAGAAAGATACTCCTGGTAGGATTAGGAGCACAGCTGCCTTTCCTAGGGCTGCACAATGTGATCCTACACATCCAAGCCTCCCTGGCTGCTGCACTGGGCTCCTGGTTTACAGGTGAACAATCTGTTCTCAACCCATAGGTACAGCTCTGCATCTTGCATCACTGAATTTCATCCCATTCCTGTGGTTCCCATATCTAGACCATGCAGTTATTTCACCTACAGAAACACTGCCTCTTTACTTGGGGGAATCCCCACTTTTATGTTCTCAGTCTTGGAAGTTTGTCTTTCCATAGAAAATCATGTTCCTTACAGTGGGATGCAGGCTGGAAATCATCAAGGATCAGGCAGCACAGGCTATACCTGCCCTGCTCCTCCTCTGTTCTGGACTTTTGCTGGAGCCCAGCTGGAGCTGGACAAGCCCTGGGCTCAGCCCATATATCTCATCTTATCCCACTGCTTGAAAAATAGGCAGAGCACTGCTTTTAAGTTACTGGTCACTTTTAAGGATCATACATAAATTATCCTTAATCTCAACTCCAGTTACAGGGCAGAGTCCAGTTCTTCCAGTTCTTCTTCTTACTTTTTATGTCCTTAGGTCCTGGAGGTCTTTTCTTCTTTGCTTGGATCACACACTGCTGCCATTTTTAATACTTTGAAGACATCCCAGGTGCCTCCTACCTCAGATCCTAGAAGTCATTGGAATTCTTTTTATTTAGCAAGAGGAAATTAAAAGCCACTCTTGGATTACCTTTCACTCCTTGGTAGTGACAGAGAGAGAACAACCATTCCTCACCTACCTTCTGCACACCAGTCATGATTTTAGAAGCTTCTGTCACATCCATCCCCTCTACACCTTTTCCAAAATGAAGAGCCCTAATCCATTCCCTCTCTTCTCATATGGAGGTGGTTAGATACTTTTGTGTAGCTTTTCTAGGCTGCCCACAGCCTTCTCAGACAGGGTGACCACATGTGGGATGTAGGCACTGACAGACCCAATACAGTGATGCTTAACTTCTGTTTCCTGAGGTTTTTTCTACCAATTAGTAATATTCAATTTGTCTTTTTTCCTCCTGTCAAGTGCCACGCTGCTGTTCCTGAGAACGCTCTGCAACAACTCCAAGAGCTCTTCTGTGAGTGATAATAGTGCAATTAGGCCCTATCCATGTAACTGCATGATTACAGTTTGTTTTCCCTGCACACGTTATTTAGCATTTGTCATCACTAAATTTCCTCCTCTGCATTAGCATACACCCACTCACAAACACCACTCATCAGCCAGCCTCCCTTTCTGGTGCACAGCTCCTGTCCCTTGGATCCTGGAGCATCTTCCTGAGGCCACCTGAAGTTCCTCAGATGCCAGCCTCAATCCCCCAGATTCATTTGTCAATCCAAAGCATGGCTCCCCCTGTTCAGTTGCATTCTTTATACAACCTCAGATGTGTTTGTTTTAAAGTCTGGGAATTCATTTCTACCCACAGCCACACCAGTGATACATCTTGAATGTCAAATGAGCTGCACATCAGTGAGGGCTGTCAGGTCCCATTCCCAGATCAAAGCCAGGATGGCACAGGAGATGGTGTGCAGTGCACAGCAGGAAGTTGGGATGCAAGGAGTTCCTTGCCTACACTGCAGAAATGATGAATTGTTGACAGTATAAAATCATAGAATTGAGTCTGGGAGCTGTTCCCACATCATGGGGTGGGGAAGAGATGTAACTAGCATGGCCTGGGATGTGGTGTCACAGAATCACAGAACCATGGAATGGATGGGGTTGGAAGGGACCTGAAAGACCATCCAGTGCCACTCCTGCCATGGCAGGGACACCTCCCACTGTCCCAGGCTGCTCCCAGCCCCAATGCCCAGCCTGGCCTTGGGCACTGCCAGGGATCCAGGGGCAGCCACAGCTGCCCACCCTCACAGGGAAGGATTTCTTCTGTATATCTAAATTAAATTTCCCCTCTTTCAGTCTGAACCCATTCTCCCTTGTCCTGCCACTACAGTTCCTGCTGCACAATCCCTCTCCAGTTCCTTGTAGGCCCCTCTGCAATACCTTTGTATTCTGATTTGGAGGAGACTGAGGATTTTAGAGAGCTTTTCACTCTAATTCTTGTCATTTCAGACCTGCAGAGCTACGGGCATGTTCACACCTTTGTTTTTATGATACCATTTTTGACTCACATCACTTTGGCCCATCAGTATGTGCTCACACATTTAAGCCCCAAGAAGGAGGTGGGAGTTGTGATGGCAGCAGAGCCAGGCACTTGAACGAGCAGAGCTGCCCTGACACATGGAAACAACGGCTGCAAAACATTTCCATGGCTGAGACTTGCTGCAGTGCAGGAAGCATTTCCAAAAACATGAGAGGATGGAAGGTGCTGTGTGCACAGGGTTCAGCCCAGCCCCACTCCCTCAGGTGCCAGCAGAGCTGCCCTTGCTGGCACTCACCAGGCGGTTGGCGAGGGTGATGGTGCAGGCTGTGGCCTCAGCTTCCTGCTGACACTTGACTTTGTCTGACGTGGCCTTCTCAAAGCGGGCTGTCAGCCTGCCCAGGTTCTCGTTGAGGCGCTGCGGGTGGAAAACAGGAGCAGTCAGGAACAGCATGGTTTTAACAACTCAAAAAGTATGTGGAGCTGTTAGAGGAGTCCAAAATGCCATCAAGACACTCCAAGGGCTGGACTCCTCTGCTCTGGAGACTGAGAGAGCTGGGGGTGCTCACCTGACAGGAGAAGGCTCCAGGGAGACTTCAGAGCCATTTCCAGGGCCTAAAGGGGCTCCAGGAGAGCTGGAGAGGGACTGGGGACAAGGGTTGGAGGGACAGGACACAGGGAATGGCTTCCCACTGCCAGAGGGCAGGGATGGATGGGATATTGGGAAGGAATTCCTGGCTGTGAGGGTGAGCAGGGCTGGCACAGGGCGCCCAAAGCAGCTGTGGCTGCCCCTGGATCCCTGGCAGTGCCCAAGGCCAGGCTGGACACTGGGGCTTGGAGCAGCCTGGGACAGTGGGAAGTGTCCCTGCACATGGCAGGGGTGGCACTGGATGGGCTTTGTGACCCCTTCCAGCCCAAACCATTCTGAGATCCTGTGATCCTGAGGCAAACCCTTGTCCAGAGCTGGCCAAGCCCCAGCCCAGCTCATCCAGCCAGGGCTGGCAGCAGGAGCCAGCACAGAACAGAGCTGGGCTGGGCTGGGCCACTGCTTGGAGCTCACACCCTCAGCACAGGCCAGAGGCAAAGGACACACAAATTTAATTTATTTGGGGCTTCTGGCTGAGCCCTGATGACGAGTGCTATGGCTGAGCAATGAGCAGGCAACTGAGGAACCCAAATCTGATATTTCCTGATGCTACAGCCCCTTGTCTCCAACCAGTCCTTGAGGCTCTGCTGATTGCCCAAGTCATGCTCAAATCCCCAAGGGGCTCCTGGAGTTCTGCCTGAACCATCTCCAAACCATGCCCTCACACTGCTTCCAGCAGGGAATATAACAAGAGGATTAAATGGCTCTGCTCTGAGAGCTGCCCAAGAGTGTGCCAGGAGCCCCCGGTGAGGTGGGGCCATGTCCTGTGCAGGTCAGCCTGGGAGGGGCAGGAAGAGGCCAAGGCACCTGCAGAAAACCCTGCAGAGCCCTTTGCTTGGACAGAGCTGTTCACACTCGGGTCTAAGCCAAACCAACAGCTCCCACAAGCACTTGGAGCATTTCACTTCTGATACGAGAAGTAATAATTGATTTTATCTGCACCCAGTGCAGACTGCTTAAGGCTAAACTGCTTGTAAAACACTTTAACATTGAGCTACACACTAGAAACAAACCTGAAAATGAAAAAGGATTATATTAGAGATCTCTGCAGCACTCCTGGATACTGGCAAACACAAAGCAGCCTCTCCTTAACCTGCCTTGGAACAATAACACAAAAAAGTTTCTGTCCCTGTGTGCCTGTGAATCTGTGAGCCTACAAAAGCTCATATATATCATATCCCAAAACAAAAGCACAATTTGATAATTGAGTTTCTATAGAATATATGCATACATCAGGCCTGCAGGGCCCCACCAGGGGCACACAAATACAGCTGTGTGCAGCTGTGGACACACCTTTCACTCCTACCTCCACCTGCCCCAGGTGCAGAGCACTCAATTCCCAGGCAGGCAAAAAAGACAGAAAGTCCTTAATGTTTTGAGCAATTGGAATGTTCTCATTTATTAATAAAAATGAGTATGAGACAACTTGGGGCCCAGCTGTGAGCAGGTATGAATCAGCACACAGCAGTGAAGCTGTCCAAGATATCCCAGATAAGTAAGGATATACCTCCACATGCATCCCACGCTACCCTGCATCATTCCCCATCTGCAGAGAGGAGCAGGCTCCTAAACCAGGCAGTTTTGTAAGAGCATGCCAGAGGAGTACCAGTAATCTCCCCAAAGATTGCAATTTTCTTTAACAAAATCCCACTCCTTTGAAAAAAAAAAAAAAAAAAGAAGCCCAGGCATAAAAAGCTTTGGAAAACAGCAGCAGAAAGGGATGAAAAAAGTTCCCCAGTACTGTATGGCACATCTGAGGTGGGAGAATTAAACACCAAAGCCCTCTAAATCCATCCCTGCTTCAGGTGCCCCCTTTCATCTGCAGCAGGAGGGGGCAATCAGAGAGCTCAGCACAGTTTTCTTGTATTTTTAGTTAAAAAGTGTAGTAAGCATTTTAAGAACGATAAGCCCTTGAAAACATCAAAAGAGTGATGTGTTTTCTGACAGGGTGAGGTGCTGGTGGAAGGGGTGAGGGGAGCAGAGGGACCTCACTCACTGGGACACTGCCCTTGCTGCAGGTCCAGCCCAACAGCCTGGCCATGGAGGGGATCCCACTGCAAAGAGAGATCCCAAAACACCCTAAAACCAGGCAGGCTTGGAGCAGCTGCTTCTCACACCCTGTCCTTAGCAGGTATTGAGCTGGGAGGGAGCAGGGAGAAAAGCAGGATAAAGCAGGATGTGTTTTCACATAGAGATAATTTTCTGAAGGAAAATGATAAAAGCCTCACTCTACACTCTGTGGAAATGCACTTTTAATCACGCTGTAATTTCTTCTATTCAGGGGTTTTTAATTTTTTTTTTTTTTTTAAGTAGCAAAAATCCAAATAACATCCAAGATGTGCTGCCAGGGAGCTGTGCCGTGACAAATGAGGCTCCTGCATGAGCAGTTGTCATCCTGCAAAACCCAGGACTGAGTGTGCAGCCAGCCCAGCTCTGTGCTCCCAGCACTGAATCAGCCTCCAGCTCCCATCCCCTGCCCTGTGCAGCATGCTGGGAACACACTGGTTTGAGATAATGAGTTTTCTGAGGACCCAAGAGAAGAGGTAAATTACATTTCAAAAATTAGGTGGGAATAACAAGCATCAGTGTTTAGCCTTCCTCTTTGGGTGCAAGAAAGGCTGGAGAAGAACAGAGGAAATTTAGAAAGCAGCATTATTCTGTCACAGAAACGCAGAATGCTCTGGGTTGGAAGGGATCTTAAAGATCATCCTTTTCCACCCCCTGCCATGGGCAGGGACACCTCCCACTGTCCCAGGCTGCTCCCAGCCCCAGTGTCCAACCTGGCCTTGGGCACTGCCAGGGATCCAGGGGCAGCCACAGCTGCTCTGGGCACCCTGTGCCAGGGCCTGCCACTCTCACAGGGAACAATTCCTTCCCTTTAACTAACCTAAATTTCATCTCTTTCAGTTGGAAGCCCTTGTCTTGTCCCTCCATCCCTTGTCCCCAGTCCCTCTCCAGCTCTCCTGGAGCCCCTTTAGGTCCTGGAAGTGGCTCTGAGCTCTCCCTGGAGCCTTCTTCTCTCCAGGTGAACAATCCCAGCTGTGCCAGCCTTTCCTCCCAGCAGAGCTGCTGCATCCTCTGCTCATCCTGGAGCCTCCTCTGGGCTCTCTGCAGCAGCTCCAGCTCCTCCCTGTGCTGGGCCCAGGGCTGGGGCAGCTCTGCAGGGGGGGTCTGACCTGAGCACAGGGGCAGAATCCCCCTCCCCTCCCCTGCTGCTCACACTGGGGGCACAGCCCAGCATAAGGCTGGATTTCAGGGCTGCCAGTGCAACAGGAGGGAGAGAAAACCCTGCAAGCCCCAAACCTTTGGATTCCCACCCTTTGCTTTAGAACACAAGTACTGAACAGCAGCTCTGCCCAAAGGAGAGGATTCCCCTCAGGCAGAGACAGGCAAGACAGATCCCCCCAAGGGCACTCACAGCAATTTTGGCCTTGACAGTGGCCAGCTTGTCCTGGGCTGCTGCCAGCTCAGCGTTGGCCCTGTCCAGAGCCTGCCTCTTGGGCTGCACCTCGCAGAAGAGGCGGTGGAAGCGCGCGATGTTCAGCACCCACGAGCACAGCCCGGCCGCCGCCGAGGACTTGGTGGCCACAAACTCGGGGTTGAACTTGGGGTCTTGCAAATAGGGCTGGAGGGCTTTGAGGCAGTTCTCGTGGATGTTCTCCTTGTTGAAGTTGATCAAGGAGTCCAGGAAGCCGTCTACCCTTGCCATGGCCACTTTGGCTGCTTTCCAGCTCCTGTCCTTGGGGATCTTCCCTCGCGGGGCCGTCAGCACCATCACGGCCGCGGTGACGTTGCTGACAGCAGAAGGAGGCGACCCAAAGGACCTCAGCTCCGTCAGATTGGTCTGAAAATGGCAAAACAAGGTTGTTAGATAAAAACGAATGGGCTTTCTCTTCACTCTGCCACTAATAGAGTCAGGCTCCCAGGCTATCAATCTGATAAATTGGGCTCCTCTCAGCCCCAGCAGTGCTGCCTTTAGATCACTGCTCTGCATGTTTGCAGCACATCTGCTCCACTCCCTGCTCCTGACATCCCACCTGGGGCCAGCACAGCACACTGCTCCTCCCCAGGCTCCTGGGAGAGCAGCAGGCTTTATGCCCTCTCAGAAGATTGGGATAAATAAGAATGAAACCTATAGAAATAACACTCAGGCCCTCTAAAACAACCTCCAGAGCTTCCTTTCATGCTCCCTCCCACCCGAGCTGAGATGCCAATGCCATCCTGTGATTCCCACATCCTGCAGTCCTCAGAGAATGCAGCTGCTGAGAAAGCCCAAGCACCCTCACAGGGCAAGCAGCCAAACTGCACTGGAGGAGCCAAAAGGGCATTTTTATCTCTAACTACTGATTTCCCAAGGTTTCAAGCTCACTCTCACACCTGGCTTTGCAGGTTTTTTTGGTTGGTTGGTTGGTTTTGGGGTTTTTTTGTTGGGTTTTTTTTTTTTTTTCCAATGCTCTGCACTGGGTCTATCACAACCCACGTGTGGCATTCATCATCGTCCATATAACACCTTAATTATCATCCATATATATGTAATTATCTCATATATGTATAGACTTATCTCTCCATAACACTTTAAATAGCTTCTCAGTTTGACTCAGTCACTCTCACTGCCACCAGCCCCTGCCAGAGGCATTGTAGCAGGGGACAGAGGGGCTGCAGCAGGTCCCACCCACACAGCCAAAGCCAGCCTGAGCCAGCCCACGGTCATTTCTTGGCTCACATGGAGAAAAAAAAAAAAAAAAAGGAAAAGGAAAGTTTAAACTGTCAAGACCACAGAGGCAAATAACCCTGGCAAGGCTGAACAGGGCCAGCTCTTTTGAGAGCAGTGTGGCTACAGAGGGCTCTGGAGGCACTAGGGGGGATTATTTAAAGCATCAGAAGAGTAATCCTCCCAGCACAAACACAGGAGCAGAAATCAAGGTGGGTTTGAGGTGCAGCTGATGAGGAGGAAACAGCCTGGACACATCCCAGTGGCCATGGCTGCTCTTCTTTTTGCACTGGCAGGTGACACTATCACAGAAATGTCCACATATCCACATCCTCACTGACTGTATGGATTTATTATTGGATTCTACTCAAGAGCTTTTCTCACTGTGTCCTTGTTAATGTTGCACATAACCCTGCAGTCCAAGGAGGATGGCTGAGATAATTGGGCAGAAACCTTACAAACACACATAAACATTGTGGATTATTCATGTCAGCAGGTCGGGCTCTCTGATACATCTCCAGTCAGCAGGTAAAGGAGACCATGGCTTCCACTGCTCTGCTACTGCTGCTTTACAGTTCCCTGGAGAAAATCCCAGCATTTCCTCCATCTTTGCCTAATGAGAGATTCTACAGCTTCAGCACGAACCTGGAGCTAATGGAGAGACAAACACTTCCCTTTTGCACAATCCTTTCCCTCCCACGAAGGAAATCCAGAGCACAGGTGTCTGCAGCAAAGCTACCTCCTTCCCAAAAGCTAATCCAGGAGAAACCCCATTCTGGATGGCTCCAAGGTGCTTTCCTGCCCCCAGCAGAATCCCAGAATCCCCAGACTGGAAGAGACCTTCAAGATCATCGAGTCCAAGCCGTGCCCAACTCCTCAGCTAAACCCTGGCACCCAGTGCCACATCCAGGCTTTGTTAAACACATCCAGGGACAGTGACTCCAGCACCTCCCCAGCAGCCATTCCAGGACTTTATCACCCTTTCTGTGAAGAACTTCTTCCCAATATCCAACCTGTATTTCCCTTGGTGCAACTTGAGGCTGTGTCCCCTCATTCTATGAGGTCCTGGAGAAAGAGCCCAGTCCCAGCTGAGCAAAGCTACCCTGCAGGGAGCTGTGGAGAGTGCTGAGGTCACCCCTGAGTCTCTTTTTCTCCAGGCAGAACACCCCAGCTCCCTCAGTTGTTCTTAGCAGAGCTAGGATTGAGCCATGGTTTGATGCCTTGCTGTGATTGGGGTTTTCCAGCTGTGGTTTTCCAGCTGTGTGGAGTGGGAGGCTGCTGCTCCAGGACACTGCATGAACTGCAGAACAATTGCAGGTCCATCTCTCAGGCACATCAACAGAACCACAGAATGAACCTGGTTGGAAAGGACCTTTGAGATCATCAAATCCAACCTATGACCCAACACCTCATCACCTAACCATGGCACTGAGTGCCACATCAAACAAGAATCCCTGGAGCACCCTGGAAGGACAAACTTTCCAAGGCACAAAAAATCCTCCCAAAGCCAATCTCTTGCAATCAGAGCAATGTTTATCTCCCAATAACACATTTTCCCAGTGGCATCTTCCTTAGGACCAGCTTTGCCTGCTACTCTCTGTGGCAATGAGTGAAGGGGAACATGGTACAGCCTTGTAGGCGCTCCAAGTTCCACCAGGAACCCCAGAATCACAGAATTAACCAGGTTGGAAAAGACCTTTGAGATCATCAAGTCCAAGCTGTGATCAAACCCCACCTTGCCAACTAAGCCATGGCACTCAGTGCCACATCCAATTTTTTTTTAAACTTAAGCACCAGCAGGGAGGAAGCTGAAGGAGAGACAATCCAATGCCCAGAAGTTGGGACATGAGATGATACAGCTCCTCTCCCCCAGTGCAGAGGAAAACCCCTGGGAATCCTCACCCTACCTTGTTGAGGGTGTTGAGAGCAGCCTGGGCAGCTGCCAGGGCAGGCTCAGCCTTGGCCAGGTCCTCCTCACAGTCCTTCTGCTTCTGCTCAACCTCCTGGGTGATGAGGGCCACCTTCCGCTCCTCCTCATCAGCCACCGCCTTCTTCCTGCTCACCTTCTCCGTCTCCACCCCCACCACCTGGATCAGCTTGTCAGCATCCTCATTCTTCTGCTTCAGCTCCACCTCTTGGGCTGCCAGCTTGGCCTTCAGCTCGTCCACCTGCAGGGCAGAGATCTGTGGAGCTGGACTGCCCTGCCTGCCCCTCAGAGCCCAGCACAGCTCACCCCGCAGCGGGACCCCAGGGCAGGGAGGGCCTGGCTGCCAGCAGAGTCCTGGTGATGCCTTAAGTTTCAGCTTTCATATTTTCCAGGTTCTGCACTGCATTGGTGTGTGACTCTGAACTTCATAGCAAGTGTTGGCAAGTTCTCCTCACAGCTCAGTCACACAGAACAATCCTTTCCCAGCCCCACAACCAAGGACACCGTGGCAGCTCCAGGCCCAAAAAGTGCAAACAGCAGGGAATTGAGGAGAGCAATCTGGGAGGGTGGGACTGCATCACCTGCAGCTGGAATTGGACAATGAACCCCAGCATGGGAATGGAGCAGAACTTATAAAAGTGTGAGAACTGGTGACTCGGGGTCCATCTTGGGTGGAGCCACGGCCAGGCTCTTGCACTGCCCAAGGTGGATCCTGTGAAGGGCTTTTAATAAATCCCTGCTCTATTCCTTTAACTCTGCCCAGCCTCTGTTCCAGGGAGCCTCTCCAGGCATCAGTTTCATAGAGCCCAGGAGCCCCATCACACAGCAGGCACATGCAGGAAATCATTGTAAACCCAAACCCATCAGCTTTGGGCATGAGCTCTGATGTCCCATCCCCCCTGAGCAGAGGTGTGCAGTGCTGTGCCTTGCTGGGGAGGTGACAAGCTACAGTTTAGCCACATTTCAGCTTCTCAGCCTCTCCAGCAGCAAACCTACGTACAAGGTGGTTTGGAGGAGAACCTGTGCCCCAGGAACTCGCTGAGCCTCCTGCTCAGCTCAGCACAGCCTGCCCTCCCCACCCCTCCAGCCTGGGCCCAGGCACAGGGCAAGGGGCAGCACCTGTAGTCCTGCAGGCCAGTGGCAGCAATCACAGAAATATGGAATGGTTTGGGTTGGACAGGACCTTAAAGATTATCCAGTCCCCCTGCTACGGTAGGGACACCTTCCACTGTCCCAGGCTGCTCCAAGCCCTGTCCAACTTGGCCTTGGATGGGGATGGGGCAGCCACAGCTGCTCTGGATGCTCTGGGCACCCTGTGCCAGGGCCTGCCCACCCTCACAGGGGATAACTTCTTCCTAACATCATTTTTTCACCCCAGAAAGATTGCAGCTGGGATCTGGCAACAGGTCCAGCCCTTGGCAGAGCTCCAAGGGATGTTAGATGAGCCTGAGAAGGGACATCCCCTTGAGCTGGCAGCCAGGAGGCCACCAGCATGGCCGTGGTGGCAAGTCCTCACACCCTGCTCACACAAAGGAGCCCTCCCCAGCACCTGCACGGGGGGACACTCACACAGACTCTCACTTGCAGACAGAAAACTCCTGCTAAAATCCCCATTGCAGTGAATTTACCCAGACTCTGGGCAGACCGTGAAGGCTTTCACTGCCTGATCCCAGGCTCATAAAGGTTCACTTCGAGTTCCTGGGGTACATCTTTACCCACACAAAAATACTCACAGGAAGGGAAGCCAGACACTGGTTTTGGCAATACCTGTTTTGATACCAGAAGGGAGAGCACAACCTGCAATCCATAAACTGAAGTTGTTGGCATTTGGCATCAGCTTCATGTGGAGAGCAGTTTTTCAGAACTCTCCACATGCCCTCCATCCATCACCATGCCCTGCTGCCTGGCTCTGTGGGACTGCTCTCACCAGGACAAAGGCACGGCTGTAAATCCGGGCTCACATGAGCACTTAATCCCTTCACGTGACAAACCCAGCAGCAGCTCCTTGCTCAGTCTCTGGGGGCTGCAGGAAATTGAAGTGGGCTCTGCTGATGGCTGATATGGCTGTGACCTTCTGCCCAGAAATCAGCCTTTGTGTGCTGGAGACACACACAAATGGGAGCTCCAGGGGTTTACACGGCCAGGACAAAACAAGCAGGGGATTAAAATCCACAGGCACTCAACAGCAGCACAAAGAGCAGGTGTAAGCTCAGCCCTGGGAACAGACAATGCCCTACCAAGCAGCAGTGGAAGGGGAAATGACTTTGTCAGGATTTACAAAAGCAAGAATGGAAGCTGGAGAAGGACTGAAGAGCCTGCAGTGACAGGACAAGGGGAATGACTTCAGACTAAGGAGGGCAGGGTTAGGTTGGCCATCAGGAAGATAATCCCTCTGTGTGAGGGTGGGCAGGGCTGGCACAGGGTGCCCAGAGCAGCTGGGGCTGCCCCTGGATCCCTGGCAGTGCCCGAGGCTGGATTGGATGCTGGGGCTGGGAGCAGTCTGGGACAGTGGGAGGTGTCCCTGCCATGGCTGGGGTGGAATAGGATGATCCTTCAGATCCCTTCCAACCCAAAGAATTCTGTGATTCTGTGAGAAACCTGTGAGCAGCTTCCTGAGTGAAGAACAATCTGATAAGCAATTAGTAATGTGAAGTGGAAAGGGAAAGAGCAAAGCAAATGAGAAATTCAAGGGTAATGTGCTGTGACTTCATCAGGGAAAGGAAGGGAGAAGCCCTTGCCTACCACCAGAACAGCATGAGAAAAATTATTAAAGAGAAGAAAACCTGGAGGGCAGGCTCCCAGAAGACTCATTTCAGCTGATTGTCCCTGCCTTGTTTCAAGAACACAAAATACATCAAAAGGTCAGCGATTAATTGATGGTGGCAGCCAGGCTCGAATCCGGAATCCAGTGATGCAATATTAACCACAGCCATCCTCAGAATTACTCAGCAATGGGTGCTGACCTCTTGGTGGCACACAGCACTCTGAAAAACAAATGACTCATTCCACACATCTTCCCAATCCATTATCTCCTAATAGGAAGGAGACTTCAGCTTCCCTGAGTGCTGAGGATGCCACTGTCTGCAGGGAGAGATGCTTGTAAAACACTGCTGGAGGAGGAAAGTTGGTCAACAGCATCAAGGTGTCCAAATCTCCAAAGGAAAGAATAAAAAGAGGGGTAGAGGTAGAGGGGACCAGAGTAAAAGGAGGCAGAGAGGTTATTTTGAAACGGGAAGAGCAAAGTAAAAAATACCTGGAGCTCCTGATACAACAGACCCTTGTGCTGAGGCCATTCTGAGCCTGCAGAAATACACAAACCTCACCCTTAACTTGTCATGGACCCTGGAGAATGCCAGTGACAAGCACCAGTCCCCAGAGCTACTGCATAGCCAGGTGATAGCCAGGGATCAAAATCCTCCACCTTTACTCTGAAAACACCCCCAGCATGTCACTCCAAGCACAACCTGCAGATGACACACCTGAGTGAGAGAGAGGATTCTTCACTTCCTCAGCCCCAGACCAAGTATTTCCATGGGTGAAGATAAAGTTCAGCCTTCATTCCCATGTTCAGGATTGAGCATGCTGGTATGATTTCCAGTACTGATAAATATCCACACTCTGGCTTCAAATCAAAGCAGTTTTGACTATTGCACACATCTGGTAATTTAGGTGTTTAATTTTAGGCCCCCCCAGTGCTAATTTTAGACTTGAATTTGACATATTTGTCCTCACTGCTCTGCATCTTAATTACCTGCACAAGGAGGCACTTCCCAGCCCAGCCTCACTGCAACCAGACACCAACATTGTGCTTTCATCCTTCCTGTGATTTGCTTTTCTCATCCTTCTCGTTGCCTCCAAATCCCCACCACTGCTTTGTGGGCAGAGAACCCTGCCCACACAGCACCCACTGAAAGAAGCCTGAAGGATACAGAAGGGTTCCCATGTGTCACAACAGACCCAGAGACTTGTTCTCAAAAGATTCATTTCATATTAGCTGCTCCCAAAAAAATTAAACCTAATCCATCTTATCCACCACTGGGGAATTCTGAAAAAAACCAGCAGCACGCCATAGGTCCATCAGAACTATTGCCTGCATGGGTGATGTGAGGTGAGGTTGTTGGAAAATACACTCCGTTTAAAATTTTTAATTTTATAACTTCAGTCAGGTTTGTTCCCCTTTGTCCCTGAGGAAGGGAATTTAAATTTCTTTCCAGGGCATTGTTCCACCAGGCAAGGCCTGATGGACTTAACATCTTAACAGACTGGGAATAGCAGAGAAGATACACAAAAGATAATGACCATCAACTCCAAACACCACCCCTGGTGTGGTCAGAGACACCTGGTCTGGGAAAAGAGAAATAAGAATGAGAACCTAATTAGCATAGCGGGGGAAGAGATCTGTAACCAACAGGAAACCAAATACTAAGAACTCTGGAACCAGTGAACATTGAACCAATGAATCTCTATGGGTTTTGACTGCATTAAGTTTGCAAAAAATCTGGTAAAATTCACGTGGCATGGAATGATTTTCTATGCACACCCGGCCTATGTGTGGATGAAATGATTTCTGTTGCACATCCTGGCCAGAATAAAATAATGCCTGATTCTCTAGCACTAAAAATGTTGCTGGAGGGTTTTTGTTTTTCCCGCAGTTTCGGTGACGAGCTGAGCTGAGGCGTGCTGGGCAGCAAGGGCACGGCCTCGTGGCTCTGGTGAGTGCCACCAGTGCTCTCTTCCCTACAAAGGAGGTGCTAAAACCTGCACAGGGGATGTGGCAGTGCCCACCCCTCCTGTGTCCTGCTCTGTGAGCAGAGGCTGTTTGAAGGGAGATGGGGATTTCAGCGCTGAGAAGCTCCAGCCCAGCCCCTCCAGCACCTCCAGGCAGGAGTGTGTCCCCTGCGGTGTGACTGACACCCCCAGCGCTCCCCAGAGCAGATGTGTGGAAGGAGATGGACCTGCCAGTCCTTCCTTCTCATCAACCCCCTGCACTCCTCCAGAGCAGCTCCAGGAGAGCCTCATTTGCCACTGAAGAAGCTTTGTAAGCAATCATTTGTAAGAGTTAAAAGAATACGAAATGGAGAGCAAAATGGGAGTGTAGTAACAGGTGCAGGTGTCAGTGCAGAGAGGTGTGGGACACACCCAGAATAACTTCTAGTCACTACCAGAGGAGAGTGCCAGTGTGAGTCTTTACCAGGGAGATTTTGGGATGACTAATGTGCATTTCAGATATGTATTAGCTTTCCTTAAAGATGGATTTCCTTCGTAATGGAAGGAAAAACGAACATCAGCCTCATTTGAACAGCATGCACTATTTAGTTTGAAAGAGTCCTGCTGAAGTTATTGCAGATTCCCTGGATGCAGCTCCAAAAATCACTGACTGTCCTGTATTTTCTAAGCTGTTTTGCCACTGCAGATGAAATTTAATCATTAAAAGAGGATGGCAGAGTCAGCTGGATCCCAATCTCATTTTATTTACCGAAATCTTTCAGTTACCTCTCAAACAGCAGAGATGGACACACACCTCTTCATTCTCCTTTCCAGTGCAGAGCATCACTTGTGCTCCTCCAGAAACTGGAGCCAGACTAGAGCTCGAGCCAGACTAGAGCCAGGATCCAGCACAAATTCCTGTAAAGTTCTCCCTCGAACCAGACAAGAAAAACAAGGAAAACCAACCCCAAGGAGTCTTTACCTGTGCAGAAGTGCTCTTGAGCTTCTCCAGGCCATTCTCCAGCCGCTCCATTTTTGCCTTTAAATCCCTGTCCTTTTTCAGCAGCAGATTCTGGTAGAGTTTGATTTGCTCCAGGAAGGACTTGGGGGTGGTGTAGTTGTAGCGGCGCTCGTTGCTGAGGTACAGCTGGGACATCTCATTGACACTGATGTGGACATGGGCCATGAATTTGCTTATTGAATCCTTGACTGAATCCTAAAGGTAAGATGGGAAGATGAGGACAAACTGTTTCAAATAGAAAACTATATATAACACAGGTCTGTGCTGAATATAAAGGAATTTGGTAACTTTTCATTCTGCTGCAGCACAATCCAGAGTATAACACCTAAGCTGATCCCTTTTCACTGTTATCTCTAAAATAACTTTGTTGCTCATGTACTTTATACCTCTTTTTATATCTTTTTATCTCACACATTATCTTATTCCAAGCAATTTCTCTACAAAATAACAGCTCTTTTAAGTATAAATTTGGGCTTTTCTACTGTACAAATGGGAAAAGTGCACACTCCTAAAAAGAAACATTGTAGGCTTTATTCTTCCTAAATTCTGCCTGGAAAAAACTAAATAAATAGAAACGAATCTCTATTCTAGTAGCAGATTGTCATGACTGAGAACTTGACCTATTTTTGCCCTTGAGAATTCCAGAGGCTCAGACACAAGTTGGGACAGCAGCAGATTATTTTCTATGCAGGTTTGGGGCTGCCCTTTCCCTGGCAGTACCATCAGCTCCCAATGACACCTCATGTTAGTGTTGGGTTGGATGTGATATATATATATATTTTTTTAATAGAATTATAATGGCATTATTTTGTGTGTTTTATAGTTTATATATTCTTAATAAAGTGTGATCTTAAGTCATTAAATATATCATAGTAATTTATTGTATTTATTGGTGTAAAGTAATTAAGATGAATATATTTGGCAAAAGTTTTGTAAAAAGTTCAAAAGGTACATATGTACATTTATTTATGTACCTAGTCTAACTATAAAAATCGTTCATGTATCTTTTTTAATCAGTTTCCATGTTAATGACTTCATCTTTTTTCTTGCTATGGATACACTGTGAATTTATCAAATGCTGTTTCTTCTCCTAACTCTGAAGGGCTTAGAGAGCAGCTGTCAAGCCCCTCCATAACCTCATCAGCTCCCAGTGGCACAGGAGCGTGGTGGTGCCCGTGGCTCTGCTGCCAAGGTCCACGGCCCTCTCCAAAATAATGTGTGATGTGCCTCAGTGATGGTTGGGTTGTGTTTAATGCACCTCGGTGCCACCAGCCATGCCCCTCTGGAGGGCAACCCGACCCTCCCTCAGCGGGGCGGGGGACGCGGGGCGCTGTGGCCAGGGTCCCCCAGCTGAGCTGGCTGCTCACCTGCAGGGTGTCCATGTCCCGCAGGAAGCAGAGGCTGACGGACTCCAGGGCCTCCGGGGGCCAGGGCTGGAAGCAGTCGATGGTGGTGCAGCCGGCCAGGGCCGGGAAGCGGCAGCTGCGGAGGCGCAGCCTGGGCCCCACGGGGGACAGGCACAGCGCGACCTGCGGGGCACGGAGGGGACAGGGGAGCAGGCAGGAGCTGGGAGACCACGATCTGCCCCGGCAGCTCACCTCAGGCTCCACAGACCCTTCCCTTCCCTTCCCTTCCCTTCCCTTCCCAGGATTCCCACCCCACCAGCTGAGGCAACATGCTGAGGGACAATCCCCTGCGCAGGACCANTTGTTGGCTTTCCCTTTTATGTATTGGCTTTTGCAAATTATTTTTTGTCACAGGAGCAGCAGTTTGCAGTTTGTGGCTGCAAAGATTAGCTCAGCCCCAAGCTGGACTGGCCTAGGGGGTGAAACAGGCCGTGGGTGAACAGCGATGGGTTGGAGTCAAACACACACAGATGTCCCAGCCAATGCCATGTAGCCCTAAATGCAAATGTTTCACTGATCAAGGGATTGGGCAGTGTTAAAACCAGACCTATCACCTGTAAAGGTGAGGGAGTTTTGAATCCCCTATTTAAGGATGTTGAGGACAATAAAACAGGCTGTTTGTCACAAAGATCTGTGAGGGTATTGTCATTCCTGTCTCCAACCTACGACTTCATGTAACAATTATTAATCACAACTATTTTGATATAGTACTGTTTGTAACCAC